>BOPP01000001.1:16085308-16097489 GCA_017312745.1 Gryllus bimaculatus
CTCTCACACTCTCTCTCTCACACTCTCTCTCTCACACTCTCTCTCTCACACACTCTCTCACATACTCTCTCACACACTCTCTCTCACACACTCTCTCTCACACTCTCTCTCTCTCACCCACTCTCTCTCACGCACTCTCTCTCACGCACTCTCTCTCACCCACTCTCTCTCACGCACTCTCTCTCACCCACTCTCTCTCACGCACTCTCTCTCACACACTCTCTCTCACACACTCTCTCTCACACACTCTTTCTCACACGCTCTCTCACACACGCTCTCTCACACACGCTCTCTCACACACTCTCTCTCACACACTCTCTCTCACTCTCTCACACACTCTCACACATTCTCTCTCTCACACACTCTCACACATTCTCTCTCTCACACACTCTCTCTCACACACTCTCTCTCACACACTCTCTCTCTCACTCTCTCTCACACACACACACACATTCATCTTTAATTCGCTGCCCTTGCGTTGCTTATTTTACTCGTTTTTTTCTTGAGATATTAGAACTATGTTTATAATTTTGAGCCTTCTGTTTCAGTCTTACTGTCCCTCCCCATGATTTTGTGCCGCTTATTTGTCTGTATGACTGAGTTTGTTTATATATTTGTGTTTGTCCGTCTATCGTCTGTGTACGAATATGTCAATTCGGGTCTGTGTTACGTGCAAATAGTGGTTTTCTATTTAAAAAATGGAAATGTTGAATGTTCATTAGTCCAAAGAAAGGTAATTGTGAAATAAAATGACAAGATGTAGTTGTCACCAAAGTGATGTCCAATTAAACAAGTACGTGTCATTTATTTGACCTTTTTCAGTTAAATTGCTTTATTTTTAGAGTATTTTTTATCCTTGGTATATTTTATTTGTGACGTTCTTTTACACATCAAGCCCGTACGTTAGTACTAATTAATTCGTAATTTAATATATGTATATTCTGCAATACATAACTGAATTTATATATCATGAACAGTGTCCAATTTAATTTTATTTCGGATATATTGAACAGGTAGTCGAAGTGATACACGCCCACGATAAGTTTTTCAATTGTTTCGTTATTTTTTTATTTCTTAGGGCAGAGGTTCAGCGCCGTTAGGATGTAGGTTCGCCTCTTCAAGAATCAATCTCGCTTTTGCGTAACCTCTGCGATGAGTCAGAGCCGGGTTCAGAAGACCGGCTACCCATGCATGTGGTGCTCGTTTTTAAAATGTATTATTTTAATTTTTGTATTTGCCGTGAATCTTGATAACGTTTCTAACCTCAAAGTGAATTAAATACTTATCAACTCATTGTCGAAATAGTCTAGAAAATAGTAGCGGTAGTATTTTTTTTTCAAGAAAGCGTTACTTTCTCGTAAGTCAGACATTTGCTTCATTTGAGGGTGTTTCGTAGATCCAGCATTACATAAAGAAGAGCACTCACGAGATTCAAAAAACAAAACCTGGAAACACCTGTCTCTATCCTGTCGTCTACCTTCAGATCTCCGCTAAAAAATAAAATTACTCAACGAGGTTAATTCCAACAACACACATCCGACGTACCTGTGTGTATACATTTCCTGTTCGTTTTTTTGTTTTCAAGTTATCACTCTTCTTACACGGTACTACCAAATCCTGCCATTTGGTATGCACTCAACAAAAACGCCGATTCGGCGCTTACATTCTTTCGCACGCGCAAGCAAGATTAAAAATAAAAACGATGTCGCTTTGTTTGTTGTTGTTTTTTCACGGCGGGAACGGGCAAAACAGAGCCCGGCAATTTCCTCTCGTTTAATCCACAGCTGCGCTAAAGGGCCCAGCTCGCCCACCGCCCGGCAGGGGCGCTGGCGCTCTTTGAGTCCGATCCCCGGGAACTGCCGTTGCGAGCGGGTGCCTGCTGCGCCGACCGCGCTCCCAATGAGCAATCGGTCCGATGAGTCTTCCAACTGCGCGAAGAAACGAGGGTTGTTTCCACCGAGCTTTGCGTCCTTTTCCACTATCTCGTAATAGTATTTTAATGGTTGAGGGATCAAAACTAGTTAGTTTTCGATGCTAAAATGCTAAAGTCTTACAAATGTAGAACTAATATGGTTAAAGCAGTTCTCGTTTGCTCGGTGGTTAGCGTGTTTGCTTTCCATGGCGCATCCCATGGTTCGATTCCCGGTAAAGGGAAAATTATAACTGTGCGGTTTATTTACAAATGTCCCAGTATCTATAGCTGTGTGACGATGGAAAAACCATCCTAAGGTTAAGTAGACCTGTAAATACGGTGGAGGGGAGGTTCGTGCCAACCACAGTCACAGGTTGAACCACATCTGGTCGGCCAAGGCCTGTATCAGGCTATCGAGAAAAAGACAACAATAGGGTTAAAATGGTGTATAATTAGTAATGTATTCAGTGTTATGTACCATTTGTTAATTGGGTTGATCAATTGTATTCGAGTCAGGAGACCCAGATGTACGTTGATAAGCTTGTCCCACTAGACAGAGGTTCAGCGGCGGCGCTACACAAAGCGAGCACAAGTAAAACACAGGCTTACCTGATTTTGCTCTAACCTCACGGAGGTGCCAAAGAAATAAAGTAAAACGTATTAGGTTTCATTAAATCATGACAAAAGGAGGGAAGCTAACTTTATAAATTAAATTAACTTTCAAAATCGGAAAAGAAGAAATTTTGAAAGAATTTACTGAACTTCGGATAAGACCAAATTACATGAAAAGAAAATTATAAGCTATTATATAATCTCAACTGTTTGTGAGTTATAATACCTTAAATGGTACTTCTCTACTGCAGAAGGCTAACACAAATAGCTGCCTTCTGACATGGTACTTCCCCTTGATGCTTGCGGTCATGGTCTTTACGGCGGTACTGTGGGGAGATTACCCTCTCAGGCCAGCGGCTTCGTGAATGGATCCAGAATGGCGGTTCCGTGTTGCGCCTTTCGACCCAGAAGCCGTGATGCCTCTCGTCTGTAGGAGTTAGTTAAAGTTCACTGTGCACACGCTCAAAAATGGTCGGCAGACAAATTTCTGTTTATTTCCTGGTCGCGAAAACTCACGCCTTGCCCGTGAAGCGGTCTTGTTTCATTTCATTACAGTCTCTTCGACTAAACCTGGTCGGGATGAACCGACGAAATATTGGCTGTCATGAACAATAGTTGGCGTGGGTCGCAGTGAGTCAATCGCGATCTATGCTGATTATTCGCTGACATTATTCAAAGCTCTCAGGGCACGGAGCGCCGAGGACTCCAGAAAAGGCGATCGCGCGCTAAAGACGCCAAAGTTAGTAGAGGTCGAACTAATTGGCGCAGGTTCCTTTCCAGCCGCCCTCCGTCCGACTCCTCGCAGTCGATTCGTAAAATTCGAATTGGCGAGTGTGGTGAGGGTGAGAATACCTAATCACTTCAAACCACAGTGTCACGTGATATTCTCAGCGACGGTTAAAAGTCCATTAACAGACTTCTGAGAATGTCGCGGCACGTAGCTGCAAGTGACGCGCTCTTCATTTAAAGTGGATAGTGATAGGGAGGTGGTACACTTCCTTGATATTTACTCTATTTTGTGCAACGTGTAATATGTTTTAACACTTCACATTTCTATTTCATCCTTTCTTTCATTCACATAGCAAACCCGTTCGATTACTGTTATTACTGAACATATTCGCAATGAGTGTCTGAACATGATCTCTAAATTCCACTTCTCCGTACCCTCACCGGCATCACTCTTCTCGGATTCGTGAAAGCCGAGGAGGCATCTTGGTGCAGCGGCATCTAAGAACGGCTGCTCACAGTGCTTCTGGATTGACGGAGCAGCAGCAGCAGCGGCGGCGGCGGCGCCGGCGCCAGATGCCACGGCGTCTCCGCAAAATCCACTCCATTAAGCCGCTGATTGCTCCTCGCCCGCGCAAGAGACGGCGGTGGTGGATACGATAGAGCCAAGGTGCTGCTGGTGTGTTGATGGTGTTTTTGATGGTGCCGATGGCCGGAGGAGAGACAACGTTGGGGCTGTGGTGGAGGTGGCGCCGGGATATCTGTGAGGCGGCGGTGGAACCAAGGTGAAAGCAGTGAGGGGAGTAGATACATAGTTTGCGACTAAATAGTTCCCATTTTTTACCCACAGCTCAAGAAGGTGTAATAACTCCAATTCTAACAAACCCTTTTGATTGATGGATTATTTCGTGTTTCGCTAAGTCGCATAAACGGCTTAGATCGTTTTTCCCGTAAGTGTAGTTCATTTTTGTATCACGGGAGGTAATCTTCTTCTGCTTGATGGCGAGATCAGGCGCCAACCTATACCACGGCTAGTGAAGGTTTCCCCAACCCGGTATCTCCCACCAGCGGGACATCGCTCTAGCCGGGACAAACTTCGTAAGCTCTCGACTGATCTCCCAACATGCGTGATCGAAGAGCTTTTATTTGATCATTTGAATCACTTAAACAAAGCATACACAACATCCAGCTTCCTAAATAATTGACGTCTATAAAAAAACATTCATCGATGAAGCAGAATCGTGAGCAGTAAGCACAGAGGTTGCGGAGTACGATGCAAGGTGCAGGCGACGTGAGCAGATGAGATAGCAGCGGGAGATGAAGGGGATATGCATTAAAAGTGGCGGGGTCTGTTCGTGTTATTCGCATACGTGTGATATAAACAAAACCAGAGAAGCGAGAGACATGGCCTATTAACTCTCCAGGTGTGTAAGAATAGGGGTGCTGATGTAATGCTGTACGTAACTGCCAAATTTAAACAATAGTAAATTTGCACTTTTGTGGAAAATACAAAATACGTGCTAAAGAAAGTATTTGTAATGATAACAGGCACATAAAAATTCATCTCGTAGGTCAGGTATGATAGCGTGATCATGACAACCTTACGCTCCTACTTGTACCCCATCAATCCACGTCTGTCTCTCGCGACTACGTAATAAAGTTGCAGCGAAGTCATTATTTACGTAAGTGTAGTGTTTGTTCTTATCGCTGGAAGTGGTGATGATTTTCTCCCGCTGGATAGCGAGATTCGGCGCCGACGTTCACGTCATCTCCTAGCAGCGGGTCTTCGCCGCATCCGGGACAAGCTCTAATCGTCCGACTGGCCTGCCGACACGTATCGTAGTGTTGTGTACGTAAGTTTGTGAATAAGGTGTGAGGTTAGGACAAGATAAATGAAGGAAAGACGGCGCGCGGTCCTAGGCCTATTTCTTAGAGTAGTGCTCCGGCATTCACCTGGTATTGATAAAAAAACACGAAAACTATCAAGCTAGTGTGAAAAGTCCTGCCACCGTCGGGACTGGAACCCTAGGACCTCCCGATCAGAGCCAACGCAGTGACATCAGTCCTGAGCCGCCTAAGTCGGTCGGGCGGATGGATGCGGCGAGATTGGAGGCGCCTGGGGCGAGGTCGTGTGCGGCAGAGGGGAAGACAGCGGGCCTCGAGAAGGAAGGGAGCGTGGTGCTGAAGGCGGCAACGACTGCACGTCGGCGCCCATGAAACATGCAGCTTCTCATCCGCGTAGGAAAGCGGCGCGAAGGCGGCTGCTGTCTTCCGTGTCTGTTGGAAGGGAGGGGCGGAACCACGGAATCGAGGCGAAGGCGCGAAGACTGTAGAAACAGCGAGAGTCGATAAAAGTCGACTCCAACGAAGCGTGAAGGAAGGAATTTGATTGGAATTGACATTGAGCCTACTATTGCAGCTCAGGGAGCTACGTCCAGGTAGACGAAGCCAAAGTGGCGCGTTTGGGATATCAGGTAAGACGCGTGGTTTTAATATTGATGGTGGTGGCATGAGGTGGAGGTGGCAAGCACCATCTTGCATTGCAACAGAACATTTACCTTGTTTGAAATAATTTACCCGTCAGTGTCATTGGCTCTCATCATTTCTATTGTAATCTCACCGGTAGCTTTCTCCCTCGACAACAGTTGGTTACCGCACTTTGCCATTGCCTCTCATGAACATCTAGGTTGTCATCTCCCCTCACAATTTAACACTGAAAAAATTGGTTTAATATTATTTATGGAAGCTGGTGTTATAAGTTGTTACAAAGATATCTGACAGACGTTGTAGTGAATGTTATGCCACGTAAAAAAAGATGATTACACGGTATTGTAGGTAATCCTTCGGCTTACCTAAAATTCCAATGAGCTTTTCGATTAATAAGAGAAGTAGGATGGAAATGCCTTTAAGTAGGTGTGCAGTTGAGCGTAGAAGTCTTTAGAAGTCAATAACGAAATAATAGCAGTTATAGTTTCCGGAAATTCGAGAAGTTAAGATTGGCTGTTAAAGTTTTAATTTATTGTGAGTGAGATGTCTGACATGCAATTAGGTGGAAACATGATGTACAGAGAAGGGAGAAGAATACCTAGAACGGGGAGGGGGTGCATGAGCGAACTGAAAGACCCTTCTCTATACAAAGTAAACTGTGCGCCGCACCGGGCCGTGAGATGCCCGGGGGAGAGGTGGAAGATGACAAAATTAAGAGAATTGCATGGCACATATTTTTTATTAAGACTAAATTTCTATTCTACGTTGGTGGGATGACTTATGACAAATGAAATATATTAATTATACAGAAATGCAATTAAAAGAATGATACAAAATGGCTGGACTATACATTACTTCTATTGATGGGAAGATCACCGTGAAGGTAACGTCGTGAAAGCTGGTCGAGCCACGCACTTCACTTCCATAGGGACACGGCGTTGCCGAATACCTTATGCTGGGTCGCGCGCTGTGGCATGCGTGAACCTCAGTGGTGTTCCACTTCCGGACACGCGGGAATGCAGGCGTCCCACGCAGTTCGGGAGAGGGTCGGTCCCGCATCTTGACCACGCACCTGGCCCTAGGTGGGCCCTGACAGCAGGAATGTGCGTGCGGCACACACGGTCTCCCACCAGCAGGTAACTGACGGTGTGTTAGTAGGGTCTGCCCGTGTACCGCACTGTAGTACCCGCCGATGGCAGATTCACGATTACATGCGGCGATAACCCGTTTAGTAGCTGCTCGTCGATGACAGAATAACGCACTCAACTCACAGATATACGTGCCGAGGGCAGCGTTTTTACGTGCGCGAAGTGCAAAACATGAAATGTGGTCGTGAGCGCGGAGACTTCTCAACGAAAAGGCGTTGGGCAGCCGGTGTTGCCTGTGCCTCTCGCGGTGGTTCTCGCAAGTTTGATCCTGGGACAAGTGAACGTGCGATTTGGAGGCTGCAGCTCCCTTCGGGGAAAGCGTGGGTTGCCTCCTGTGTCGGGGGAGGCCGGCGGTACGGATGGGCAGCTGTGGGAGCGTCGGGCGCACCCGGCGGGAGCGACCACCTCCAGAGGGAGGGACCGGCCACCCACCTTTGCGCTAGGGCTTTGTGTTGTAGACGGAACACTTGAAGACTATCAAAGCTTTCACGAAACTGTCATAAGACAAATATCATCAGACATTACACATTATTTCTACCTGCACATTTTTTTTGAAGTTATTACACTGCATGTATTGCTTTGAAAAATTAATTTTAAAATTGCACAAGCTTCGTTTCTGTCTAATACGTTTTTGGACTTATTATTTTAGATGAGTGCACTTAAATGTACTGAAAGTGAACACACCTGGAAATGAAGTCGCAGTGAAATGGACGATTCGGAGCACAAATGCAGTGTTGGGTGCGACAAAATCTGTGCCAAGCTCATAATTTTTTGCGTGAAACACATTTTACAAAATTTTTCAGTAACGTAGTGACAAATATTGCTTCATTTTCTATTCATAATGCTGTCTCCTCGAACACGCTTGATCGTCCATTTATTTTCGAACAAATATTTGATGATTGAAATTCACAATTTGAAGAGAGTAATTATACGTATATACTACTTTATTGTCTCGAGTCTACATTCATTTCGTTCCCCACGTCTCCGTAAATGATGACGCTGTCACGTGCGTTCCTGCCAGAGCTGTGCTGCATTCAGAAACAGAAGTTTGTTTCGTAACATAAGAACTAGCACAATTAGTAGGAATTTCCAGCATCATACTCTCGATTGTCTCTTTGTCTTTTTGTGTAGCTATGTGTATAAAGTTGTCTTGGACACATGATCGTTAGTGATTGAAACAGACATATTTGAGATGGGGCACAATGTGCTCTCTTTATTTAATTATTTAGTAGGTTATTTTTTTACAATTGCTACATATACTTTATGGTATTACATGAGTAGGTACCAAAAGCCGAACAACATACTTGTGAATTTGAATTACGAAAAGTATGATGTTGATAAATATGATAATTTGTAAATACATTAAAGTTACTATTAAATTTTTGTTAAGACACAAATTGTATGCAGATTTTTTTAAATTTTTGAATACTTGTAACTTTCAAATTGATTGAGTAGTGTTGCACTAGATGGGGTAGGCATACGTCAAAGCCTGACAAATTATTTATATTTGTATTAGTGAACTACATTCAATTTTAAAGGAAGATTGAAATTGATTAGTGTGTATCTTGGAATGTTTGTATACATTTTATTAGGTATTGTCTGAATATAAGATGACCACGTTAGTTTCTGATGTAACAGAACAAGAAGTAATTTTATTAAAATATTACTTTTTGTTCATGATACATTACAGGCATTGAGTTTTAATGGGTAAGTTATTGATATCGATATAAAGTAAATATTTTAGTTTGAGATTTGTCAATGATGATTGTGTGCTCCACTTTTGACCCACCTTTGAAATTTCTACTTCCTACTTATTTACATCATTATGCGAAGTAAATAGAACCGCGTCGTCGGCGTACGCTCGGGTGACAAACTCTACTCGTGCTGGATTCATTTGTTTTGCAAGTTTGATTCATAATCCACAAATTTTGTATTCCAGCGTTTTAAACCACCTTTTTCGTTACAACAAATCGTTCATGGTATGATGCAGATTATGACGTACTTTCCGTGGAACGAATTATTGCTCCATAACACATTCAGAGAATCGCTGCAAGAATTATGTGGAGGGGGCAGTAAACGAATAGCCGTTTTTTCGCTCAGATTTCAAATACCCGTGACGTCACAGTAAATTTTTCAAAAATTAACTTCAATTCTCATATAAATTTATAAGATTACACAAACAAATAGATTAAGCAATTCGTTTATAATGTTGCTTTATTACATTCGTACAAATCTGAAAACTCGCTCCTAACGTCACTCGTTGTCAAAACATATACTCATTCAATAAAGCTTAGCATTATAAACTAGTTGCATAACATACCATTCCAGTGTAATAACACAGGTTTTGATGTAACTACAGTGTTTGAACTTTTGAATATTATTGTTTCAGGTGAGCGTCTCTCTCTTACACTCTACATTTACGACTTCATTTGAAAAGAGTAAGTGTCAATTTTTAATTTTAATTAAAAAAGACTTAATAGAACACTCCGAAAATTCACTATTTAATATTCATTTTTAAACCAAATTAAAATTAAGGTGATAACAATAGTCGTTATGAATATGTGGGGGTTTTAAATGGGCCACACTTGCGGCATTGCAACGCCCGCTTTCGGTTGAGCCAGTCCCCCAGAAAGCGAAAGCGGTGAGCGCAGGACTGGATCGGCGAGCTATACGTGCGAGTCTGGGCGCCAGTCACAAGTAGTACATTTGAGTCCGCGAGCGCCACGGCAATGGTGACGACGCCACGTAGTACATGCAAGGATGCACGGAAGCATTTGAAGTTGGCACGCGAGCGCTGCTGAACAACGCACGGTGTTGCGGCTCACCCAAGGTGGGCGAAGCAGCCTGGCATGCGAGCCCGGGGCGAGTCTCTGCCAGTCGCTAAAGAGCCACGCACACAGAAACAGACTGCCTGGTTTCAAGTGTAAGCTTCGAAGTGTTTATAGTTGGGTTTGTAAATTCTGCCTACGCCGATGCCCGCTATTCAATTTTGAATTTGGTGACTTCGACTAAGAACGGGTAATTCTCCTGGAGGCAACGATAGTGATTCACTATTGGGACATCTTCGGGTTACAATGGTTGAAATAGGATTTTTGTTATGAGTTTGGAACTCTGGTATTGTAACAAGAGCACAATAAACTGTTTTTACCTGTATTTTTTAACAACTGAACAGATAGCGTGACATACTGTGTAGTTATTTTGCCTGCGTAATAGTCCTGAGATTTTCTTCTGGTCAAACTTTAAATTGACTACGTTTTTAGAACATCTGCCGGTCTATTCATTTTGGACTTCAAATTTTCACCTGGTTCTGTGGTGAACTGGCATCATTACCATTAATGTTTGGTTTAGGCAAAAATTGTAAATTTATGTTAAATAAATCTTTACTATTTTTAGTTTATGCTTCGTATTGCGAGTACTTCAGTAGGGTAATGTTTCAAAAACGATTTTTATCTTATCTTGATGTATTTGGTAAAAATGTATGCAATTTTATTATTTTTCATAGTGGATTACCAAAATGATAATTTTGACAATTGTTTGGTCGACTGTTCATAAAATCACGTTTTGCAATAGTATAAGAATTATCAAATGCCGTTTTTCAATTTGTCATAATTTGCGTGTTGTGTTTATTTTGCAAAATTTTGCATAAGTTCACTTCAGTTTTAATTAATATGTGAACTCTATTATATGGACATGCTTTCAAATCTATTTAAGTAACGCCATTGAATGTTAAGAACGCATTGCTGAAGTCATGATAAAATTCTGAAGAAAATTGTGATATCGAAGAGAAAAGGAGAAGAATAGAGAATATATTTTTTATCATCTTCGAAGAGAGAACAACTACTTGAATCACCCATCCTACGACGAGAGACAGATTCTTTTAACCTCTCTCCAGTACATCACAACGCAATAAAGAATTTTACGGGTGCAGGTGCGAGGGTGCTGTGGCAGTGAACTAGACGTCGACGTAATGTATAGGCCATAGAGAAACAATTAACTGCGTCTTAACACACTCGCCCTTGGATAACGGCGCATTGGGTGGTTATATATCGATATCGTATTATAGTGTGGCGAGGCAATAGCCTGCCAAGCAAAGCTGTGGGGCCGAGTGAATGCTGCAAACCCTCCCTACCCTCACCCACACACAAACAAAGCTATGTGGATGACAGTCGCAGGCACTTGCTCTTCAAACGGCTCTCTAGAGCCGGTTTCAAAGGAATGAGGATTACCTCTCCGCTTTCCTGAGATTTCGGGTTCGCGGTCAGTTCCGTTGTCGAAGACGGAAATTCCTCAGTGTGCCATGACATTCTTGTAGAAATGGAAGGACCCTAGCTAAACTATGGGCGAGATTGAATACTTTTCCTAGATTCTGCGTATGTTCTCCCAGATAATGACAATTTTTGAGACCGGTTTCATTTTCGAGGACGAAAATTATTCAGTGTGCCTGACATTCACGTGGCATGTGAAAATCCTTTGGCTAACTGATATGCGAGTTTGAATGGTTTGTTTTCCAAATGATGACAAAAGTAGCGGATAACTATGTTTGGGATCGATATTTCGTCGTTCCTTGGCAATTGAACGGTCAGAGAAAAGTTGGCAGTGTTGGTAGCACATGTTATTACATTTCGATTGGCAGATTGGCATTAGTCCAATTTTCAGACATCAGAAACAGTTACAACTGTAGAAAGAAAGTATATTTGATTTTATTTACTTCGTTGATAAACTGCATGTAACGTACGGGGGAGAAGTTTAATCTACACCTGTCTTCTTTAGCTTCAGAATTCATCCCTTTTTCTGTACATTCTTAAATGATAAATAAAAGTACTAACAAAGCGTTGTTAGAAATATTTGAAAACTAGAAATATTCGTTCCGTGGTAATACCCGTGTAATACTTATCTGCCTCCACAAAAGAACTACAGATTTGATTTGTTTTGATTCGATTGCTAGTTAAATAGCACCCATCCGTCTACTCTCCTACGACTAGAAAAATAAGAGATCGCCAAAACGTGCGCATAGTGTAGCTACATTTATGTGTCAGAAACAAGCAGCCATTTAGCATTTGCTCAATGGAGCAGGGAAACTTGTCGAAGAACTTATCAAGATGAAGTAAGCATGGACTCGTTTATTAACACTATAGTGTTCTTGTTTCTGTGACGACTGAAATGGATACCGGGAGAGATGACTCAGGGCATCAACTGATGTCACTGCAGTCCCTTTGATAGGGATGTTCTAGATGTACACGTAGGCTTCCGCGGCTCGAGTCCATTACTTCTAGGCTGTCCGGGTGACGCCGCGTCG
>BOPP01000001.1:16097537-16108868 GCA_017312745.1 Gryllus bimaculatus
ATGACAGGCGAAACGTCGGCCTATCTGCCAACGACGCGGCGTCACCCGGACAGCCTAGAAGTAAGGGATGTTCTAGGTTCGACTCCTGACGGTGGCAGGATATTCGACACTAGCTTGTCAGCTAAGTCGAGTTCAGTCGCTGTCTGGAGGAGAATTCTAGCGGCCGGCTGTTCTGATCGGTAGTTTTCCGTGGTTTCTCCAATCAACACCAGAGCACTACCGTACCAAATGGGCCACGGACCGCGCGCGATCTTTCCTACATCTTCCTTGTCTTATTCTCTCCCCTTACTCACACATACACTAAGACGCACTACACAAGCACACATGCAAGGAGACCAGTTGGTAGCTTAGAGCTTGTCCCGGCTGGGGCGGTGCCCCGTTCGTGGGAGATACCTAGTTGGGGAAACCGCTAGCTGACGGTAGGTCGGCGCCGGATCTCGCCATTCAGCTACGGAAAGATCACCGCCACCTCCCGAGCAAAAGTAGGCACTGCACGTATGGGACGAGTGAGCCTGGTAGTTGGCGTGCTCGTAATCACTAAAACATCACCAATAGAAACAACTCCGATAATTCTATTGTCTTCATAAAAATGCATCTGATAAACTAAACGAACTGTAGGCAAATATAATTCGATTAATTATTAAATCCGATATTACCGCTTATTCCTGTTATTTTGCTTTAAAAAACAGTTTTATGTTTAAGTACTATGTAACACGTCCATCTATCCTCATAAACATTGTTATTTTTGTAAATTACAAAATGGATATGTACTGAAAATGGATATGTATCAAGCGAAAATGTTTGTTCCCACCGGACTCCGATCCCAGGAAATTTTATTATTCACGTAAATCTTTTAACCAACTGATTCATGTTACCGGGCAAAACTGCTATGGTCATTCGGCCCGTTTGTGTAGTGAACGTTTTATAGTAGAGTGTGACGGTATTCCTCTGCCACTGGCTGATGAGATTAGGCGCCAGCCCACACGTCGACTTCGATGAAACCAGAGAAGCACTTCTTTAAATGGATTTATTTTGTCTTCTGCAATACAACATGAGTAAAGATGATACTCTATGCTTCGGAGTGATATTAAACCAATTTTAAAGTCAATGATTTGATAGCAATGAGACTAAAAAGATTCTTGGAAAAAAATATCATCGTAAAGAATGTTTTTTCCCGTGCTTCTAGACACAATTGATATTGTTTTGACTGTATTACATTGATGGTTATTTTGAATATTAATTATATTTGCTTTAATTTCATGTGTTTTATTCATGACGTTATTACCTTGGTTTGAGCCCCACTCATTATCAGTATGAATATATTGCCTAGATTATTAATTATTAACTTAGTAATTGTTCGATAATTTCATTAATTGCTTCAAAGTTCACGTAATAAAAGTGTAATAAAAGTTCAATAAAAGTGTTATTCGATGTCAATTAGAATCGGAAGTAAATTTATCCACAGCTCCAATCTGAGTGTATTGCTTGCCTTTACTACTCCTAAATACTTCGTTACTGATCAAGGTATTTAGTGAATATTTAACTTTGACGAGTTTCGAAACATCTAGAGAATGTTTTCATATAAATTCCTTACAACGACGAGGTGTATAAATCCAAGAAAACACTTGAATTAACCTCCTGAATCTGTTCAAAATCAGACAGAGTAGAGAAATTACTGAACCTAAATTAATTGTGCTTTGTGTCTCTCGGTTTCGAGCATGCTTCAAAAATTTCACCTCTCCTCCTGAAGTCAGACCTTTGGTCTGTAACTCATCGAGGAGTTTGTGCGTACTGGACACACTAATCCCCTGCACTCGCGACGGCACCCAATCTCGCTTGCAACGCCGCGTGCGGGCCACCGCCCAACTAAAGACGGAAAACAAAAGCACGCCGGTGCCGTCTCTCGGCTCACCGCATTCGGAGCAACTGCGCCATTGCTTTTCTAATTATTTTCCAGAACAATACGCGCGCTTCCCGTGCAACGGAGTGCCTCGTCCCCGCACCACCCCCTGCACCCCGCCCCCGCCACGCCACCACTACTACCCGCTCCCCGCTGCGCACCCCCATGGCAGACTCCACGCGCCGTATTTCCTTTTTAATTTTTAACGACCTCACGTGGTGGGTACCTGTGCGCGTTAATTTCTTTAGGATCCTTGTGAATATGCATGTGCACTGGTCGGAGGCAGCCGCACAGGTCGTCTTTGGGATCGCAGACGTGCCGCACTTTGGAGCCCCAGTGAAAGCGGCTGAGTAGACAAGCGATTACTATTGCTCTCGACTGTCTGGGTGACACCGATTTCTGAGTTGCCTTGGCAAATTGTAGTACGTCAGTTCTGAACACAGTCACTGAATAAGAACTGAATCATTCTCTCTCTCAAGAAAGACCTAATAAAAAATTGCAATTTCATTATTTGGCAAATGTTGAAGTATAGTAATTGCTTTCATGTATTGTCAGTAATAATTAATTTTTAGAATGAATTTTTTCAGTTATTTTTCTGAAGAAAATTAATTTTCTTGTGCTAATAGTTACAAAATTAATTCTTGCTCTCTTGTCACAAATATTCCTTCTGTTTATTTGGAAGCATTTCGTGTATGACAACTTAGAAATACAAATTAATATAAGCACTCTCACAAGGAAGTCACTATTTCCCTTTACTGCTTACGAGAGTTCTCCGGCTGGTATTTTTACGTTAAAAAGTTTTATTTGTGCTATGCAGGTTTATTATAAAAATAGTTTTTCAACATAATAAGTTACGGGAATTGTCAATCCTCTGCCTCAAAAAAAGTTAGGAGAAAAATGATTTCTAATAATTTGTTTCATTACCAAATGAAGTTTAATTATTGTCAATTTGCTAAATCAAGACGTAAACATGTGTTCTGACGAATAGACAGTACACTAGTAATTAAGTCCGTGTTACTACTGTTGGTGCATTGAAACACACAAAAACACGTTTTTCTTTATTTTTTCTCAGAATATTCTATGACACGGCTAAAAATAGTTTCAATGGATTCGATTGGTCAATACAAAATCAATAAACGATTTCTTACATTTATAAGTGCTTGAATTACTTAACGATAAGGAAGATGTAGTAACAAACGCGCGCGACCCGGCACCCGTTTGTTAGGGTACTGCTACGGCATTCGGGGAAAACACGGCATTCGTCTTTATCGAGGAAAACACGGAGAACTACCGACCCGAGCAACAGGCCGCTAGAATTAGCTGCTGAATTCGACCTAACTATTAAACTGGTGTTGAAAATCCTGCCACCGTCGGGACTCAAACACTAAGACCTCGCAGTCAAAGATACTTTAGTGACGTCAGTTTATGCCCTAAGACACCTACGCCGGTGAGTATTTTGAAAATATTACAATGATTGACTCTAATCTAAAAATTATGACTAAGCGTCCAAACAAAATGTTATATATTCTTTGAAATAAGTATTTATAATTTTGTCGTGAACAATTCTTTAAAAATAAGTAATTTTGATTTAATTGTGACATTTATTTTCAGTACTTAAATATAATTTCCTCAATGGCCTCTTTTATAGGACCTTTGTGTTAGGAGTCAGAACAATTATGATATTTTCATTACAAATTTCGAATTTTCATACATTAAAATTTAACATCTAGACATTGTTCATTAGTTACATGTAAATTTAATATTAGGTAATCTTTAAAAATAAAACGAGAAAGAAAGTGTGGTTTGAAGAGCTGCCCGAGTTCATAACAGTGGCATCCGCAGTTCATCTGCAGTTTGCGCTAGATTGTGTCCCTAGACTGGGCACGCTTAAGCGCTACTGGTAGCTCTCGGCAACTGCCTCGGCGACAATCAAGCGAGGTCGTAATCGTCTCAAGAAACGTTTCGATCCTCCTCAGCGAGGACAGCCCCCGCGCCGTATCAACATGGCGCACGCCGTGCCGCGAGCGCAGGCGGTTGCGGGCAGCGAGGCCGGCGCGCGGGCGGAATGGCGGGCGGGGAGGGCGAGGCGGGCGCCCACGGGCGTGTAATCCGCTCTGTGCGCGAGCAGATAGCGCTGACGGACAGCGTTTGGCGCCGCCGCGGCAGGGGGCGTGGCAACGTCGAGCACATGGCGTCGGAAATGGTAGGCAGTTGGTATGAACGCAGTCATGCTGGTGATGGAAAGGACGGTGGTGGTTCTGTTGGTAGACGTGATGGTAGCGGAAGGAAAGATGACGATAATATGGACGTGGTAAAGGGTGGAAGGGAAGATGATGATTCTGTTGGTAGAAGTGTTGGTAGTAGAAGGAAAGATGGTGATAACGTGTTGGTAGTTGTAAAGAACGATGAGGGATCGTGGGAAGACGGAAGGATTGTAACAGCGATGTAAATCACAACACAGGACTGATGACTTTCTTCTGAGTTGTGCGAAAATGACGGAGGTGTTTGTGATGGTGGAGATTGTGGTTATCGTGTTGTAAAGGTTCTGTTGAGATTATGATGATAATGAAAATTGTAGAAGAAGAGGTAAAGAAAGATAATGTCACAATAGTAGTGATGAAGTGACCGACGTTTTGGGGGTGGTCATGAGAGCAATTCCAGGTTGTACTGAAAGGTGGTACTTTATGATGGTAATAAAAATTGTCAGTACCAGAGGTCCCGCTGAAGTGTTGATTGGCGCTGGAAGTGATACTTGTGGAGGTGGCGACAACCCAATTTCTGGCGCTAATGGTATTAGGGACACATTCTCATGTCGGTCGTAGTCTGAATGTAATAGTGATAGCCGAAACGCTGTAAGCGATCTCATCAGCGACGGTATGCTGTGGCGGAGGCAGCTGTGTCAATCCTGGCGGAAAGTCTGTTGAATTGGGACGGTCGGGGAAGTGGGATGCTGTTGCCATGCATACTCCAGCCCACCTCGCAGCTACTCCACCGCCGTTATCATCCTTGTCACTTGCTGCTGCTGCTGGTCGTCCCTACCTCTCTTCCCACCCACCCCGCCCGTGCCCACTACTCCATCTCCAACTACCCCTCCTCGATTTTCCCTCTCGCAGCGCTACCACCGCCCCCACATAGCTGGCCGCCCCGTCACCACTACCACCATGTCAAGTAAAATGTTTTTGGCTGAAAACCTGTTTCCATACAATTAAGTACTCTATTGACCATAATTTTTTTAATTAAATATAATGCATTAGTTTACATTTGTATTATATAATTTTAAAAAAGACATCCTTTACTTAATGTACTTCAAATTCAATTATCACCATCTCGATGAGGCTTTCCTCATTTTCATCTATTAAGCGAATGATTGAGAGATGGCCCCTTGTTTTGCTTGTGGAAATAAATGTAGCTTTACGACAAGACCGTTTCATTGCACTCTTTTTTTCTTAGATGTGGTAAGAGTTAAACCGGGAATGTGAGTTACTATTTTGTAGAAATACTAAAATATTAAATTATTAGTTCGTTTAACGATACAAATAAGTTTTGTATAACTCGAGAACGAAAATGTTTACTTTCAAATATTACTAACCTCGTGTTGTGGGTACTTTTATTCATCATTCAACTATTATTATTATTATCATTAGTATTATTATTATTATTGTTGTTGTTATTATTGTTATTATTATCATTATTAGTATTATTATTAATGTAATTTTTGTAATTATTGCCATTAACTGCCACCGGGTCAGACCCAATTGCAGTTCTAATAAATGTATGTATGTATTTATGGTTAAAATGGTATAAAGAGGCTCCAAAGTCCAAGCAAACGTGCGCAGATTGTACTTTACTCCCAAACAACGCATACCGTTTTTACTGTTCTTTGACAAACAAATCAAATCAAATTAAAACTACCCTTGCTATCGCTACCACACCGTCCATTCTCTTGGACCCAGCTACCCTCCGCTGCCCTTGTTGCTTCCGCTTCCCCCAGCCCTTCTGCGTTCCCTTGCCTCCCCTCCGCCACCAACCTACTACTCTGCCGCGGGACGCTCTGCCGCTCATGGGCTCCACCGCGCCGGCCAGCCCACGCAACGCCACGCCCTCCGCGCGAGCCCGCGGCGCGCTGCCTGCCTCTGGGCCAGTGCAGTGGCCGTGCGAGCCCCGAACGACCGTTTGGAAGAGGCTGCAAGCGCTGGATTTACAGAGCCCAAAAACACACCGCGCTGCATCCTGCGTCTACATTTACGGAGCCCCCTCCCCCCCCATTGACTGAGGGGTTGCTGGGGGCGGAATGGGCAGCACATAGGCCTTCCAACATCGGGGCCTGAATTTGGCTCCCGGCGAATCCACGTGGAAGCGTTGGTACCGTTACCCACACCCCTCATTCCGTCACTATTCACAATATTATCACTCTTGAGTCCCAAATATCGCAGTGTCACAAAAACAACAACAATATTTCGTAATTCATAAATAATTGAAAACGTAAAATTATATTTGTATTGGGACCCAGCTTTTAGTGGCCTGAGAACATTAACGTGTTAAAATTACTGCTAAGAAAAGAGCACTTTAACTGGATATATTATTCTACGTTATTTTAGTGTTTCCGAGACCTGTTTTTGTTAAAATAATTAATTTTTGGAGCGCTATATGAGAGTGTTATATTTGTTGTACTTAAGCTGTGTGCTTACTAATTTTTGGAAAACAATTTTGTGTGCTCTTGTTTATCAGCACTTCTCTTGTTGCAGGCCTCTAGTTATAAATCACTGAGATATTTGTGCAATTATATTTTATTGCTTGTGTATGAGTATTGCTTGTGAGTGAGAAACTTATTTACTTTGAAAGAAAAAGAAAGTATTTGGAACAGCCACTCTCGGGCCTTATGGAGGTCTGGAAGTTACAAAATATTTGTATTTCTCGATCCGAAATTTGTTCTATATAGTTTTGGATGCGACATTGCTTTCCACGATAACTTTTGTGAATTGATGAATAATTATGGCTAATGATTCCCAGTTAACACCAACGACTTTGCAAATCTCTCAATCAGCAGCTCTCTGGCGCAACTACATCACTGATTCATATAGAAACAATTAAACCATTCAGAATGCTGAATAGAAACGGATAACTGAATGGAATGGATCAGAACTGAATGAAATGGACCTGAATGACTGAATCGATTGAAAGCTATGTAGTTCCGTCTATTTTCTGCGTTCTCTTCTCTCCAGAGAATTTCGAAATTATCATCGGAATTTTGTGTTTCAGTAAAGTTAGTAATCCCTTCAAATGCATACTGTGACGAACTTCGAAAGCGATGCACAACTCTTTTTCGCATTATCCATTCCTCTGGGGACCAAACTGTAAGAAAATTTATTATAGGTAAATAATATGAGAAACATAATGACACCGATTATTTTACGCAGGAAATAACTCACATTATAATATTGTACATGCAATATCGCTCCTTTAGATATTGGCGACTCTTGTGTTGAATTCTCGTTCTGTACTAATCACGTCGCTTTTAATACCTCACATTTTCTGTACATGTAAGTATGTATGTATTGTATATATGTGTATGTACTTTTCCATTGAGTTTTTGTCCAAGTTTGCCGTCAGCTAACGGTTTATCCATGCCTGGTCTCTAGTTACATTAAAACAGGGGGAAAGAACACGTTTGGCGAGTATTAAGTATTGCCGTCTGTCTGATCACACATTCGTCACACATCTGTAGAAACTCAGACGATTGTATTGGTAAGAATTCCCGTTCATCCTTTCCTTAAATACCGTCCGTTTTACACATTACAAAAATTCTCGTCGACGTTTTACAATCTTTACTATTTCATATCTTTTTGTTCTGTGCGTTGAATTTGGATTACTTTCAGCATCGAATTTACTTTTCTTTGTCTCAGTCATCTTCAACAGTTATACGTCATTCTAAAACTGTTTTTAATCCAAGTTGACTGCTAAAGAACCTAGTAAATGTATTTTCACGATTTTTCCGTTTTGGGGCATATGAAGCACGTTTAATAATATTATAATTGTACCGATTGATGATACTGCATATCTATTTTATTCTTTCTTGGAATTATGTACTTTAACATATTAGACAGATAAAGTCAGTAATACATCATTTTATAATTGGAACAATTTAATTTGAGATGAAATTACACAAATCAAATATTCATGCGACAACATTTATCCTTAATTTTCTACCAACCCACAAAGTATAAAAAACGTTTTGAGTAACACACAAAGTATAAAAAACCAAAATGTGTTTGTTATTTAATGATACTCTTTTCTTAAATATAAGTGTTCATTTTCAATTTGTTGGCAAACAAATTTTCTTAGGTTGGAAACCGGAGTACAGTATCCTATTTACATTTTACCTTTTTAGTCTTAGCATTAACAACTACACCTGACCACACTGATCACGCTTTAGTAAATTAGCATTGTTTGGAGAGCTTAGTAAAGGCACGACAATGTTCCCATAAATCCTGTCGTTACACTGCAGAGATTTGTAAGAGAAAACTAAAATCATAGTTAACGATGTTCGTTTACGGCTTACTTGCAGTAAAGGCAAACACATAAAGCAGTTTAAGTGTTTCCTCCAGAGCGGATTTTTAGTGGCACGTCTAGTGTATACTTACAGCTTGATGCATACAAGTTCGTAATTACCATTGACATTCGAAATGCCATGACTCTTGTACTTTGGTCTCACGAAAAGTACCACTCGTGAAGTGCGGTTTTTGAAGATATTGCAACTCTGCGTGGCGAAATGAAATCCATCGATGATGTTAGCATTAATTATTATTTACGCATTCTTTACCCGTCCCCGATAAACATCATCCCCAACCCACTCCTCTCTCCTCAAGCCCCCTTTCCTCGATCTGCTCCCCTCTCCTCGGCCCCCCTTCTCTACGATCCTGTCCCCTTTTTTCGACTCCCTCCCCATTCCTCGATCCCTTCCTCCCACATTCCTCTATCCCCACCGCAATCCGGTTTATTTATCTCACAGACAGCATTACTCTGGACTGCAATAACTATGACTGGAGGTCCAAAGTTTCGAGACCCGATGTTTCGAATTTTCAGTACAGGTTAGATATGTCAAATTCAGCCGCTGTCCCGAGAATGCTAGCGGCTGGCTTCTCTGATCATTTTTCATAATTCTCCGAACAACACCTGATGAATGACGGAGTATTATCTGAACAAACGGGCCACAGACCGCACGTTATCCTTCTTTTCTTATCCTTAACTCTTCCTCTTCCCTCACACACTTACATGAAGTACACTTTTGGGAGACCAGTGGTGACCTTAGAGCTGGTCCTAGTTGTGGCGCCACCTGAAACGGGAATCTCCGCAAGACGACGCGTAGGTCGGGACCGGATCTCATGCATGAGCGCGATAAACACCTCTACATCCGGGAAATAACATTCTATACACTTACGGGGCTAATTTCCCAAGCAGTTTACGCGTTCTGGAACACCAGTCAATCGCCCCCGTTCAAGTCCATCCGTTGCACCGGATCCGCTCAAGTCCATCCGTTGCACCGGATCCGCTCAAGTCCATCCGTTGCAGCCTATCCGCTCAAGTCCATCCGTTGCAGCCTATCCGCTCAAGTCCATCCGTTGCAGCCGATCCGCTCAAGTCCATCCGTTGCAGCCGATCCGCTCAAGTCTATTTTCGCTACCTCCTCCGTCCATCGCCTGCACCGTCCTCACACCCATCCTCCCCAGAGCGTGCCGGCACTAATGAGTGCAGGAACGAATTAGGGCAGCCCTGTGGAGCTCATGTGCAAATGAGCACCTGCGAGGGGCCGCGAGAAAGGCTGCGTGGGGAGCGGGCTTCCTTCGCCCCTCTCCACTCCGGCGCAGGTCAGGGCTGAAATCTCCCTCACTCATTCGTGGCAGTCGGAGCTTTCTGCCTGTGCGGAAGGGGGTTGAAATTGAGGTCGCCGCAAGGGTGGGTGGACAAAAAGAGTTTGGCAGACAAAGAGAGTTCGGATTTTCGGTGCTACCGTTTTCTCTTGTAGTCATCTCTCAATTCATAATTGGTTCATATAATTTATATAATTATACATAATTATTCACGATGAGGAAAGACGCGTACAATAGCAGTGCTAACTTTCCTCTTCTGATTACTAACCTTCGCCTCTTAATCTAGTGTGAAGAGGCGGGAGTCTTTTTTGGCTTAATCTCTTCTGTATATGTTGTTGTTCTCATGTGATTTAGTTCGTAGATTAAAATCTAAACCAGGATTTCCCTAGATTAACAATAATACTTACAACTTTTGCAAGTTTTCTATTATCATAAATTTATTCATCTACATAGAATGTAAATTTTAAAATGAATCGCATAGAAACAAGTAAAATTGTACAATAACGCAAAAATTGAGGAAATCAGGAACAGGTTACTTAAAATAATTTAGTGCAGATGATTTTTTTAAGTAGAAAGTGAGGTGTACCGAAATATATCTTGATGTAAGAAATGCCAGAAAGGAAGTAGGTGTTACAGATTGTGTCTTCCGAACAAATCCTAACAAGCTTTGGAATATTGAGTTAATAATAATGTAATGTATGTCCATGTCCCCGTTTCCTGCAGGAAGCTGTTTTTCTGCTTATTGAGTCCAGTTTATAAATAAATAAAAATATAAACAATGCATTTCATTGTTGGCTGCAAAGACTCAGTATACTCGTCCGTTCGCTAAAGTTCATCGCCTACATGGCGTCATGCTCTTCAAGAGAAATACGACAACCCCAGCAGAATTTACGATGTTCTTTCGTTTCACTTTAGAACTGTTTCTAAACATTTAAATGAATCCCACCGCAAAAATCTCGTTGAGTCACCCAGTACGTACGCTCACATTGGTCAATCCCTTCTCGTCGGCTCCCATTCATCAGCGCACACCTGCACGGTCAGAGTCTGTCCTTCTCGCCCCCCCCCCTCCTTCCACGCTTCTGGCCCGTTGTCGGAGGAGGGCGACACAGCGCGCCCACGCGAGTAGCCAATGCGCAATAAATCGCCATGCAGAAGGCGAACGCGCAAAGGGCGTGGTGGTAAGCCCGCCCCCGCCCACGCTCTCCCCCGCGCGCACTCGTCGCTGCCCACGCCGGAGCTCCGCCGCCTACCAAAAAAATTGATGATGTGCCCGCTTCGCAAACAGAACTGCACAACCCAATCGGGCTAATGGTGGAGGTGGTGGTGGTGATGGTGAGTGTAGGGGCAAGGCTGGGACGAGGGTGGGGTCGTGGAAAGGGTAGTTAAGTGCTATGTGTAGATAGAGCTCCTGAGCCAGGTGAATAGGAGAAGATGGCAGCCAGAGCAACGAGCGGTAAAGGCTGAGAATGTGGTACGGTAGGGGTGGCAAAGTTAGTAGAGATGTTGGTGGAGAACGGTAGATTTGGGGCGGTGTTGGGCGGGTGGCGGAGGCGGGCGTTGTGG
>BOPP01000001.1:16110900-16170191 GCA_017312745.1 Gryllus bimaculatus
CCCAGGCGCCGTCCCTCTCGCCCCGTGCGCGAACCTGCAGCCTATGCGCCAGGGGTGGCCAAGCCCTTCCTTCCTATCGGTCTGCAGTCCAAGTCGAGCTCCTGCTTCAGGAGAGGAAGCTCAACTGATGTTACAGCAATGCATCTGACCGGGAGGTCCTAGGTTCGAGGCCCGACAGTGGCCAGATATTCGACTCTAGCTTGTCAGCTAGGTCGAGTTCAGTGGCTGTCTTCGAAGATACTTCTAGCAGCCGGCTGCTAGAATTAGTAGTTTTTCGTGGTTTCTCCGAACAACACTAGGTGAATGCCGGAGATGTACCCTCACAAGCGGGCCACGGACCGCACGCGCGCTTTCTAGTCTTATCCTCACCCCTTACTTACACACACTTATTCTAACATGCTCTGCACTGCCACACATGCTGGGGGACCGTTCGGGTGCTTAAAGCTTGCGTGTGCGGTGCGGGATGGCAGGTTCTTCCGCTGGAGACAGATACTTCATAGGGGAGAAACCCCCTTGGCCGACGATAGGACAGCTCCGGATCTCGCCATTCAACTGGGGAAGTTAACCGCCATCTTCCAAGGAAAAACATGCACTACACTTACGGAACTAATGACCTTTGCAGTTAAAGCGCACGAAATCTCTAATCAATCTCTGGCGTAGTTTTTGCTTTCCAGCATTACATATCTCTTTGATGTGATGAAAAATGGGTAATTTCGGAATGGGCAATCGGCACTCAGCACAATTCTGAGAATTCGATTGGGGCAGGATGGGTACAAGAGTATCAAGATCCCACGTAAGCCGTTGTGTGTTGTGCTGCTCCAGTATCTACAAGATGAATATCAAACCAAAAGAATACGAAATGCATACGAAGATAAAAATTTCCTGTAATATTAATTGGTCCCTTAGTTAATTCCTTTATTACAAGCAAAAAGTGTCATAATGTACGAATACCTTCTTTATATTTTTTCTATTGCTTACACATTACTACTGATTTTGTCACAGAGAAGCAACCGCTGCATCTCGCTCTTCATCTTTTAGTTTGAACACCCCTGTTCTACAGACATCCAAAGCGCTGCAAGCGGTCTTTTGTTAGGCTGAGTGCGAATGATGTCACCTCAGTGGATTTCGTCTCTTCTCGAATTACATTTCCGTGCGTTTATTGTAAAAAAAAATTAATTTAATCTAATCGAAAAATCATGTTTTCGCCACTAACAATAAATATTTTGACGAAAATGATCGGAAGGAAGAAATGAACAGAAAACGTCTAATAACATTACTGTAGTTTTATTACATACATAAATTGTAAAAGCTATTTATAAATATTGGCGAGATGAGTTCAAAATTATAAATATAAAAATTAAGGCCGTATAGAAAGATGATCTACATAATAAAAGTAGAGATTTTGTATGTAATACAGAGCAATTCACTCCAACTACATAAGTCTTCAGCGTTCTCTGCATCTTGTATTGACGGAGATGTTTCATAGTCATTACATTAGCACAAGTTGCAATAATCTACATGCCTGTCATGTAAAAACTCGTATTGTGATACCTCATCGAAAAGTGGATAAATACTGTTCTCACAAGTATTAAATTACTTCCTTAACATGTTATTGAATCAGAATTAACATTTTGTGCGTGACGGCATATCGCCCGTCTGCTGCATCTGAGGTCAACGGTAGCGCTAAAACCGTTCAGGTAATTTTCTCCCAAATTAATATTCCTCGATTAAACTAAACAAGCTCAGGAACCTGCGATATTCAAAAGAATATTTTGAACTTTAGAGGAACTGTACATGAAGCCGTACCGTTCATTTTCAAAATTTTCTCAAAATTACTCTAAGTTTGTTTTTACTCTTCGTCCTCGGATAACCTTAAGGACGCTCAAAACAAGAGTGCAGATCTCTGTGAATTTTCTAAAATTGCAACTTTTTTCTATAAGTACAATAATGACGAACGATTTGTTTTCCAAAACTTTTTGTTAAAAGACAAAAGCTCAATCACTACAAAAGCTCTTAAAACAAAGCCATGTTCAATTTTTCGAAATTATAAATAGTTTACACGTAATTTTATGTGATTGGCTCCACTCTTTAAATTATTCCCTCGTACAGGAAAGGACGGAGAAAAATTGAACCTTTTCCATTTTCGCGAACTCTCTGTTTTGTAAAGTATTAACGATGCAACGGTGACAATTGTAAAATATTAGCAACGCAAAAGTACAATAAATTTTGTACAATATTACAAAAGTACAATATGTTTGACTTTATTGATTAATGAAATCTATTCTGAAATATTAGACCTTTAAATGAGCTAATTTATAATTTTTAAAAAAATGAATAGTTTTCCCATAATATCCACTCAAATTTAATGCACTTTTTATTGTCAAAAATGGCTCCAATATTTTTATTGAATAGAGTAAAAAACTATTAAAAATGTCGTGGGTCTAATTTCCTCTTTGAACTCTCTGAAGTTTACAAAATTGTATTCATTAAAAATAATGCGTGGAACCACTACATTTTTAAGCGTCAACAAATCTGATTATTGTCGACGTATTGTCGTTAGTGGCAATGTACTAATGTGTTTGGCGTGTTAACTCCTAGGACTTACGTTCGAATCTCGGCTCGGAGAAAACTGTTTTGGTGATCGAAAGCACTCGCAGATTTATGTGTTATTCTAATTTTGGCAGACGTTACATCTAATGCGAGTAAATATTTCCTGTTTAAGCACCACTAGTAAAGGGACACTAGTAAATTGAGGTGAGGAAGACAACATATCCCGAGACAATACGTTACAAAGTGTTTATACTTTACGAAAAGGTTTAGAACTCTTAACATGCACAGGGAGAAAATTACACTTTTAAATTCTCTGAATTAGGGTCAAAAACATGGCTGACCTGAATCTGTGAGATTCGAAACCCGCGTTTTAAGTGCAGCGCTCTAGAGTCAGACGTAATGCCCTTGCCTAGATTATATTAGTTGTGACGGTCAATTGCTGAATTTTTTATTACAACAGTGCAATCAGTGCTTACAATTATCATTTTTTTAAATATTTCATGATCTACCGCTGTGTGTTTACGGACCTGAAATAGAACAACTAACGGTATTGTTAATCCCTCGCGGGACTTTCTGATTCTTTATACATCATAATCTTTTTTATATATTTCTCGAACTTTTACTGGAAACCATTCTCAGTAGCCTTGTTAGCTTTTGCGATAATATTCACAGGAACTTCACAATTTTCTATCATTTGGTTCGAACAACAATGTTGCAATAGTAATTAGATATACATTGTTTATCTGACGTCATATTGACAAATGACGATTACAATGCATCTTTTCACTTTAGACACAAGAAAAAGTAAAAAATATTGTAAACTATGATTTAATTTGATTCAGCAATGAATTAGTGAACCATAGTCTTGCATGTAACACGGGCGTTACTTACATATGAATGGGTGAAAGCCAGAAGAGACATTTTATATATTCAGAGAAAAACGTGTTTATTTTAGACTATAATAACGTCAGTGGCTATGTATTTTCGTGGTTTTAATGAATAGTTAAAATACCATGATATTAATGATGAAACATCAAAGCAGAACTTTACAGTGATATTTACTTAACAGATTTCTCAGAATGTATAAAATATCATACCGTTGTGATTTTCAGCCATTCATAGTCGTATTTACATCTTAGACATCTTAGACATCCTATTATACAAGCACACAAAGCGCATTTGGCAGGCGTTTTGTAGGCGATTCCTGCATGTGAACTATATCCCACTATTGCAAAAAACTTTATATCAGGAGCACCTCGCGAACATCAAAACCAGATTTAGAAAGTGGATAAATGAAAATAAATCCGAATAAGACATCTTCCAAAGTTTTGAAGCTTCTTCTTCACAGGTTTTCCTCTTTTACTATGATTCAGCTTGTCAACAATACCATGATGTTCTATAATCGTTTTCGTCCGTAATATAGGCCTGCTAGTGGATATCTCGCTGATGTTGAAACATCATATTACCACCAAGATGACGGAAGTCAATAAGCGCCGCGGTATTCTTCGACCAAACTTAATTATCAGCCCATCATTTAGGTACATTCCGCTCTTGTGTCTTATCAATATAGTTTACACCAACTACTCCCGCTCGTTCAATCTGGATTAACATCGTCCCAACATCTATCAATAATATATGTGTGTTACAATAATAGAGGAAGTTTCACTGGCAAGATCTTCAGAATAGCAGTAAATGCCTCTTGGTACGTAAGAAAACAAAATTGTCAAAAAAGACTTCAACTTCTTTCATCAAACTCGTCTTCACATGTATCACAAAAATGCCCACACTTTTCTACAGAATGCACTTAGTTTACGGCTCATACCATTTCAACCTAACCACAGACCAACCCTCACAATACCAAGTCACAATAGCAGTCACAATAGCAGTCACAATCGCAGTCACAATAGCAGTCACAATAGCAGTCACAATAGCAGTCACAATAGCAAACGCAATAGCAATCAGAGTGGTAAAGAATAAGCCTTGTCCCAAGACCTTCAGCCATTTTTTTTGAGCGAAGTGCCGCATTTGCGCGACGTGTCGTGCCGCATTTGCCGGTGAGAATCACGCAAACAACCGTTTAGAGCAGCCAACGTTCCCAGAAAAATGTCGTTATTTATCTCAGCTATTTAGCTGACCTCAGAAACTCTAACATGGTGTCGTAAAGCTCAATTTTGTCTAGGAAATAATGTGGAATTGTGACTATAACCGCTCAGGCTACGTTATCAGAGCCGATGTGCTAGGTCTGCGAGTTGCTTCCTCCTCTTCCCGTTTCTTCGTCTCGGTGCGACGCTTCCGCCGCTGCCACCCTGGACCCACGACGTCGCCATTTGTCCGCGCGACGCACCCTCCGCGGGAAGAATTGCGTCGGTGAATCATTGGGCGACATTCCCCTCCGCCCCCTACTCTTAATGGCACCGCCCACGCTGCCTGTCTTTTCTTCGTTGCTTTCTTCTGCTTCTGCTTTTCCTTTTCTACTTATTTTCCTTTTCTGCTTAGTTTCCGTTTCTTCTTTGCACGCTTTTCTTCTTTGCACGCTTTTCTTCTTTGCACGCTTTTCTTCTTTGCACGCTTTTCTTCTTTGCACTCTTTTCTTCTTCGGTTTTTATTGTCTCTTTCGGTTTTTCTTTTTTTATTTTCTTAGCATTCTTTTCGTCTTCAGTGAAAGATTATAAACAAATACAGGCAACAGAGTTCATAAAACTGATACTTTCATCCTGACCATCTTGATAAGCATTTAACACGTTTTACATGGTGGTATGAAATATATATAGATGTCCTAATCGTCACAGTCGCAAAGAGAAATGTCCATTTCAGTGAGATTGACACAGTGAATTATGACGCAAAACAAACGGGCGGTAGAGGGTGTGTAAAGTCAAATAATAAAGGATACCTAAATATATACTTAAATAAACAAATTGTTAAAAAAGATAAATATATCAATCAATCTTAGGTGAAGGATCCTGAGGTGTGCTGTCCACTCATTCACTGAACAAGTTTCTTTGAGAGTTCCTGAGAAGCTCATCCATTGAAGATGTTAACCAGTTCAAGTCTTTAAGCTAAGATGTCTCTTGTACTATTGGGTGCGAGGGTGAATAAACACGAGTTAAATTCGCAATGTATAAAGAACTATGCCCACGTATCGGACAGGTTTCATAGGAAGACATAATCTTTAAGTTTTTTGACCCAACATCATTTTGACCCCATTCATGTGTCTTCCAGCGCAATATGGATCGTAATGAAAAATATAAAATAAAGTCAAACTTGCAGAATTAAATGTCTGTAATGCACTTTGGAATATTTGCTCCTTGCCAGATTACTAAATTAAGAAATGAAAATTGAAATACAAATCTTTCAATGCTTTTTTATGCTTTGGAAACATCATAAGAAGTAACAAAAAGCCTTGAAATAAGGATGGTAGTGACCCTTACCACATTATTCCAAAGGACTAATATATAGCTAGAACCCAACCTACACCGTGTTTCGGAGAATTAGAGAGAAAACATAGAGGATATTTACAATTCGCCAGGACCATGTCTCTTTTTAATAAAAAGAAAATTATCGCAGCACCTCTCTCAAAAAGTTAAAGTGCTCTGCCCTTGTATGCATCATGCTCTTGGATGGTTGGAAATTAACCTCTGATTCGAACATGGTGAGTCCCCACCTCCCCATTCTAATAAATTTCAGGCAGAATTACAATATTGAAAAAAGAGTTCTCTGACCTATCTGATGGTAGGAATTAAATTGCCCCCGCATATCAAACATTCCGAATAACAAAGTGATACAGGTAAATCTGAAATAATGGATATTGGAACGGGACAAGGCGACTTTTATTGAGACAAAACCACGCATGATTGTTAATTGGTGAGTGCGCAGCCACGACATATACTTTCAGAAATGCGCGCAGTATCCCGCAATGTTTATGACCTGCAGTGCAAATTACCGAAGATCAAATGTGACAAACTCGTGTAATACATTGGGTTGAATTCAATAACTACATGCGATAGTGTCAGCATTTTATGAAAAGAGATGATGTCGCTGTTTAATGTAATGTTCGAAAGCAGAATGTCCGTTGATTAGTGAGGGTATTGCTAAATGTAATATTCCCGTTGCGTCCTAGGCTGAATAGGAAACCTTTATCAAATATAACAATATCTAAAAATGTAATGAAATGTATATTAGAATGATAAAAAGATACACAATAGTATGTTGAAATGATGGGTTAGTCACTATAGTGGACGTTAATTAACCTTATTATTATTATTATTATTATTATTATTATTATTATTATCATTATTAGGTAAAGGTAAAGGCCTCCGGTTTTAGAATGGTTACAATGTCATCAGAATCAGCAAAGCAATGTTAAGCGAAACAAAACGTAACTATAAGAAACTATTGTAAAACAAGCTATAATACAACAAATATGTGCACAAACAAACAAAATAGTAGCTACAAGAAAATTAGTTGCATTGGGGATCATTAAATGCATTGAAATTAATCGATCTCATTTGTAATCGTTGAGCATTTGGTGCGAAAAATAAGTATAATGCGAGAAAGAAAAGTAATTAAAAGTTAATAAATAATTCAATTCTGATATCGTTGGCAAACAAATAGATGAAAAAATACATAATAGTAAGTATAAAACACTATGATATTGTAATAATATACAAATATATAAAAGTATACGTGTTCATTATCGGGAATGAAAAGTAGCCGTCATTATCGCCTTTTGTTGTCTTTGCATACAACAATGGGTACCAACCAACAATGACTATTCATCTGTTCGTTTTTACATTTAACGCAATTTAAAATTAATTAGCATAAATATAATAAAAATGATATTAAAATGAAATATGCAATACTATATAAATTTTAGCTTACGTAGCATCCAATTGCGTAAATTGGGAGCGAGCGACTGAAGGCTAGCAATATTTATTTGATATTTATTACAAATAAGTTTTAAATAATATCTGAAAGGTTAATTTTTAAACGTATAAACAAAAGCTCCAATTTAGGAAATGTACAAAGAAATATGAAATAATATACACATTCTAACTTACCTCACTGCCTCCGAACACCTAAAACTACGATAAGGAAACGCAAGATTTTCAAAGCGGGCAAATAACTTTGACGCCCAATTACTCCAAAAATACAAGTATTTTCAAAAAATTCAACATGACTTTATTTGAAAATCTGTTTTTGATCAACACATTCCATTGAGAAAAAATTGCATCTTAACAATAGTAGTAGGAAGACTTCGAAAAAATTTTGAAATTTTAAATTTTCAAAAAATCTGTTTTTAATTAACATGAGACTTGCACCAATTTCTTAAACGTCTTTTAGACAATTCACCATCAAAATTTCATAAAACACTTTGAAGTAGTTTTAGAAAAAAAAGGTTTAAACAAGAATTAAATATTGCCTGTATTTCACGCAAAATAACTTGAAAAAATACACAATTTTTTCAAAAATTGTACATAATCGTATTTCAAAATATGTCTAAAAGAAAAAGATTGAGTAAAGAAAAAACTCTATCTTTTATATTTTAGTTATAGGGAGATGCCAACAAAAATTTAGAATTTTTCAATTTTTGAAAAATTAGCATTGTTAAATAACATGAAACCTGCGCTATTCTTTTAAACAACAATTAGGCTATCCAACAACAAAATGTAATAAAATTGATAGCGCCATTTTTTGAACATTTTGAAAATGTTGCAAGAGCTTCCTGTAAAGTAACCTCTAGAACTAAAATATAGATTTCAAACTCAAGGGGACACGACATCAGCTAGATCGATCGAGAAATATGAGTTTTGGATTAATCGGATGAACACTTTAGCCGCTAGTATTGTTCACAGACGAACACAGATTGACGGACGGATAAAGAGACATTTTGACGTCAATCGCCTTTTCGGTACCAGGAACCTACAAAACAAGAATTTTGGCTACATCACGAGTTGAGGTATTTTTCTAAATTTGGAACTGAATTTATCCACTTTTTCGTTACCAAGGCCCTGTAATAAGAGTTTTCTACCGAAAATTCGCAGTTTTTTCGTGCAGCATTACATAACATAATCTTTTTAACAAGTTCTTTCTCTAGTGCGAGGAAGTAAAATGTATTCATATATAGTTTTCATCTTAACGTAGGTACATCATTGCAACTTTATCATATAATGGTATTTAACATTTTTTTTAAATATTTCCTCCTAAGACAGTCTCAAAACTTTTAGGTGGTATTAATAAAATTCATCGAAAAGTGGATCTTTAGTCTCTAATTGGCTGTTGACATTCTGTAAACCTCTGCAAAACTGCGCTGGAGGAACATAATCCTTCAATTCAAATATGTGTTTGATCTTATCGGGTTTCATTTTATATCTTCATTAAATTTCTGCGGCTACTCTACCACCAAGAAATGTTCTTCCTACACTGTATTCTGTTTTTTCGTTTAACTATATATCTAAGTACAATATATAATATAAATGTTGAAAAACTTATTTTAACATATTATCTTCCTTCATTATATAAGAAACCACACTTACCAAACGTTTTTTCTGTTTACTGATACCATTCATTTCATTATTTTCCACAATAGATCAGCACTAATCAACATATCAGATTACGTTTTTAATATTGTGAAAAGAGTTCTAACACTAGCCTTCCTAGCCATCTCAATCTAGTCATCAGAAACATAAGACATTTTCCTTTTCTTATTTTCTGTGGTTGCCAAGTCCCTGTCACGGGAAAAATAGGTATAATTAGGACGTGGTTACGTCTGCTCAATGATATCAAATTTTCAACTATGAACCAAGTATGACTACTATCCTAAGATATTATTTAAGGGAAAAAACTACAATTTCTTACGCGGTAATGTTATGCTGTTGGCTGGCCTGGTTTCAACACATTGCCATCGCAGCGCTGTACGGAGTCTGCTTATATATTATTCAGCGATACTGAAAGTCATAAGTAATTCCAATATTTTCATACACAATTCTTTCTTGACGTCACCTTGCAGAAGTTAGTTTGCAAGCGAAAAATAGGTAACTTATAACTCGGCTTTTACAAATTTGTTGGTTAATTCATTTTAGAGTGCACGCCTTCGATTGTTAATGTTATATTTATAAGAGCTTAAAAAGTACATGTATGATACATTGCAGCAAATAAAGGGAAGAACTACATAGTGGTGTTTTAGATATGGAAAGATCAGCTTTCAGCGTCCTATCCACTTTAAAAATTAAATCTTCTAAGCCTTAATTGTCGAAAACCTCGGATTATATCTGTGTGGTTTATCTCAATGACAAGTATGTTCCTGAGAAAATTTTCTAGCCAAAGACTTTTGTTACTACAAATTTACTTCAAATAACATTTGATATCAGCGTCATATCTACTTTAACCACCAAATCTTGCAAACATTAATTGTAGAAACGACTCCACTCCATCAATACCTTTTATCCACCCTTACCATACATTGCAAACATTCCCCGAAAGTAACACGCGTAGCATCATTACTTGCAACCTAACTTGCCTTCCGCCACCTCCCTGCAGATCCCCACTTTCTGAGCCGGGGTACAAAACTTCTCCCCGGGGGAAGGCTCCATAGGCGCGGGCGCCGCTTGGGCCGCCTAGCAAATCAGACTAAGTACCCCTGCGCGCGGCGCCGCTGCTGCCGCCTAGCGGCTCGAACCGGCCTCTGCAGGAACAGCTGCAGCCACGCGTCGCGTAATTCCTGCTCGGCGTAAGTTCCTGGCCCGTGGCGCATAAACAGATGCAGCGCAAGAAGACTCCATTTTGTACATCCCCTTCCAGGGGTTGGAAACTGTATTTGCGTGCACGCATAGAAATAGGATAATGACAGAAATTATCTAAAAAAATATTTTACTTCAATTAATTATTAGGTACAATTATGTTATGAAAAGAAAAAAACATTACGAGTGGAGGAGTTTGTCCCAGGTGGGGCGGTGCCCCGCTAGTGGGAGATACCTGGTTCGGGAAACCCCCGCTAGCTGCCAGTAGGTTGGTGACAGATCTTGCCAACTCCAGAGGGGAAAATGGCAGTACACTTATGAGACTAATGACCTTAGCTGTTGACGTGCCCGGAATCGCTAATTAATCAATGAAAGCTGGGGGAGAGAATGAATCCTTCATCTTGGGAAGTCTCATGATTTACTTCGAAAAACAGATTGAAGAAATTCTCAAGCGAATCGCGCGAAATATTTTCTAGAATTCTTAAAGAGATTTAAGTATTCGTCTGAAACTTAAAGTTCTCAATTTTATCTCTTTTATTTTCTTTGTAATGTTTTTCAGTGCCAGAAGATCAAACTTGTCTTTTTACTAGTGGTTGCTTCAGCATCTCTTCTCTGAATTTCGTGAGATAAGCCTTGCGGTGTTTCCTCTTTCTACCAAACTCCTCGCCCGAAGTATTCCACCTCACTCAAGTATTTTAGGACACCAAAAGTATTTCGGATTCTCTCAAGAGTAAACGTTGGGAAAACCCGGCCTTATTCCAAGATCCGAGACGCGCCTGTGTATACGCGGAGCGAAGTTAATTGAAACAGACATTAGGCAGCCAACGATGGAGGGAAAGTGTATTTCTACGAATTGAATTGCTAGCGGAACTGTGTTTCCATAGCATTCTATGCAGCTAGTGATACTCATTAGTAGCCCCCACGTAACTGCGTCAGCAACACAAACAACAAAAAACTCTCCGGCAATTCCCGATTCAGATTCAGTTTGAAAAGTCAGCGTTTTGCATTCTTACTCGCAGAAATTAGATACGACAGTGATATAACGTTTTCTAAATACCAGTTTTTTTTCTAATATCGCAATATTGATGTAGAAAATTTCTTTTAATGTTATACAAGAAAAAGCGAGCTCTATTTCCAGATAAATTAAGTGAAATGCAGTAGCAAATTAAAACGCTGCAATAATTAAATCTCACTATTTTAATTTCCCATTATTTTCAAACTCTACATATTATTTTTATTTCACATCAGATTCCTCTTGACCCCTAAAGTTTTCAAATTGTGATAATTTGGCTTCAAACTTGTGCTATTTTAAGAATTTTTAAATTTGAAAATAAAGATTTACTTCTTTGTTTTGAACTTGTTTTGCATTCCTTTAGAAACAATATATATTTTATGCAATATACAGAGCTTCACGATTGCGACCTTTTATTATATTGGAATATGAATATTGAAGTCAGAAATTTTGTCCATTCTTAGTTGAAAAGTCTGATTCCATCTGTAATAGTATTATCAGTTCCAAATCGGTACAAAACCTGTTACAGAATATTCTAATATGTCCCCATATTCCTATTTCATAATAATTTTAATTGCGATTTGTTTGCCTTTTATGACAACTATTTGTGTAGACATTGTGAGGAGAGGAGGCAAAACGCATATTCCTCAGATATAATGTGGGATTTCGACGGTTAACTCCGGTTGACCCTAGGACTACGGAAATTATGATTATCATACTTACGAAACAAAACGTGATATAATGAGTAAAAGTCATGAAGATGAATAAGACAACAAGTGCAACAAGCTCGTGTGCCACTTGTGGACAAGCGTTGTCATCATCACGAATTTCTCGAGTAAGTGCCGTGGATTATTGTACCAAAGTAATGCTGTAATTTCCTTCTTTGACCATTTCTGCACCCACATACTTACATTTCTGATTGTTTGGCCACATTAAATTCATCTCACTGGTCTTTGCCACCGTACGGGTTACGCACATATGTTTGCAAGGCAACCGATGGTAAGGCGTTGGCTGGATATGAGTTCAAATGCCACAATCCATCGTCTGCAGGGGAATGGTTTCCTTCCGCGCAAATGGACAGATAAGGCCCATACACAATTGAAACATAAACATAAGCATGGCTTTAACATAAAAGTTAGGACTACGTCCATAAGTGGACTCATTCACAATGCGTTCGCATAAGGATAACACATAAGACGTTAATATAAAAGCTTGCAAGCTTCAAGCTTCTGTGCTTATGCTTAAGTAAGACATAATTAATGAACCAATCACAGAACGGTAACTGAAAATCAAGAATCGAAATAGGTGCGAAGTCGATAGACGAACTAACGCCGTATGGGTCACGAACACAGTCGATACCTTGAAATCGATTCTCACATCGAACCAATAGTAAACCAGAATGTCTCACTGCCAATAAAAACTCTTATTTTGCTTACATTTATGTTTGACATTGTGAATACGTCCGTCTATCACTTATGTTAATATTTGTGTCTATGCGCTATGCTTATGTTTACATTTGCATTGTGAATGGGCCTATATACCTAGTAAGCTCGATGCAGGCTTTGATTTTTCCTTCTCTCATTTTGGCAGAATAATAAATATTTGGAATATGCTTTCGCAGCCTTTTAGAAAATAAATAAATCTTTATTGTATGCATTCATTCTATATATGATATTTATATATAAATACGCATATATTTTATAACGGTCTAATTGTTGGCATTCTTATTATTACACAAATACATTCTTCTCAGTTCATGGCAATCTGAAAGGAAAGGATTTTTGTAGCTCGAAACTGCATTTCTTTACCAAAAAAAGTATATATGTATTGACGGACAGTGAGGTGTCCAGATTGTAACACTTCATTTTATTGAATTATTATTTTCAGTAATCATTGTTTTTTAGTAGACCTTTTGAGAAAATAAATGTTGCGAAAGTTCACATAATGATTCTCGCCATACACATCAACAGTCTACAACAAGGGTGTACTACTTGCAATGCCTAAAGGGCCTCAACTAAAGTCTTTAATGTGGTTGCGGTCCATATTTTCATTACCCGGTTTATCTACACCTGACTTCCCCGTATTGTTATTATTGACAGTTTGTCTGACCGCTCTGAAACGAGAGGTGGAAGTAGTGGTACCATTCGTGATACCAGGCCTTACCTTGCATAACGAAATGAAACTCATTGAATCATTGTACATTTCGGTTGGGTATTTTTAGAAAAAAATCTCAAATTTTAACTTAACCTATTTTTACATCAAGGGGGTGTTAACCCCGGCAGTGCGCACGCGCTAGAAAAACTATATTCTCTCCCGACATGCAAGTAATAGACTAACTTTTGACAAAAAAAAACTTTTCGCAGGCCACAATAAAGGGCAACGCGGGCCGCATGCTATTCTTCCAAATTAATAATTGCATTCTCAATATTATAATGACGTAGCCATGATGTCAACACTCGATAAAAACGGTGAAAGACTGTCATCACGAAGTAGAACAGATGTCCCTGCATGCCTCTGACCGGGAAGTCCGAAGTTCGAATTCTGACGGTGGCAGGATTTCAACACTAGCAAGATTGAGTTTTGTCGCTGTTTGGAGGAAAATTCTAGCGACCGGCTGTTCTGACGGAAAGAGAGAGGCGGAGAGAGAGAGAGAGAGAGAGGGAGAGAGAGAGAGAGAGAGAGAGGCGGAGAGAGAGAGAGAGAGGCGGAGAGAGAAAACACGTCGGAAAGCTAATAAATATTAGAACATTTCACGTGATTTAAACAATTTTTCAATTAATTTCTGTTTTATATGGCTTTGGAATTTGGTAGAGGACCTTTGTCGTCCAGTGACATTATTATCTCAAAGAGAGCAACTTTTGAGAAATATATACTTAAACTTTCACTAACAATATTGGTGAGTGCGTCAATTTGAATGAAGGCATTTGCTAACGTAGGCAGCACCTATGTGGTGAAAAGGTGAGCGCACTGGGTGTGCCAGGGTTCTACGCGTCCCCCCCCCCGCGCTCTGTGTCGGCGTTGTCCTCCTCAAAGGGCCGCCGCCCTCCGCGCAGGAGGCTTTCAGCCGCCGCGCCCCCGCGCGCCCTCCGCCCTTAATGAGGGCCTCCAGCGCCCTCTGCACTCGCGCCCACGAGCCTTCTGACGCGCCCTCCGAAGGCGCAGCCACGGCCTGAGGGGGCGTAATTAGGTAACGTGGTTTTTTATGACCCACGACTACGTTCCATCACTTTTCATTACGTCGATTCATTCATTTACTTCCATTCTTCCACTATTTCTTTCTTTCTTTTTTTCTGTTCTTTCTTTCCTCTTCAATTTCTCTTCCTTCTTCTTCTTCTTTCTTCTTCTTCTATATTATTATGTCATTATTATTATTATTATTATTTATTATTATTTATTATTATTATTATTATTCTATTCTTATCTCTTTCTCAATCTTATTCTATTTCTTCTTTTTTCTTCTTCTTGCCTTTTCCATCCCTCTTCTTTGCCTTCTCTTTCTAATTTTGTCTTCTATTTATCGTCTTTTTCTTCTTCTTCTTCTTCTTCTTCTTCTTCTTCTTCTTCTTCAGCATTCATTTGTTACCATACAATTTCTGAATTCAACATACTTTGTTTTTCTCAGTAGATCTGTTTTCTCACCCTTAAATCTTTTTCGTAAACATGCTTTCCTCATTCATAGGGTTCTCAAGTCAAATCACATTTGCAACTTGAGCGCTTCTTCGCAATTTCTACTCTTCTGTAAATATTACAAATGTTTTTTATGGCTGCAGGAGTGTTATGACGGTCTAAAATCAGACGCAATGGCGTGGACGCCCGCGATACAAAGCTATTCTAATTTGCACCCAATTTCTGACTATTAACAAATTTACGTTTTTCTTTTTTGTACTCGAAAAATGTAGGGTTTTTCTTCAGCAATACTTAGAATTACCCTCAGAGCTTTACCTCACTATAAGAATAGTTATACTGGGCTATAAGTGCAATCTTCTGGACATCATGGAAGAGAAATTGTGAAGAAACTGTATTTCAGAAATTGAGGTAGAGACAGTGGTGTGTTGTTTTTTACTGCCAGAAATAAGTCACTCTATGTATTTGTAACGCGTGATTTTCATATCAAGTCCTCAGAGTGAAATAATATATTTATTAGATTTCCGCATCGAGGTTTCTGGTTCACAAATTACTATATAATTAATTAATTAATTAATGAACCCATTAAAGAGTTTTGTGGTGAATTTGAATTTAATTCGAGCTTTTAGATAAATACAGAATTGTAAACAAAACTTGTTCTTCCAAGAGTATTTGCAATTTTAACAGCGCAACGGAATGCTCTGTAAGTAACATTATAACGTGGTTTCCAAATACGATTATATTTAATGGCATATGTTACATTGCTTTTCTGATGTGACGACTGTTCTGCTGTAACAAATTAGTTGACATTGGTTAAATTATCGAAATGTATGTTTTTTTGTTTGGAAAAAATTGCAACGCTTTGGTGGTCCCTGGAGTCTCCGCTGGGGAGCAACGTAACGAGGCCCATTTCTGGGCGTGCAAATGTGCTAGACATCTGCGCGCGGTGGGGCAGGGGGCGGGGCAGCAGGGCGGGGTGAACGGGCGTGCGAGGCGACCGGCCGCGACCTCTTGCGATGCCACCTCGCGACCCGCAAGCCGCTGGGGGCGGCCCTCCGAAACCGCAGACGGCGCCCCGCCAGCGTCCGGGCGTCCGCGAGGCCACAGCGAATCTCTCCAGCCTCGCCCCTCGCCCCCTCGCCCGTCCTCCCCCCCGCCCCACCCCTCCCGCCCTGTCTCATTCCCACCCTACCCCAGCCGCCGCCCCCCGCCATTCCCCCGCCCCCATCCTCCGCCCCCCCCTCCCTGCCCTCCTCCCCACCCTGCCCTCCCTCCCCACCCTGCCTCCCCCCGCCCTGCCCTCCCTCACCCGCCCTGCCCCCCGTCTCTCCATGGCCCCCGCCTCTCCTGCTGCCCCCTCCCCGCCTAGCTCCCTCGCGCAACCTCTGCCTCCCGCACACCCTCCCGCTCCGCCCCCGGGCCTTGCTTCCGTTCAGGCTCCGCCTCGGGTCTCACTCCCATCCTCTCTCTCCCCACCCTAGCGCCTGCACCGCGACAGCTAATCCTACCTCACCCCGCCGCCCGCCCAAGCCGCACCTATTCTACCACCGCTCCGGCGCCAGCACTCTCCACTCGCGCCTGGAGCGTTTGAGGCGACGCCACGACGCGAGGCATCTGCCTGGTGGTCGCATGCCCGACACCACGAACCTCTGAACTGCAGCTCACTTCTAACGCCTTCTATGGCACCCGCCCACTCGCCCCAAGTGCGGTCACCCGCCCATCCCTCCATTTACTCTGAGATCCATCCACGCACCTTCTCACCCTTCCAACCCCCTACTTAGACATAGACTCATACCCCCTCCAATCACCTATGCAGACACTCACCCAAACAATCATCTACTCTGACTCCCACCCACGCAACCAGCCATCCATCTAATCATCTACTCTGACAGCCAGCCACAGAGCCACCCTCACATCGAATTATCAACTCTCACACCTAGTCACGGGGAGGGCTATTTGTATATTAAGTTCAATGTTATCGATTGGCACTCATAAGGTTCTCAACTATTTTGTTTAGACTGTCACTCAAAGATAATATGGAGTTCATTTGGAACGTATGATGTTCAAGCTGCATCACGTGTATTGCTTAAAAATGGGCAGATATATAAAAACAATATAACGCTTTCACTAATTTGAAGACTATTCAATAGGTAAACACTTGATAATTCGCTTGGTGCATGCTCCAAGGGAGTCCAGTGCTGATACGAAGAAAATTAGTGGCAAAGCAAAGCTTTTCCTCCTTTCAGTATTACTCAACTACTCTTTTTTTAAGTACACGTCATATTGAGAGACATAAAATCAAGGTATAAATTGTATTGAGAAAGAAATCTCCGGCTTTAATATTGAAGACAGGTTCTGAAATCAATTTGAATTCATCCCTTCATTCCCAATTCAGCCATTCACCCCTACATTCAAACAGTTATCCCAATTTTCGGGTACAAAATTGCAGGTTTCTCCACGACGCCTGCATTATTCGTAACCATCTTTGCAACAGTACTAATAGGCTTTAATGACGTGTATGTATATAAAGTTACAGCTCAAAAAAACCTTACACTTATCTGTTACACCGCAAAATCGATATCGTAATGTTTAGGTGATTCCAATACGTTCTGTCTCTGTACTACAATGGAGGGAGAAAAAGTAAAAATTGTTCAACGTAATGTACTTTTGATGCAGTGAAGGTCTATTATATGTTATGATCCTTCGAGTTAATTGTAATATCACGTTATTGAAATTCGTATTTGTGTTAATGTTGGTCTCATTTTGTATTTTTCAGGTGAGTTGCAGTTATCACAATCCACGTACGCTAAGCGCCCCTTCCAGCCGTGGTGGTGAGTTTACTTACAAAACACACGTTTTGGTATTGAAAATCGCTCCCATGTTTTAAAATTCTGCGAATGCATAATTACTCCATCCATTATTAAACAATTTGTGTTCTCGCATTTTACAGTAAAATCATATTCTGTGCAACAATATAAGTTTGCAGTTGTTTAAAATATTAATCAAACAGGTATTTGAGTATAAAACATGTGTTTCAAAACAATAAAGTTCACAATTTTTTTTCGTGATCACAAGGCTAAGGCTTCAAACTGTACCAATGGGATTCTTTGCTAGAAAGTATTCGATATAAATTAAAATTAAATAAAAAAGAAAAAATGATGAAATGAAGTTGCATAAAGTGAAAAGAAAAGTTGATAGTAAATATTATATTAATTTAAAGTTACTTATTCTTTTCGATGAGATTTTCAAGAGAAACAGTACAAATGAATAATTGTAGAGAAAACATATTTCTTCAGTTTTGTCCCAAGTATTTCCCAGCAGACTTCAAAAAATTTAAGAAAAATATTTATTTAAGTGTGCGTGGAATAAAGAATTTAAAGATTAATTTTTCTAGCATTGTAATTTTACCAACAAATTATTTGAACATCGTTCTTATAATTCTTCAAGATTTTATAGACATACAATATCTTCCAATATTTATTTTTAAATAACTATTACACAGTACGGAATAGGAATAAACGTTACAAAAACTGATTTTATGTTCAATACGATAACAACATAGTGTGTTTTAGAGATGCACTTTTAGAGCTGCACTGCTGTAATAGAACAAGATGAGTTCTATTGCAAAGAATGGAGAAGGGAATATGATCTACCGGGAATAACTCTGGGAAACCTCATAAAGATCTTAAAGACTGTAATTCCTATTTAAGCAGCTGCGAGCTACCAGGGACTGACTGGTGAGTCTTCAGCGATGCGCAGAGATAATTTCCTGTGTCATTACTACAGAGCGAGGTTGTTACCGAGCACAATAGTCTATCCGTACGTTGATATTTTACACGTTCACGAACTACTACAGATAATCTTCATACGGTAATCGGGCTACGAGTATCGTATTCGCTTTCGTATCTTCATGTGTCCGTCTGTTATACACAGTTAACTTTCGGTCCACCATTGTGGCCAAGCAATATGTCGTATGAATTTGATAAACTCAAAAACTGAAACTATTAAAAACAAACACAAAGAAAATGATTGTCGTGTATTTGTAGAATCATGAATAGTCCTTAAATATAACAAAACTCCTTCAGTATATTTGAAATTATTCTGACGACCCCTCCCTTTTGATATTCTCTGGATACGGAAATTGCATTTGTAGGCAACGGCTAACGGGATTTTAGAACCAAACCATTCTAGACCTATCAGTTTAATGTCTAGAAAATTACGCATCAATTAATATTTCAATGAATTTTACAACTTTCACGTTACCAAATGACGGTGAACACACTTTTGACGACTTGAGCGACGGCACAGTACTCGTAACCACAACAACAGGAGTGACACTTCGCTGCCACCGTGAGTCGCAACGGAAAAATCACTAAAACAGGCAGATGCGTTAATACCTACAACTAGCTTTACGTACGGCCTGCCGCAGGTATTTTGCATGATAAACATTTTCATTTGAGCTATGGAAATGCATAACAAAGAAATTACACCTACTTACAGTAGCGGTGCCCGTTAGTAGTCGTCCACCCTCGAGCTTAGAAAACCGATCAAAATACATTTTTGAATTATATTTCATTGAAAAATTAAGTTAATGACAGCCAATTTGATTAATTAAATCGTAACGTTTCATGTTTTGTCGAACAGGAAGTTTAATAACTCACAGCGTTTTACTCGTGTATGTGCCTTGAAACTCGCAAACCACATTCCTTCTGGTCTTCTTCCAGAATATCCTAGAAGAATTAAGGTAAAAGATTTTCGATAGTTTCGTATTGTAGAAAATAATTGAATGTACTATTAATTATCTCAATAGGTGCCTTAAACACTTAAACGCTTTTTAGGTGATTTTTAAGTCCCAAAACTAGTTTTCTATTATTCTCTTTACATGTTCTACAATATATAATATATAAATATTATAATAATATATATATAAGAATATATATAGTATTATGTAATATATAATTAATATTATAATATATTATAATATATATTATATATATATTATACACCGGATTGTTTTTCAAGGTAGATCCACCTTGCGCACCACCGCTCGTGGGCTGTCTGCAGCGCTGCACTGTGCCTCTGCGACGTACCCCTGCTGTATGAAATCGAGCCTATCAATCATCTCCTATGTCGATTCAAGATGTCGAGATCTCGGTTAGTGGGGGCCGGGATTCAGCTCCACCCCCGATCGCCAAAGCACCCCCGCCATCCAGCCGCGCCCAGCACGCTCGCAAGTAGCCCCGACCCTGCGCTGCCCCCGGCAACCCCGCAACCGCCGACGGCAGGTAGCCCCTCACTCCAGCGCCGATAGCCGCCCCGCCACTGTTCTGTCGAGACATCCTGCAGGCAGGTAGAAAAAACACGATCGCTCGGCTCCGCGTCTGGAGTGCACTGATAAAATTAAAAAATAAAAAATATATATATATTAATATATATATATATGTTATAGAGCAGCCTGGTGTAAACCTGAAGGCTCGGGTTCGGATCCCGGACGGGGCAGCCAATTCTTTGAACAAATTTAATTTATCCCGCACGTGTGGTTCTTTTCATGGAGACACAGATGCCGATCTCTCTAAAAAGAATATTTCAACATTCACTGTGTCTCTCCGTTTGCACAACTTTTATTAACATTGACAAAAACGTAAATTTTAACAGGACAGGCCTGGATGTAGGCAAGTTTTGACGAAGCAATTTCACATAGTGCGGGTTTGGAATTTATGTAGAGATCTGATGAGCGTCATCACGAAACTTGTCACTAAGGATAGTGAAAAAATCTAATAATAAGCCTTCAAACGGCAAACAGTAACCGGGAGAGGTGGCTCAGGGCATCAATTCATGTCACTGCAGTGCCTCTGGCCGGGAGATTCTAGCATTCGAATTGGCGACGGTGGCAGGATTTTCGACACCCGTAGACGGCTAGGTCGCGTTATCCCGCTGTCTGGAGAAGGATTCTAGTGACCGGCTACTCTAATTGGTAGTTTTCTGTGGTTTCTCCAATCAGTGCCAGAAGAATGCCAGAGCAGTACCCGAACAAACGGACCACGGACCGCGCACGACCTTTCCTTCCTCTTCCTTGTCCTAACCTCACCCTCACTTATCCAGACTTACACTCGTATCCACTCTACTACTGCATTTGCCGGGAGATCATTCGGGAGTTTAGAGCTTGTTCCGCCTGGTGAGGTGCCACTCTGGTGGGAGATACCTGGGTGAGGAAAATTCTCGCAAGAACAATGTTCTCACGCTCAAGATCAACAAAATGAACTAGGTGATCAAACACGTCATCAAATTCAAGAAGAATATCATTAAGAATCACCACAAAAATGCGGCAGTAATGTGAATAACAAAAAGAAGTGAGAACTAATTCAAAGTTGTCCGCAGTTGTAAGATACAGGTTTGTCACTGTTCCAACGCACGGTACTATTCTGCAAAATGCATCACCCATCCTCCATCGAGTACGTTCTTCGAGCATGTAGCCCCGAGTTGGAAGGGACTTCCATCACCGCGGGGTAGAAGCTTTCGCTCTCCTTCCCTCTCCCGCTCTCTCGGGCACCACGCTCTCGCCCGCCACTTCTGGGAGCCACCCGTACACTTTCGCGTTATCCGAGAGCGGATTTTGTTTCCGGCCGCGTTTCTTTTTTACTTCCGAACGAAAGCGCAGCTAGAGAATCCGAGAAAAAATAACCTCGCTTCGCTGTACATCCGCTCTCGCTCCGGCATGCACCCGACGGGAAAACAGTTCGATGCTGTTTGATGTAGAATTCAAGAATCGGGAATGAATGTAGAAAGGTTTGCGTTTTATTAGGGTTATTTTGCGAAAAGAAGATGGAAGAGTTTGCTGAACATTTTTGAATCGCGGATATATAACTTGAGAAAAATTCTCGCGCCCTATCTGGGAAAAATCTGTCACAATTTTTTAAAAACAAAGCCACTTTTAAGCTGTACCACGTAGTATAACGTGATGTATTAGATTACTTTTACGTTTATTTTACACAGCCTATGCTCAGCATCTTTCCATCCCATGTAGCGCAGTGGCTTGAAATATCTTCCAAGTGAAGAGGAACCAATGGGTTACAGGGAGTACGGGTTTTACGTAAATACAAAGGTGTTCTCACAATGTGATTTTGGCATGATTGTCTTTCTCATACTATCACGTGTACTTGAATATCACCTTATTCATAATGTTTCTTCTGTCATTCGTAATTCATAATAAAAGAGGAAGGAAGAACATAAATTCTTAAACCTCATCCCTTGTCTATGCTCGACAATTTGTATAGCATTATTTCACATAGTGCGGAACGCACTCACAATTTTGCTAAGGTAACTGTCCTTCCACTTACTCGCACGTAAATAAAGTTTATTGCTACAATTAGTATATTAAACGTTGCACAAGTTTAAAGAGTTTCATCATGGAATGAGATTGGAAGGTGATTTTATATTAGAGAAATGCATCTACATAGACAACCGAGTAATCGTGAGAACGGTAGTATTGTTTGAGCAGAAAGAGCACAAAAAAGTGATGGTAGGGAATTGAATGAGGCCAAGAAAAACCGAAGCTTGGCAAATATTTTTTATCCCCACTCCGCCAATTTGTCCACCTCGGAGTCTCACCACGCCCACGCACTGCAAAGGTTTCGGTACATTTATATTTCTTTCCGCAATGATTTCACCAACCAAGTGTTTATTTAGGCAGCATGACTAATGTTGAGGAGTTTAAACTTGGAAGTGTTACATTGGCATCGTTCTTCCCTGAAAGCTTGCAGCCGGGCGCCTCCCCTCCATCAACCTTCGCCCGCGACGGCGGCGGGAGAAGCTGCTGTTTGCGGCGACGGCGGTACACGTCACGTGACCTGACAGCGGCGCATCGACCAGCGGAGTAATGAGCCGCACGCGCGCCGACGATGCCCCACCCCCTTTCCCAACGCCCGCCGCCCACAAACATCCATCGCAGAATCCATTCGCACTCCTCAGCATGCGTGCCATTGATGCCCCCGTCGCTTCCCTTGGCGGCACCGATTCCCCACCGATTGCGTTGTAACATCGCCTCGTTCGCCGACTCACCACCGCCCCTACCTTGCCACCCATCGTCAGTGCACCGTCAGTGACCCACACGTCAGTGCCACCCGTACAAGTCCCACCGTCAGTGCCCACCGTCACCGCCCACCGTCAGACGCCCACCGTCACCGCCCACCGTCCCGCCCACCGTCGCCCCCACCTCGCCGCCACCATTCGCCGCCACCATCGCCGCCCAACCGTGCGCGCCACCATCGCCGCCCGCGGGACGCCGCCCACGGACGCCGCCCACGCGACGCCGCTCACGGAGCCGCCATCTCCAACATCCCGTCAGCCATCTCCGTCGCTTAAATCTCCTACGACGACCTAAACTCCACCCAGGAGCGACTGTAGGTTGCCCACCAGCACCTGCCCGACCTGCAAACCCGTTGTTGAAAACGTGGCTATTCATGAGGCGCGGGCGAACGATTAGATTCCTATGACAGGCGGCACGCGGGTCGTGGTCGGTCCGCTTTCTCATCCTAAAGATGGAATTGAAATCAGTTCCAATGTCCCTGGAGAATAGATGGATGTTCGATGCGACCTGGGGACACCGCTATCTCCGCCCCCGCCATGCTTTCGCCCCCAACGTACAAGAGTGGGGTCTACTCGGGAGCTTTGAGCGTGTCTCAGCTGGGTTGGTGTTCCGCTGGAAGATATACCTTGAGGTTGGAAACTCTTGCAAACTGACGTGTAGAGCGGCGCCGGATATCACGGGGAAGCTGGGGAGGATCACCGCCATCTTCCGTGATACAATACGTACCATACTAAATGAGCTTACGTTCATAGCAGTTGACGTGCTCGGAAACACAAAGAAATCCTTTCAAATCGAACCGTGCATGTCCCGGCCTTTAGCCCGACTAGGGCAACCGGTTCTGCTCCTGTGTCCGGCGCTTCACTCTCTCGCTACCCTCCCCACTTCCTCTTTCGAAACTTCTCCCCTTCTGCTCCATTGTCAGTCTTTAACCAGCTCCCCGCTTCTGCTCTCGACGAATATCCGCTTCGTTCCGGTATGCTCCTTGACCACTACTCCAGGTTTCTCATGTTGTTCAAGGCCCGTGGTTAACCTATTCGGAAAGTGGTGGTTAAACAATTCGTGTATATTTTTAAAAAAATATTTCTTAGGCCAACTTAGATACTCTATTTAAACGAGTTTTCGAGTTGCTCCACAATCCACCGAGAATTTATTGTATATATTAGCACGGATGCATTGGAAATTTTTCGATAAATTCACGTTGTGGGTGACAAGAATTCATCTGAAAATTTTGAATTCACAAAAATAAGACTACACAACGAATAAAGGTTTCAAAATGCGTTAAATATCAGATCGTTAAATATCAGATCGTTAAGGTACGAGTAGTAGAGCCATAGCGATCTTGGCCTCGCGGGTTCGAGACCCGCCTCAGTCGTAGATGTATTTGTGTTCGTCCTTTCACCCCCTATCATCATCACATCATGTCATCTTCACAGTTACCATGACGTTCAATCCGATAGTGATCGCTGATGGCCTAGATGTTGATGCGACCTTAAATTACAAAAAAATCTAGATTTTTCCCTTGTTATTTCCACATCAGGTTAACTTTTTGACGGAATATCATGTTTTACGAAAATAAATTGTGCTATATAATGTATTTAAAGAAATACATCGCACTTCCTCTGCCCTACTTTTTTTCGTGATTTTTGAACCCAACGTCCGCGACGCGCATTTCATGTCGCGTTGTGCGTAATCGTGTGAAGCGGAAAACGAGCGGCGTCGCTGCTGAAACTGGGCCTTTGCGCGCGAACTTCTATCAATCCAATTAATCCCTTATTGATGAAACGTTGCGTTATAAATTACTGGAAAATCTCGTTAACTCGCTGCGAGTGCGATTTCGCGACGAAAAAGACAACCTCCGTGCAAATGTTGCGTCGAGAAACGTTCATTGGAGCAGGCCAGTGATTCGCGATTGTTTAATTTAGCATGGAATAAAATATACGTTGCTTTAAAAGTGTTTGAATTAAATGTTTTCCTTTTCTATTCCAGACTTCTTTGAAGTTGCTTAACTTTGTAGGCCAAATAATACTAATAATGAGGGAGAATTAGGTATGAGTATGCTCTCAAACGTGACTTAGTTTGGAAGAAAATATGAACGATGACTGCCCTGGATACAAATGTTTTCAACGAAGAAATCCACTGATGTAACACAAACTTTTGCTTTGTAATGAGAACATTTTCAATGAATTATGAAAATGGTTAGAGTAAATTTTAATTTTCATATTTGTACCTTTTACAAGTTCACATTGTCAAAAAAATTATATCATCACTGTATTAAGCAAATTAGGGCTTCATTTAAACGAACTTCTTAAATGCAATTTACTTGCTTATTCACAATACTTAATTCTGAATCTGATAATCGGGTTGTCATTTTCATCATTTTAAATATTTTTGAACGAAATATGTAGTACAAATATTTTATACTCGTTCTGCAGCATCCTTTCCAATTTCATCTCCGTGACTAATTTGTATTCCGAGATTTCACAGAATTTTTTTAAAGTTTAGAACTTTCGTTCTTCGTCGAAGAGTTGTACTTATTCATTAGGGTCTTCATTGTGTTCATTCAGTGTTGATAAATAAATCTAATTTTTTTACCGTTACGAAGAAATTTTGAAATACCCACGAAATGTCCGACTTTCAACCATACTTACTGGAGAGCATGAGTTTGTGCCACAGTCAGGTATCAAGAGGTTATTGGTATTATGTGGACCTGTAGTGCGGATTGATGCCATCACATCTTTCGAGAACGACGGCAATCCGAAACAAAATTCAGTGCGTTAACAATATTCACAAGTTGTGTCATTCAGAAATGATGCGGCGATAATGAAGCCAAATTCTGCTAGGTCCTAAAAACCTTCAGTGTGTTAGTTATAATTTATACTCAATCTAACACACTTCCACGATGTGAAATTATGACATCGCCTCAAAGTACTAAGGTACATAATAAAGTTCAAATATCGCTCGTGGACTGCAATACAAATATCACTCGTCAGCACAACTGAAAATTATGAATTTTGAGTTTATGCGCTCTCCTGAATTGCAGATTGGTCTACCTTTCAGCAGCAATAGCAATATATCTTATAGTACAGTATTTCACCAACAAACGTATGAATGCAAGAATGATGCATGTCAATACAAGGAAAAAAACTTGAAACTCATTTATCTCAACACTTGATTTTTTTTGTAGTAATATTGCAGTTCAGGAACGATATATCGAGCGTTCCAGATATGAACTATCGAGCCATCAGGGTTATGATCTACTACATCTCGTAACTGTCAATTCTACTCCCAAAGGTCAAGAGTAGCGTCCGCGAAATTTGTTTGCCGCACAACAGTTTGCTTACTGGCAGGCAGGCAGGCAGGCTCGTTCTCCTACTGTGGTCGGACGTAAAACCCTGCGTGCAGCACCTCGTTAGTTAAGTTTACCGACGAGATCGATTGTCTGGAGAACGAGCGGACTACCTCAACGACAAGCACTCCGCGCGCCAACTTCAGCGGCGGAGGTCGTGACGTGAAGCGGCTCCGGGAGCAGGCGCTGTTAACGTGAAGGTGACGCCTCAACGACCGACGCTGAGCTACATTTCGTCTTTGAGAGTTGTTTTCGCCACAACAGAACGCACAGGTAACCTGTGTGTGAAGGCTTCTCGTGCTTTTCCCGGTATAACGGTTATCGAGGTGTAAGATTTAGATTCCTACCTCATTTATTATTTTTGGTGTGAACCCATTACAAGTTGTCTCGTTTTACTTTATTGTGACATCGTGTTCACACAAATCTGCAACGCCAAAAATTTAGAGATTAGCCTCAAAATGAACTTTCCAACTCATTTTTTGAATTTGATAACCAACTTGTCTATTTTCCTTTATATTCAATATTAATGTTCATCCTAATTTATTCTAAAAACGTATGTAATAAGTATTTAAAATACTATTATAGTTGTTAGTTATTTAGTAGTATTGCATTTACTTCAATTACACAGAAAATACTTGTTTTCTTTAAAAATAAATTGTTCATGACATTTTTTAAAGAACTGCTTTTTTAGAAGAAATTTCTTTTAACAAAATATCTCTATCAGTATTGTAATTTTCCACATGTTTTTGAAATTTTCTAAAATACAGAGAATTTACCAAAAGTGAGATGAGAAGCGCCATTTTTAGGGTCCGGAACAAAATTAAGAATTTTTTTTTAAATGTCTATATTTAACTGCACTTGTGTTCCGATTGCACTAGTCTACATCGACAGACTCTAAAATATGATTTTGACATGTTTATAAGTCGTTTCCTTATAATAGATTGCACTAATTTTCACGAAATGAAAAGACTTGGTGACAGTTTCGAATTTTTTTCTAAACATCTGATGGGCCTTGAGAGACTAAACTATCATCAAGGATTCTAAAAGGTTCTAATAATAAGTCCTACAGAATGAAACAGTAGATCCTAAACAAAGGTGGGAAACATTGTTCTGAGGTCCGTCGTCCCCCATTAGTAAGGTTCTCTTAGCCCGGGGAATTGCTTTTGGGGTCCAGAAAAGAGGCAAGACGGGCAGCGCGAGAAGTGATGAGACGGGATATCTAGAAAACCATTTTGAGCCTTCAATTTCTGTCGTACCTTTTTGATAGACGATGCAATCACAAGCATTTGGCCGCAGAATCTACGACTACTTCTAACTAGGGTGACACGTGGCTAGTGGTGAGATTGCTCGCCTCCCAGCTCTGGGACCTGGCTTCCATTTCCGGACGACATATTTAGAATTTGTGGTGGCAACGATTTGTTCGGCGTTTTCCCCTATCTATTCTATTCATTCATACAATTATTCATCATTATTCTCCGTTTTCTTCATTTACATTTTATTCACTAATTTTTATCAACAGTCAGACAGCATCAACAGTCGACAAGATTTACGCCATCAGCCTCAAAATAGGCTAAAAGGTGCTGATATAAGGTTAATTGGATCGTAATTGTTGGCGGTACGGGATGATTTGAGATATCCTCAGTTTTTTGCGCTTACAGGCCAACTCGTACCACGCGTGCATTCAGCAGGTGCAAGTACCTTTAACTGCGGGGGGAGGGGGGGGAGAAACTCAACTGAATCCCGATTTCTATCCTCCGAGGCTGTTCGTCTTGGGGGTATGGATAATGAGATAATGATGATGATGATGATGATAGTGAGGGATTAAAAGACGGCACACACATGTAGACTTACACAAATTCGCCCATGCCCGAGGTTGGACTCGAACCCGCACGGTCGTGTGGTCAGATATCGTTACGGCACTACTACCGTAACGATCTCGGCCATCTTGACCAGCATCCTGAAATAAAGATTTAACTTTTTTTGTTTCTCTGAATTGCCTCGCGTCTTCCCATGTTCTGGGCGCGCGCTGGGCCGCGGTGCCGCAATGGCTGTGTGTGTGGGGGGGGGGCGGCTGTCGCAAGGGGGGGGAGACTACACCGTGCGGAGAGCTCCCGCCACGTCGCGTTGCGTCGCCTTCTAATCGAGTTGCGGACTTCCGTCTCGCGACCCACTTTCGCGATGTATTGTGCAACTTGAGTCATTCTCTGCCGCCCTCGCCAGTCAGTGCAGATCTCTCCCTGCCCCTCCCCCCTCTGTTCGAAGACACCGTGGGTAGTTTGGGCGAGAGACACTGTCTGCGTCGCCTCCCTCCCCTCTCCCGTGCACGCAAGAAACGAGACGAGGGAAACGCTCCCCTCACCGCGCGCAAATTGTTTTATCTCATTAAGCGCGCGCGCTGGAGGCGGCGAATCTATACGACAGATGCAAGTTCCGTAATGGTATTTGATTCAGAAGATGATACACAGTTCTGGAGGAGTGCGCATGAGTTTTATGAAGTGTACTATTTATTGAAAGTGGCAAGCGCACGTTTAAGCGGCAACAATGTGAGAAGGGCGAAGACAATGATTGGAACGTCTACTGCAACATACCAATAAAAAAAATTAAAAACACTTGAATGATTTTTTACGAAGGGGTATATTTGTATTTTTAGATAAACAATAATATTCACTGACCACTAAGATGGCTCATGGACACCGTACTACTTCCCGTAGTGGGCTTTTGGGTTCAGTTTCCGGACGAGTCAAAAAGAGATATAGCTTTCCTTTAAAATCGTCTCAGTTTCTGTAGCTGTGTGACGGGGAATGGTCCAGGCAGGCGGAGTTTGCTAGTAACTGTGAAGGAAATGCGATATGTTCGCCACGTCTCTGTTACACCCCCCACTCAGGCGTGGGAATTAAACCTGGCCTAGTGATACTGCCAGGCAGGTGGTGAAGACGGGTAATCGACCCAAAAATACCAACTTTATACAGTGATGTGTATTAATTCCATAATTTTAAAACATTATCTAAATTAATAACGTTCGATGTGGATGTAAACTAAATAATTTCATTTAGCAGAGGCATGTCAAAATTGCGGGCGAGGTAACTAGCTTGCTAGCGTTCGCAGAAACTGCGCCACAAGATACTGGAGTGAGATTCAAAAGTAAGGGTTGTACATTCTGCTCCGGAGTGACATTACATCGCTGGATACCTATCCCATTGAAGTCAGTTGACATTTATTACCCTAAATTGATGTATGTTAATTTACATTTCCTCCAGTAAAGCAAAGAAATGATTCATTAAAATGTAATCATCAATCATATTTGTAATTGTCAATTAAGTGTAAAATTAAACTAGAATCCAACGTATTTTGATTCGGTAACCGTGTTTACTTCAGAATGCAATATTTACATTAACTTCCTATGTTCAGATTAGGAGGTTAACAGACAACAGATTCTTGTCTGTTGAATGAGCTGTCCGCCCGTAAGCGAGAAACTTGTAGATACTAATTAATTGAATGCACCTTCTTGATATATCAAATAACTAAGTGATTTAATAAATCGTAACACAAAACGAAAACAACAAAAGTGTTCCCCGTTCAAACATTCTCAGCGCTAGGAAAAAGAGTTTATATGTCGCATAATTTAGAAAGGAAATAATAGTAAATAGTAAATAATGTTATCATAATTCAAATATCGATATCTGAAAGAACGAATCTAACACACATTTTCGTACGATGTCAATATTCCACTACTCGCGCCGCTTCAGCTTGTACGTGTAAATGTCTCTCTGCGTTTGGAGGGGTAATGACCCTTGCCCGCAGGAGCACCGCGCTTTCCAAGCGGGCATGTAGGACGTGCGGGCGCAATTCGCCACGCCAATTTTAGCTAAACTTTCTACTTTTTGATTCACAATTTCATTTAAAATAAATACATATCTTACTAGATAATCAGTTAACTATCTTATCCATCCCATTAGTCATAAACGGATAATATTATTAATCAGTACATAATTATCACGAAATATATATATATATATATATATATATATATATATATATATATAACCAATTTGTTATTATAAATTATTTAAAAAATTATGTTAGAACTGCCCCCAAACTTCCAAGTTTACTATGTTCTGTTATATTAAAGTGGAATACGTTTTCCCTCTTTTTTATAAAATGTATTGTTTGACTGTAAACTAACTAAAATTCAGTAAATAGAAGATCAATATTTTAAAAATTGTATACTTATTTTATAGTAATTAACGAAACTGGTGAATAAAAAACAGTATAATTGCACAAATGGTATGTTCAAGGAAACGAGCAACGATAAAAGCCCGTGTCCTTTCCTTCATCGATTGGAGTCCTTTATCCACGTGTTATGTTCAATACTTACACCGCCTATATTACATATTTTGAAATGTGTCGTCTACATCCCTACGACTATGAACTATACCATGTTAAAACTGAGTTCATGAACACCGTTTGTGTTAACATATTTACTTTATTTCAGCGGTATACAAGAGTGTTGTATTTGTTGTACTTGAGACGAACTTGTGTTTGCCTTTGAAAAATCCGGTTTTAGTTTTTGTTCTCTATAATTTTCACTATTCCAAGCCTCTAGTGTCCTCCTAATTCTCTTAGGTTTGGATTCCGTTAATATTTAAACTGTTCAGACACAAAAAAATTATACTTCAAAATGCTGATATCGTTTGAAGCTGTTTCTTTCCACAAAATCGCCCGTCTATATTTATCTTGCCCTTCAATCATCTGCCACGAGAATCCAGGGAAAAGAAGATTGACGCACGCTCTCGCCCAAAAGGGAAGCAACACTCGAAGCTGTGTAGCTGTCACATTGATATCAGATAAGGGAAGATATTTTAACTTTTAAAAAAAGTCTGATGTATTTTAAATTTTGTGCAATCTTTGGAACCATATCTTTCCAATCTTTGGAATTTTCATTTAAGATGTCATGTTGATGTTGTGAATATTTATTTTATTAGCTGTTTTATTGTATGTTTTTGCATTACGTTGTTCGAGATCTGCTGTTGTCATCCCAACGACTATGGACTATAAAAACTCTTACAGAATAGGTTGTGTAGATGTAGAAGTGTGTGATTGAATCTCTGGTGGTTTTTGTTTATGACTGTTTCTTGTCTTTGATGTATAAAGCTATGCTGCTAACATTTTGATGAAAGTGAACGGTGATAGTGGGAGACGAATGATCATAAATAAGATCTTTAGAGAAAATTGAATCATTCGCTAGTGTATTTCAAATACAGTTCATTACACACAAATACTATTCATTACTATATAAATTACAGTCGCATAGAGCCGTTTCTTTACCTTTTAACTTAGAAAAATGATTCAAATTTTCTTTGTATTTATGCATGAAAATAAATCTGAAATCTCGTTCACCAGAGCCAGAAGTTTTTTTATTAAATGCATTTTGTATTTTAATTTTTAATGTTTAAGTAAAGATAAAAATTTCCATTTCGATTTAAGATTAATATTTAAAGTTGTCACGATAATACGGATTCTCAGTAAATCAATTGTGTATACAAGTAATAAAGAGTGACGGATAGTATCTCGCGGTCAATTCAATTGTTTGAAATTTTTAATGTTCGAGTTGATATCAGTTATTTTATTACTGCACAAAATTAGGATACTGAAATGAATATAAATCTAATATTAAAACCAAATCTGTAAATTTTATTACATAATTCTTATTTAACAATTCTGCAATTATAAATTCAAATGCAATATTGAACTAGTGATGTGACTTAGACTTTCACGCACTAGTTTTCTAATCTTTTATTTTTCTATTCTTTAGGTTAGGTTTCCGGTATTTCCCAAGCCTCTTACCGACTTCTATCTAGCGGCGCCAAATCTATTTTTTTTACGTTTCCTCAATTTTTCGGTCCCCCAATAGCAGAATTGAAATGTCTAAGAATATTATAGAGCAGTAAGACACACAGTCCTACATGAGTCGCGTCGAGAAAATCCGCTTGGCGGAGTGACCGGAGCGAGGCGGGACGAGAATGGTGATAAGGAGGGTCGGGGCGTGAGAAGAATTGCGGGAGCCGGGAAGAGGTGAACCCGAGTGAGGTTGTAATGACGGGTTTCGGGCTTTGGTGGGGCGAGATGGGTTGGGAAGGGTGAGGGGAGGGGTGAAGCGGAGCGGAACAAGGCAGCGCGAAGCGGACGGTTTTGCGCGGGGTAGGACGAAGAGGGATGAGTCAAGAAGGTGCAGAGTGGTAGTGAGAGAGGAGTGCAGGAGAATGGTACTGGGCATGGAACTGATCTCGTGATAGAAAGGTGACCAGAAGGGGTCCAGGGTGCAAAAGAGAGCTCTGCGCAGAGGGTGGAAAGCGGCGAGGGGCAGCAGAATGAAGTGGGGAAGGAAGCTCGAATAACTCGTTGAGAAAACAGTGAAGCTGAAGCTGCGAAGGAGAAACGGTGAAGAGGCAGGTGATGAGTGGAACGGGATGCGGTGAGGCCGGGAAGTGACGTACGGAATGGGAAGCTAAGGTGCGAAACGCGTTGCAGAAGTGCGTGGTCGGGAGGGCAAGGTCAGGTGCGTGGGGGGAGCTGAAGTCCGTGGCGGGGTTGAGGTGTCTGGCGGGAGATTAGATGAGTGGAAGGGGAAGAAGCGAGGGACGGAGTGACGGGTGGGGTGGGGCGAGAAGGTGTGGTGCAGGGCCACGAGGTGAGGTACTCGAATCTGAAGTGCTGGACGTGACGGTGAAGTGAGGTGTGAAGTGGAGTGGAGTGGAGTGGAGGGGGGAGGTGAGGGGTTGAGTTCGAAGGTGAAGGAGGAGGAGGAGGGCGATGCGGGGAGGGGCGGAGGCAGAGGGCGCCCGCCGGGCGAAGTCCCTCCGGCGCGATAAATCGCCCGCGCCACCTCCGATGGGATTTACGGGGCTTAGAGGCGGCCACGGGCGCGCCCGGGTCGCGATCCCCGCCCCGCCCCGCAGCCCGCCGCCGCGCCGCCCGCTCCCTGTGCAAAGTAGCTGCAGTCGAAGAAGGGTCGAACACTTGTCTGCCGGCCTGTAATACGTTAGCCGTCCAAATGGGTCTCGGTGGTGTAGTAAGGAGTGGTATGATTAGCATGCTGCGGGACGTAGACATATTGAACAAAACGTTCGAATACTGGCTTACTTTGTAAGAAGTTGCATTCTTTAGGTTTTATTTTATTTCATAAATAATAATGTTGTTCAGTGCGCCACGAAACTGTCTCCGCAGTCACACCGTGTTAGTGAGAGTGCTAACAACAGAAACTGTATTGGGTAGCATGTACTGCAGCTTGTAACAAAAGGAAATATAAGTTGCGCTCTCCTCAACCATCATAACAGATGTTGAAGTGTTTTCCACTTCCGTGTTTTCTAGTATTCTGGTTGTTACCTGAATGAATACAATTTTTAGGCCCTAACTCGATTCGCTGCGGAGAGACTTTCCTGACGCTCAGTATGTAAATTTATGGTAACTTTATACACTATAGAAACCACATTGACATTTTTGATGTCGCACGTGTACTCATTTTCATTTCTTCCCTACAAAACAGCAATAGAATTTACCAGTTAGCCCTTTTCTTCGATAAAACAGCCACACTGCAATTATCAGAAGCAGGGCTCTAGTATTACATTGTTAATTGTTAAAAGCGAATTTTTACTTTCAAAAAACTTAATAATTTATTATCAGCTTAATCAAGTAACAATAGTAACCAATCAGCGTATTCATAGTATTGAAGTTCTGCAGAACTGTATCGACATAGCGCTCCCAGCTTTTTGGACTCACCATCATCTTCCATCAAGTCACACAACGTGGAAGCCATTACTTACCTTGAGACTCAGGAGAGCTCTTCTCCATGTAGAACGAGAACAGTCTGAAAATCTCCAGCACACACATAAAACGGTCACGCCCACATTTAAGCCCGCACGCAAAAAAAAAATATGTTGTAATAAATTTACACTCCAGTAAAGCGATAAGTGGTCGCGGGATGATAAACAACGCCGAAATTTAGGAGTCGCGTTTACAAATGCCGCGGACGCGGAGTTACACACATTACGGTAATCCATCAACGGGATTGCAGTGGACGGCGGCGGCGACCACGCGGAACTGCAGCGGGTGGTGGGCGCGTTTGACTGACAGCCTGCGGCGCGCCGCGCTGCAGTGCCCGCTGCAGGCACCGCTTCAGAACACAGCGTGCACGAGGCTGTGGCTGATACCCGGAGCGACCAGCGGATCTGCCAGCACGCGCTACTCATAATTTTCAGAGCAATAACATATTGCAATACGGCAATAATAATTTGGTTATTGACGTAACAAGTGTCAGAGTCTTGATCAGAATGAATGTTAGGTTAATATTAGGGAAGTTATGGAACTCGTATCATAAACTATAATTCTACTCCACTTTCCGATTCACTCAAACAGGCAGTATTATTCTGCCCGACCATGTCCTTAATTGTGGCCCAAATAAGGTCATTTGCTGAGGGTAACTGCTGAAGGTAATTGCTGTCAAAGCGGGCCGCGGACCGCAGGGTATTTAAGGGGGCTTGCGAAAGGTTTTTAGTCAAACGTGAAACTCCCTTGCATAGACCTCGGGCAAGAAGCACGCCTAGCGGACGCGCCCTGCCGGGGTCAGCACCCACTTAATGAAAACATTGGTTAATTTTAGGTTTGAGGATGTTTTCTAGTAAATTCAGATATTCAAAACCATCTTTTACTCGTGTAGATTCACATGGTAGAGCCTGATACCAAAGATGGTTTCAACCCCTCTCCCATCTTACAGAGCAATCAGTCAAACTGCCTAGATGAACAATACCGAGTCACGTCTGGACCGCCGAAGAATGTAAATATGGCCCGTAACCATATCAAGGCTTTGGATTTGCCCCTGGTGCCTTGCACGTTGGACACCCCTGAACTAGATATTGAATTCCTAATGATCAGGGCATGAATATTAGCGTTAGGTTGGGACCGGAGTAAACCCAGCCTCATGAGTGAAAGTTGAGAAGCCACTTTACTGTGACTACGTCATCGTCCTTGAAATTAGAGAATATCGCTTAATTGTGGCGATATAACAATCCAGTAATTCTCTCCGGTAAACAAAAAGAGTTACAGGCTGAAATAATTATGAAGAGCTTTACCGGAAACGATGAATATTAGTCTCGGAATTTTGATTCCGTTTTTCACTTTCATTTCGCATGTTCTTCATTATTACCGGTAAATGTCTTAAGAGAAACAATGAGTAATTTGCAACTTCATGTCAGACCACGCGATCACCAACAGGAAACCGAAAACACACAGAGAAAGAGATTTATAAACTGTGTGCAAAGAACAATGGACAAAACCCTTGAGGCCAATATTAGACCAGGTTAGACCTCTGCCAGGTTACATCAAATTTATTATCACTGAATTCAGGCATAATCTCGTGACTGCATAACTATCGTATACAAGAAATTATCCCTATTCCTAATTAATAGTGTTACACATAAATAATAATCGAAGTAAATAAATAAAATATTTAGTGATAAATACAGGCCATCCTTAGCAAAATCAATTTAAAAATTGCCTTTAGTCGTATTCACTACACCTCTCAGCACTTTTTATAATGACTTCACATTACCTACACTGCTCAACATTATCTCAATCAAAAAACACCCCATAATTGCAATTAATTAAAACTTATTTCTATATCTTGGAGAGAGAAAATACATTTTCTGCCGATAAATTGTTGCAAAGTCTAAATTACCTGATTCTAAATAAAAACTCCTCTATCTCTGGAGACTATCAAACACTCTCAGAACACCAAAGGCGGCAGAGGGTTGGCTTGGTTCGTTTCCCGCTGCCCGATGTCTGACCTTTCCGTGCCGTCGGGTCCGTAACTTTGCCTTGCCCTTCCGATTCCGGACCGTAATACACTGCCGGCCGCTCCCTTGCCTTGTTCGTCCTGCCCTGCTTTCCTGCCTTGCACTGCCTTGCCGTATTTACCTCACTTTGTTTTCGTTGACGTGCATTGTTTGCCTGGCTTTGTTGGCGTGGTCTTGTGGGCCTTGCCTAGTTGGCCTTTGCTTTGTTTGCCTTGCCTTGCGTCACTTCCCGGTCCTAAATAGTTCACGGGGCACCTATTAAACCACAACCAGGTGTATTACGAGCTATAAGCCAGAACGCCCACCATCCTGGCACACATTTAGCACTGAGGTACATCACGATAAGATGATTGAAACGTCGTGTATTGCAACCTACTCGTTTCCCGAACAGCCAAGATCATTTGTATAACTGGCAGCGAAAACCTACATTACTTCTTTCCATCATATTTTGCGTGTCGTTGAGCGAATCAATGCGCCTGAGGTGTGACGCCCTCTAAACACGATGGCCTGTGATTCATTCTGAATCATTAGGACTTCTACTAAGTAATTACTACCTTTTTCTTCTATATGTGCCTATTACTACTATATGTAAACACTAGTGATGCTGAGCGTTTAGAGTGTGTTTAATAGCGTTCCATCGAGCTATTGCTCTAATTGTGACTTAGTTTTGGGTTTTTTAATTTGTATCGACACGGTAATTACTGTTTTAATAATTACTAATGTAGATCGCGCGTATTACCCTCTACAACCCCAAGGCTATCATTCTTGATGACCTGGATGGTTGCCAGAGAGCAGCAAAGCATCTTGGTTTTCACTAGTATTAGTTTTCCTATCAGGCTGCCGAGTTTCACTCATGTGGAGAGCCGTCGCTGCAGTTCACTCCTTCAGTTCCTAAGCAGTCTCTCAAAGAACGACCGCCTGTGTAAACTTGAAGTGAAACTTCAGCTTTATTCTGAAACACAAGTTGAACTCGTTAGTTTGACTATCGGGAATGTCACCCTATGATTAATCGTATTTTTATTTTTAACAATCTGATCTAATTGTACTCAACTTACTAAAACCTTCATCTATATAGAGCCAACCTACTTAACAATATAGACTGCTTCAGTACAAATTTCTGAATATTTTTTATTGTTATTCAACAGGTACATCAACTTGTATTTACTATGTTCAAGTGTTTCACAATGTCCCTTCTAACAAACTTTTCGTGACCATAAGAACCTATTCTGCGGCTATCAAGTTTTATTGTGGGCATTTGAAATATATTTTACAAATAACGTCTGACATTTGAAAGCAGTCGGCGGTGGGTCTTGCTACGAGCACTGACAGTAGTTCGTGCACTCTTGCGGCAATCCTCCAATTATTTGGACCGCAAGTATATTACATAACCACCGAGCTCTATTTTTTTCACAATGTCTCTCACGTTTTTGTTTCGTATTTGTTTTCGTTTGTTTTTTCGCTGACAACCGCGAATCGGCATCACTCGCAGACTCTGAAACTAGGACCTCCCTCCCGTTCTATGAAGCTTCAGCGCGTCCCGGACCTCACAAGTGCATAATCTCATAACACACAAGCGCCGAAAATAACCTGAAATAAAAGCTCTGTTTGGCATAAATTAAGAGCTGAGGGTATGCATTTCAAACGTGCCGCTCCCAAAATAGTAATTTTTTCCTTCAAAAAACCGAATATCCTTACACAGAGGAAAAAAACTTTCTAGAGCAACACAACAGCTTGCAACTCATTCAAACTGCAACGTGACTAGCAGGGAGCAGCACTGTCCGAACAGCCATTGTCAAGGTGTAATAATAAGAACGAAGGCAATTTACAATAAGACTCTGTTAGCACGTATTGTTCAAATCAACAATCGGACCAGCTGTAGCGGATCGCATCGCACATGAAGTAGGATACATTTCCACATTCCTCAACGCGGTTAGTGAACATTAACACTCCGTGCATCATCCATGCAAATTCCTTTGTAATGATGTAAATATTTGCTCCATTACCCACATTTCCGTAAGATAAACAGCTGCTGTTCACGCGTCGATTTGGTGAATCAGGTGAAAAATAAGGCCAAGACAGAAGCCAATACCATTGGAGGAAGGAATGAAAGTCGTCGATGGCAAAAAACTCTAGCTCTCCCAGGCAACGAATGAAACACGAAGCATTTTGATGCCTCATCATATGTTATGCACTTGATGTTGAAATCCACTGCACTCGCACCTGGCGTTGCGGAGCGCCCATTGAATCATTTCGTGTTGGATTTATTATTTCTCACACATTCATTTTTTTAATAATGCGCCGGGGAATAAATGCCGATTTTCACGATTTATATGAAATTACCGGAACAAAATCCTTTGTTCCTGCTATACAGGAAATTACTCTTCGACTTATTTAAGACGAGAAAAATGCAAATTGCAATTTGTGATTGGAAACGCATGTCTCCAACACTCATACAAACGCGCATAACGAAATCCGGGCCCTAATCAGGTTTTGTGTCCCGAAAAGTGACATAAGTATTATTGGGACAGTTTATAGAGAAACAAATTGAATGACTATCTGGAAGAAATTATTTTAGCAAATTATATTAACATTATTTGAAAAGTCGCTTAAAATGACAGCACTATGGTTTACAATCATAAACGTATTATATCAAAGCCTGCCTTTTGTTGAGGATATTCAGTTGTCATATTCTTTCCCAAAAATAGAGAATATTACTTCTAAACTTTTTAAACGTGAATGTACTGATAAGTGACAATCGCTCATTAAAACATACGTATAGTTTCCCACATTTAAAAGTATAGAAAATACTACCCGTTCAATGACTTACGTGTTTGTATAATACACTTCAATGTAAATTTCCGACCAGTGGCAAAAGTATTTCTCTGAAATTCGAATGATGTCTAATGGTATATTCTGCAATTTCCCGCAACTACTATACAATGGCTGCAGTTGGGATAAAAACGTGGATTGCCTGATAATGGAGTACACACACAGTCCCTCGTGCGGAATCAATTGAAGTGGTAATTGCGTCGTATTTAGTAGCGGTTCGCACCCCTGCTTTGCCATCGAAAAAGACCCAACGCCGATCCAGGCAGATAAAGTATTACATGACGACGTTACTTGAGATGTACAGAAAACCAATCAATTTACTTTTACACTTTAATTTCTTTATGTGTTGAGAGCATGTGTAAAACTCCCTACAACGCAGTCATTACTTGAGTTTGGTTACTTTGTCCTAATATATTATTGCTACTCCCTCTCTACACCTCTACATTACTAAACTTTCCTTTAACGAAAGAAAGTGCTCGGTTATTTCAGTTTCGGTAGAAAAAGTTTATTGTGTATCTAAAAAATAAAAAAGGATATGATGAATTTTAATATTAATTTTAAAACTTTGTAGCCATGTATAATTCCAATGAAATATACAGTTACATTGATTTTGTAAGTACTACCCACGTATATGAGCTGAAACATTTATGTGTAAATATTCTCAGAATTCTGATTCTAATAATCTTGATAAATTTTCGATGGCAAAAAATTCAAATATACATAAATTGTGTAGTGTCACCCACATAACCTGCCACGCACCAAACAAAGATACAATTGTTGAAAAAATATTAAATTGCAAATCATATACTTTATTTCATTATCAAATCTATGAAAATAAAACAAAATCATTTTTAATCGTGCCACATGCAATTTTTTAGCATTTTTTGTAGTTTATAAATTTATTCTGTAGAGGGTATTTCGTAAATAGTATAAATGTAATTCTCATTTAATCCGCTTATTTTGTAATATAAATAATTAAAAAATATATATTATTTTAGGGGACAGAGAGTTCCACAACTACGACAAAAGCAGATGAGACTCTTAGCAAAAATGCTCGTTTTCAACACATTTTTGTAATATTTATTATTTTAACTTAAAAGATATAAATTAATGTCAAAGTTAATAAAAAATACATCTCGTGTGCACATTTTAAATATAGTATTAAAAACTCCAAATGTGCAGTTGCTTTATATTTAACGCAGGAAGATCAGAAACAGTTGTTTGTGTTTACGAGTTGGTTCAATGGAGGGAGTAGAGCAAATTTTTGGAATGTATTTTTTTTAATAACTTTCTCTTCTTAACATCACGTCTAATGAAAAAATGTTAACTGATACTGAAACTATTTAGTGTGCATACTCAGCCAATTACACATCATCCCGTTACTATCAGTTTAGTCCATATCCCATCGTACTAAAAACTATGTATCGTATGACACTATTTTTCCGTCGGACTAACTTGTAAAATATTTCCATGCCCTCCTTTGTCGTTACAACCGTGATCATCATTACTAATAACAATAACTAATAATAATGCTGCCCTGTCACTAATTTTCTCGCGCCACACCACTGAAACTCTCATTTGCTCTCGTGCTCTAATTTCCTTCCTACCTAGCAGCCCATCCATAGTTGGCTTCTAGCTAACTTGCAGGCTTGTCTAGTCACCACTTTCATTCCTTCAGTAATTATCAAGTTCAGCCACAGGTTATAATAAATTAATAGATAATAAATTATTTATCCAGAAGCATGTTTCCTTAGTCTGCAATTTACTGCTTCTCACGGTTTCATTCCCGGCTGCACCTCATGGCGTGATCTGCAAACCGAGCTACTGCTGCTTACTTCGAATTACCTATTGCCCATGCGATGGCAGAACGAGAAAACACATAATTAAGTAGTGTAAAACTGTAGTTACTGAGTGAAAGATGATTAGTATTAACTGAGTACTGTCACTTTTTTTAATTCAGTGTTTTAAAAAGCGAATAAATAATTATTTTAAACTATTCGCTTTTGACAGTTATCGTAAGACTAGGCATTGCAATATGTGATTGGATAATTTTCAAACGAGGACATTTATGTAAATTTGACGACCAATCAACGATATATAACATCTTATGATCCACTTGCTAAAATGATAATAAACTATTATTTTCGTGTACATTTTCCTCTTTATCTTACGAAATGTTGGTGGGAAGCGGTGTTTATCATATCAGTAGCTCATAGAATGTTACGGATTATTAAAACGCATGTATTCTAAAATGCTCTTTACTAAACTGTTTATATAGCACACTTTGATGTTTGAGAAAATTGCAACGCCAAGGAGAAGACACATTCAAACGAATGTGCAGCGCCAGGGAAGCAAGCCAGCAAGGGCTTTTCGCTGTACAATTTTCCTCTTTATTCTTACGAAATGTGGTGGATAGGTGTTTATCATAATCAGTAGCTCATAGAATGTACGGATTATTAAAACGCATGTATTCTAAAATGCTCTTTACTAAACTGTTTATATAGCACACTGATGTTTGAGAAAATTGCAACGCCAAGGAGAAGACCACTCAAAAGAACGTGCAGGAGGCGAAATTGTACCCTGAATGTTCCTCGCAAGAAAGCTTGCACATTCATCGCCACATGCGGTCAAGCATTTCCTGCTGAAATATGACATTGGAGCTCTTGCATGAGGGCAAGTACTGGACTCTAAAAACTCCCTTATATTTCTGTTGCTGTTTCAAAGTTGGCCATTCATGACGTATGAGGAGAGATCGCACATTTTATAAGCAAATAATGCGCGTCTACACATCATATTTGGTGGGGGAGTTTGTCTGCTTCGGGCCGCGGAAAGAATTCAGGCTGGCAGATATGCGATCACGACGGTAGCGTCGAACACGTACGCGGCCATCGCTGTACCACAAATGGAAGCGGGACTCGTCCGAAAACACTAATTTTTTGCCGCTCAGCACACCAGTTCTCTCGTGCCCATTGCTATTTGGGGCACTGGTGGTTTCTGGGCAAAGGAATCCAACGCAATGGTATGCGAGCCATCAGTTCAGCCCTCAGCAAACGACGCAGACATGACCACACCTGATGCCATGCCCGAAAGTGGAGCCAACACTGTGGACGACGCCGTCTGTCAATAACGATTATGCTCACCAGATGGCGGTCATCTTGTGCTGTAGTCACATTGTGTGGTCGTGTGCCAGGTCGTCGCTGTGTATGTACCTCCTCTATCCCCTGGTTCTACACTTTAAAGTGATTCCTTCTGGGTGTTGTAATTTTCACAAACAGCAGTGTAGTAATTAATGCTGGGCGATATATTATTAGACCATTTGTGTTTAATAACTCGCATTATAAAACTGATCTTATTTTCATAAAGTTTGAGTTCAAATAACTTATTAAAACTGTATTCTTCATTATCTTCTTCTTTAATTAGCGTTACGGTGTTTGTAGCTTTGCCTTCGCATTCTTCATCGCAGTATCCGATTCTTTATCATCGCTAAGTCTTTTTCCTTTATTAGTCGGGTTAATATTACTTGGTTTCTGAACAATTTCTTTCTACGATGTGGGTTGTTTGCCCAAGGACCAACCATCGTTGTGCTGAGGCAGGCTTGTTTTCTGATTATACATGTATATATTAGAAGGCATCAGCTTCTATTTGAGAAAACCAATTGTATGCAAACTCCAACACGTACCACAAACCTCGGCTACGCCATACTACTATCTGGCGCGTCATTTCGGGAACACATTTCATATAACACCGACAGACCGTGTTCCACACGATCTCCGTCGAAATCCCTTGCAGCCTCCTTCGCTTTCTCCGCCTCTTCCTCGCGCAATGAACAAGGCGCTGTTTCCGACAGCGCGCAATAACGTGGGCGGAATTCCCGGCGCGGGCGGCGCTGCAACAGCGGAGACAAAGCGCGACGCCCGGGCGGCAACCGCCGGCTCAGCTGCGAATCCGCCATTTCTCCCCCCCCTGTCCCTCCCCGCCACAGCCAAAGGCATTGCGAATCCACAACCGCCTCCAACGCATAGCCCCTCCGTCGCCGTCAGATCTGCTCCGCCCTTACCCCGTCACTAACAACATCACAACTAATCTCGTACATACTATCACTACCACCACAACCTACACTCCGCCACCAAGCTCCCGGTTCCTCCATAGCCATCTCCTCCACTATTCCCACCACTCCGCCACTACAAACGTCTCTGTGTTCCCCACAATCTTCCCACCAGCACCTCCTCTTCCAACGCCTTCAGGGCTTCCTTCCACCCCTTCCGTCGCCTTCAGGCCCGACCTTTCCTCATCACTACTCGTAGCGTCACAACTAAAGTACATACTATCACTACCACCACTCCACCACCAGGCGCCCTTTTCCTCCTCAATTTGCAACACATCCACCACCAAGTTCGCTATGATTATCACCATTTTCCCCAGTATCACCACCATCTCTGTCATGGCCCACAACCACTATACCCACCACCTCCTCCACCACAAGCATGCTCCACAGCTCCAACATCCACCTCCTGCTCTACCATCACTACTACCACCACAACAATAGTTGGTACCGGTGATATCGTCACACCTTTGCCCCTACCACATCGCTCCTCCCATTCTTTCTCAATCTTCTTTCTAATTTCCTAGTTAGCCTATTTATCATTTTCTCCCTTTTACTGTACTTTGACAAATACTCACATTCCAACAGATTATTTTCCTTCTAATGCTATCGCTTATAGTTTCCACACAGCTTCGTACCGTTTCCATCGTACATTACTTACGCCTCACCGCCTTTTTCCTCAGCATCTCGGAGTGGGCGACAACCAGGCAGTCGACGTCACTACAGAATACGCGAAATGCGCGCAATACGCTGCACGATGATAAATGCGGAATTAAGTATTAATTCACGCGAAAAGAACACGCAAACGGCGCAATATTCCGTTCCCCCGAGCTGGGTAGCTATGCGTTGCTGCTCTACGCGAAGCACGCTCGCTAAACGTTCCTGCCGCCACCCCTAACCTTCTCCGCGCGCCCGGCCCCGCCCCTCGCCGCCGCCCCCGCCGCCCCCGCCGCCCCCGCCGCCCCGCCGCACCCGCTGCCCTCCTGCGCCCCTGGCCCCCGCCGCCCCCTACCTGCCGCCCCCGCCGCCCCCCCCCCGCGCGCTCCCGCCATCCCCGTCGCCCCCCTGCCCCCGCCTCAGTCCCGCCGGCCCTACCCCTGCTGCGCCATCCTTTTAGGTACCACCGCGTTCTTATCTCCATCGTCGCTCCGGTAGCCCGCGCCGACTCCGTCTCGGAAACCGCCCCCGCCACGCCTGTTGTTTCGTCACGCCCGCCACCCCCGCCCCTCGAGCTGAAAAACATGGCTCCTCGGCTCTCTGAAGCGTCGTTTCCTCTTCGTGCCCGTTTAACCGCCTCGTTTGTTTTGAATCTCGCAGATAGCGGACACTGGAATTGCTGAATCTGTACATCGAGACATCTCGGGAATACGAGATTATTTTAACAATATATTTTCTCAAGCTTATTGTAAATAAGCATGAAAAAAGCGTTCTTCGTAAAATAATGCTTAGGTCGTAAAATTGGGATATCCCTAAGAAATATATTGTTAAAGAAGTATCAGGCGTAGTTTTTTATTTTCACACGCTTTTTCACTCGAATTAAGAACTTCTCAATATCACAAAGTAAGGAAAGTAACTATGAAGTTCTGATAAACAGGCGCAGGCAGTTGCATAGAACATTTACTACCTATATATGTACATTTACATATATATGATATCGTATAAAATATTAAGCCCTTTGCATTTTATTTAACTTCCTAATCTAATGAAATAGATGTTTGCTCGTATTTTTTATTCAGATTCATAATGGGGGAAATTATCATAAATATATGTGTTGCTATATATTACACTTCTTGCAATTGCCTATATTTCATTTATATGTCCATCTTGATGTGAGAGATTGCTCTAATTATTTCCATCATTTTGAAATCAATTGGAGATTATAACATTCTTGTCGAATTATCAATTATTAAATTTTAAATTGTTGTCAGTTATAATTAAATAATACAGTTTTTAAAAAATATTACTGCTTTGAAATATTGCTTAAGAGTTACAATGATCATTAACTAAATAAATTACATGCAGTGGTGGATACAAAAGTCAAAACGCAACAGTGCACCTAAGAACGTAAACAGTGTATTACGGCACTTGTATGAGCCTAAAATATGAGACATCACCCTCTTAAATAAGTGGGGAAATGATTTCTCAGCATGGATCATTACAGTACACGCCCCGGCATTCAATCTCTGCGCGCGTCGTGCAACCTCAGTGTTCTCCCTTCGTCGAAAAGCTTCCTATCCCCCACCACTTGCACTTTCGGCGCGATCGCGGGCTGTCAGTCGGCTCGTCAAGTTCTGAATGCCCGCTGCAGCAGGTTTTTGTGTAGGTCTGCCTTAATATATTAACAAAATATTTACTTTTCAGGACTTTTTTCGCCTAGCACTGGATCACAGGTTGAAGTAAGCATCAACATGCTTACCGGGCTTAGCTAGGCGCCACCAGAGGATGAGGATTGAGTTCATCAATGCACTGAATTGCGCGTAGGAGAATACTGTTTATTTACTTTCACTGTCAATTGCCTAACACGAAATTATTCTACGTTTTTCTTCCTTTTATAAAAATAACTTTGATTTTCATTGCGTCTAGGAGAATGCATTCAGATAAATTCAAGGATTGGAAGAAATCATTTACAAATGGATATGTATTATTTTATTGCCGAGTTGCGAGCGACAATGCGAGCGAAAACATGAGTGATTTACGTGATATGCTGAATCTGTGACGGGTTCATGAATTTTTGTAGGGAAGTGTATTGTGGTGGGTAGTAACCGCGTTCTTTTGGGTGGTAAAGGAATGATTATTTAAACTAATGAAAGTTCGACAAGGAGTATAATTGAAGTAATATAGGAAATGAGTATCTGGAGGAATTGAATGAGTGGGATCCACTGTGATCTCCGAGATATAATTGTCTAAGTGTTTAATGGCTCGATTCCGTCTGGCAGTATTTATCAAGAACCCTAAACCGCGTATTCTAACTCAATTAAAATTAATGTAATAATATTTAAACAATCAATTGCCGCGGCAAGATCAATTGCAAACTTTTCTTTATAAATACGTGCGAAGAAAAAATATAAAATAAAAGTAAGTTTTACTATGTGAGAATTGATTGAAAGTTTTAAATTAATATATAAAATTCCCCTCTCTCCAAAAAATGTACGTATTTTATTTTGTTTAATTTTGATTTTTTTATTTTTTCAGTTATAAAGTGAATGAAGTTTGGGGCTGGGAATCCCCATAAGACAAAAATATGCATCTTTTTTTAATGAGAAAGTCTTTTGGAGAGTACGGAAGACCGGATATTTCCAGATGGGAACAAGCCAGAGAGGGCGGAGGGAAGATACAATCGAATATGTAGAAGCAGGGCGGGAAGAGATGGACTTGTCTTGCTGTCTAATAAATTATTATGGCTATTCCGCTCGTGAAATTAAAATAAATAGTGTTTAACTATAGATAGAAAATGCCCCAATCAAGGGCGGTGCATGTCTAAAAGTTTAGATTTTTCTATTCGATTTTTCTTACCGCTTCTTCCTTCTAGCCAATCATAAACTGTGACTCATCTCTCTTAGGAGGTAGTATTGTACATAGCTCGCTATGTCGATGTCCAATAAACCGCGTATGTACTATAACACAACCTATGTGATTTTAACGTAGCTTTCAGTTCTTTTCAATTTCTGAAGTATTTTTGAACTCTGCTGAGCATAATTTTACTTGTGGAATTCCCCTATTAAATACCACTCGTGCTTTGGAAATTCTCCGATACATCCCCTCCTCGCGTTCTGAGTCGGGAATTTGTCGACTATTTGTCCAAAGTACGTGTGGATTTACCAGGCAACACGGGGTATTTATCATCAAACTTCAATGCAATATTGCTTAGTCTTGTTTAAGCAAGTTGCAATACAAAACGGTCGACGCTTTGTCATGGGTGTGAGTGTGTGATTATTCATAATTCAAAAATATCGTTGGAGCATGTGATTATTGTTCGCAAAGAAAAAATCGCAATTGTTTAGTAATGTAAAGACGATACGGCACTACTGCCTTAGCGATCTCGGACCGAAGGATCGCGGATTCGAGTCCCGCCTCAGGCATGGTTGTATTGTGTTCGTCCTTTCACCCCCTATCATCATCATCATCATCATATCGTGACATTCTCACAGTTAGCATATCGTTACAAGCAATAGTGGTAGCTAATGCCCTGGAAATTGATTTTTGTAAATACAAAGATTGTGCACAAACGCAATGTCCAGCACTCGTCTCGTACACGTGTCCCATTAAAAAATCATTAGAGTGGTCATAACAACTTGGGATGCATTAATTTTTTTAAGTTGGGTGGGTAGTAAGACATCACATTACAGTCTACTATTTGTATGTACAGATCTTGGTAAATGTAAAATATAGCAATTTATTTTCAGATCATACTCTTTAACTCTTTGTTTACAAATGAATACAAATCGTGTCGTTCAAAAACTAGCGAACATCCCTCATTTCATTAGTTTTGGAGAACAAGTACAGAATAACATGAAATAAAATTTTTTTAGTTTTCGATTTTCATAGTAATAATTAGTACTTTTCTGTTGCAAGACTTTTACAGCTCTTAATTATGTTAGCTAGTCAATTGTTATGTTAAGATGAAATAAAATACAATAACAAGAAGAAATAAATGCAAATCAACTAACTGATATACCATTTCTATGGGGCGGCAGGTCCGATAAAAATAACACACCTTAATGTCTAGAGCATTGTTGTGCTATTTGGAGCTAGACTGGTAATGGAATAGAAAGTTATTTTCAGAGAGATTGAGAAAGGAGAGTTTCCTAAGAATATAATGATTAGAGGGAAGAAGAGGGAGGCGTGTACTTTTCAGGTGGCGGTACTTTCTTGTAAAAGAGTAAAAACAAGTTAGACCGATGAGTTGAAATGAATTGTGTTCTGCCTGCTAATAAAATTCATTTAGGCCGACATCTCAGATAGTTTGATAAAAATCTACAGTTTATTTGATTTTCCGTTTCTTTACAATTGTATCAAGAATATTTTATTATTTATTTAATAGGTAATTATTACAGACAAAATTAGCTTACTTGATCCTATGTGGCTAGCCGAAGGCTTTTAAAGCCCAGTACAAATTACCTACCATCCCTTTCGCCGTTCTAATCTTTTCGAATTCTGGTATCACCCCAATGGTCTCTCCATCGCATCAAAACCGCGGACAAAAGACCCATAAGGACGGCTCCAGGAAAAAAACCCTGAATGGGAAAAACCGGCCGTCAGAAGCGCGAGTACATTCTAATCTATCCGACTTTATTTTAGCTATATTATTTTCTGGCGCGGGCGTCCCGCCGTCTCCTTCCAGTGCTTGCCTCTTCGCAGCACTGAAATCAAACAGCGCCACAGAAAGATCGTCCGCACCAACGCCTCTGCCCTTTATATTTCGATCCCCCCTACCTTCCCCCCTAATGTGCTTATTACTATGCCAGTTTATATTTTATTTATTATATTAACATTTTACTTACCAATTAACTATGACTTATGACTTATTTCTTAACTGTTTACTACTTAACATAAAATTACTGATTAACTTACATATGGTTAGCTTATTGACTTATTTATTTCTCTCCAGTCTAGGCTCCGCTCAAGCTAACCGGTGCTGTTCTCCCACTCCCAATTTCAGTTTCCCCTAATGTCCGAACCTTTCCTAAAAATGTTCCTAATTCTTCCATGAATTAGACCTTTTATCACCTAAATGTTTTGGCGAGCGTTACGTTCCTGTTTAGAAAGTAGTAATTTCCCATCCCATCCATTTTTTCTCCATGTTTCAGGAGTTTCTCCATGTTTTAGGAGAGGCTTCGCGACAACCGACAATATATTTTGTTAGATACCCTAGTAAAAACAGCGCTGGCGCTAAACGGGGCCACTTATATTGGAGTTTTGTAGAGATTCGAAAAGGCTTTGACATATTAATAGGGATGCTTTATGGTGGCGAAAACTAAATGAGCAAGGCGTCTCACGTAAAGTTTAAACGTATTGCAGAGTATGTATAAGGAAGTAAATTTCTGCGTGAGGTGCGTGACGGAAGTATAAACGCAAAAAAATAAAATAACAATAGGAGAAGACAGGGGTGTCCTCTTCACCGCTGCTGTTTATCTTGTTTATAAACGATTTATTGACGTGGGTACAGGAAGCGGATACAGCGCCCCGTAATTGATTGCTTGGAAAATTCCGGACTACTATATGCTGATGATTTAGTCTTTTTGCGGAGACGATTGAGCTTACAGAAGAGTTTAAATATTCTAGAACGTATAGTGAGACATGGGACTAAAAGTAAACATTCAAAAAAACGAAAGTATAGTCTTCAAAAATGGGTTTATCTGCTAGCAAAGAAAATGGTACTACGCTACGAAGAAATTGACCGCGTCAAACATTCACATATCTTGGTGCAAATTTCCCATGAATGGGGATGGAATAATCACATACTGACGGCTCACAGCAAAGGAAGAATTGCGCTCAAAGAAATCGTATCAAGAATATGAAGCTGCATTCTCTGCGGGCCAAATCACTTCTGCACAACGACGACTCTTTCATGGCATATCTCGAAAGTCAAACCTTATTTCAAAACCGAATTGTCGAAACTCCGGTTGCTTTCTCTTTGCTGCAAAACAGTCCTAATAATCTAAAACACGGTGGTTACCGAAACAAACCCGAATGGTAGGAGACTCCTACTATAAACATCAAACTTGAGAAGAAAAAACAAAAATTGCGCTAGTTTACTGAGAAACAAGGGCGAAAATGCAGGGCGTTGAATAAATGACAAGTGCCATCTCTGCGGTCAGGTGCCATGAAAATCTCAAGAGCCGACTTGCGCCTCTGTTTGCTCCCAGGGCGGCGCGACCTCCTTTCCGGAAGGCTTCTTCCACTCGGGTGCCTACGAGAAAGGTGTAGCGGACGGAGGTAGAGAAAGACGACGAGACAGCGACTTTGAAGGGCGAGGAGGCAGAGGAGAAGGAGGAAACAGTAACAGAGGAGGAGAATGTAGTGTCGGGAGTGGCGAAGGAGAATAAGCTGTCGGCAGAAGGGGGAATAAAGAGGGAAGATGAAAGAACCTGATAAGAGAGATCTATGAATGAGGGTGGTGAGTGAACGGTGGAAGAGGACTAGGAAGGAGGGTGGGCCGTCGTGCGAGGCGGAAGACGAGAAAAGGACGGAGAACAACGCTACGGAAATGAAGGAGAAGGAGGAGAAAGACGAGTCGATAGAGGAGGAGGTTGTGAAGAAGGAGGAATCGGTGGAAAAAAAGGATGGAGTTGGAAGGAGGAAAATGTCGGAGGAGGAGGAGGAAGAGGAGAATTCACAGCAAGAGATAAAGCGGGAAATAAGTGCAAAGGAAGAGAACGAGAAATCGACGGAGGAGGAAGGACATAAAAAGTTGGAAAAAGACAACTGGAGGAGAAGGAAGATGAGAATTCACAACGAGAGTGGGAGAAATCGGCAAAGGAGGTGAAGAAGGCTACGGCGGTGAAGGTAGGACAGGAGGAGGAGGAGGTCCTCAAAATGTGCTGGGCATCATTTATAGAGGGCGCTCAAGAGCCGTGCGATGCCGGGCGGCGGTGGGCGGGGCCGGTGGTGGGTAGGGAGAGGGGGTGGCTGCCTTGTGGGACCGAGCGACGCGGGGCGGAGAGGGCGGGGCGGGCGCGGGTCACGCTCCCGGGAAGGCAAAGTAAATTTTGAATGCTCAGGAACTCTTGCTGAAAACGCTGAGAGCTGTAGGGAGTTGCTCACGAGTCATTTCTGCGCTGATTGCACTTAAATATGAGAGTAGAGGTAGAATGTGACGACCAAGTTAGCGCAAACGACCGTTGAAAATGGAAAATTGGAAGGTTTTATTGGAAATACATTTCGTTCATTTACCACACTAACTTGTGTGGATGGATTATTTTACGGTCTATTTCAAGTCTTTAAGATTTACATGTTGGCATAATAGTTTTACAATTTTTCGATTTCATATTCCGAATAAGTTGATTTTAAAATAATATATGATTTTTTATCAGTACTTCGTTTCTGTAAATGTATTTACGATTTATTTGATACATAGTGGTTAATAGTTTGAAGCAGCATCAATTCTCTCTCCCAGAAAACCTTGTTTAAAGTACTTGAGGGGTAAAGAGTCTTAAGCCTGTTTTATTGCAATTTTAATAAAATGCCAACGTTTTGGTCATCATGCCGCGACCTTCATTTTGTACTGAGGAAAATTGCAGCTTGACTGCCGAGACGTTTGTATCTGCGCCTAAGATGAGGTGTCTCCCAGACAGCCAAATATATAACGTATTAAATGTAACTAAATATAAATCTATAACGACACAGTTTCAGTAGAGTAATTTGAAATAATGGAACCCTGAGGAATAAACATTAGTAACGTAAATGTTAAATGTCATTTAACTACTCGACTATCGGTTGTCTATTCTCTAAATGATAACGACCCGATCCTCTACCAGCCAAGCATTGAATTCTTGTTGAAAGAAAGTTGATCTCAAAACTCATTGTTTATCCATTACTGGTAAATAGTGAATAAGATAAGTTGTTTACGTGAATGCTTCTTGTCTTCATTGCTGACTTTGTGCTTCGTTTCTTGTCAATATATTCACATTTACCAAAGCCCGTGTAGTCTCGTTCAATCTAACGTACGTTTAGACTTACTACAATTTCTTTCTCTGTATGATTACGAAATGCGCAGTAGTATCTACATCGTGTATGATTTCCAACAACGCATTTTAGTAAGAATTAGTAAATGTTTAATTGTTTGTAGTAGTGTAGTGTTTTAATGACTAAAAGATTCAGTATAGTTATATTATAAAATAAATTTCCGCAAAATTGGAGAATTCATCGAAAATCAAACGTTCATTTGATATCTTACTGAGCTCTAGCTTTTAGAACTCTCATCGTCAAAAGCAAGATAAATAGGGCACATTTCATAAGTGACATCAAACCATTTTTATTCGAAAAGAAAGCAGCAAACCATAATATTTCATTCTCTTTTGAAGTGCAGGAACAACATGGATCAATAGCTATAAATAAAAAAAACTGTTTCAAATTTATTGAATCCAGACATTTCATTTCAAATGGATTTTCGTGCCTTTGTGAGTCTGAACACGATTAACTGGTTTCGGAGCATTCAACACGGTTGTATGTTAATCCTGCGGACCATTGGCGTTCAGAGCTGACAGTAAATAATGAGGATGCGGCCCGGTTTCTGATGGCTCTGTAACCCGTTTTTCATCCGGAATACAATATCGCCTAGAGCACAGAGGGCGCGAAAATGTGGGAACGCTGTTCTAGCTTCTGAAGGCATGGGCTATATATTTGCACGATCGTTACAGGAAATCGGTATATGTGATCGTGGTGCACCACTGAAGTGATTTTCGTACTTATTGGTTTGTTGCGTAAAGAATACCAATAATCAATTATAAGCCTGTGATTTAACTTCCACTTGCGAGCCCTCAACTGGAGGACCTTCTTTCAGAAAATGTTGCATTTTTTTCATCTTGTCTTCGCTTCCGAGCCCCGACACTGTCGGATTTTTCAGACTCATAACTGTGTTTGGACAATTTTGCTCTCTAAATGAGTATTCTAGAAGCATGCGTGATGTTGCCTTGGGTATCTCTGGTCAATTCCATGTGAATGGCGAGACAGTTCATCGGACCGCACTCAATTCTATCTGTGGCATCCTGATTTGACTTTCAATATCTGTCTCAAGAGATTTGAAAAAAGTTTAGCCCAGAAAAATGATTATAAAAACAATTTTTTGAACATATTATAAAGCACATTTAGCATATTCACTAGGAGGATAGTAAAATTACATGTAAAACAGCAATCTGAAGGATTAGCAATGTAGCTGTGTTGTATTTGTCGTACTTTCATTTTCATGGAAACGTAATCGAATGTAAAATTAAAAACCCTTTAATTCATGTTCAGAAATAATGTAACAGTTTTCGTGGAATTGTAGATATTTATATTTATTTTACGTTTTTTACGCAACAATTTGGTCATTAGTAATCCCAAATACATTTAACACAAATTTAATTTACGGTGTTGAATTTTCGTATACATTGAATAACAAGAATAGTTTATAAATCTGAGAAATAAGTGTCAAAGTATCGATATTTTTAATTAAGGTAGTTTTGATCGCTTAGCAATCAGAATCAGACACTAATATGTATGAAATGATGACAAGAAATTATTAAAAAAGTATAATGTTACGTACTGTGATAGATGCGTAGGCAAAATGGATCGTGTATACCTTGCAGCGTCTGGGTAGAAATGAAATTCTGTGGTTTGTCGCAAGTGTGAAATATTTAAGAGAAAATGGTGAAAGAACAGAGGGGGCGGGATGATGGAACGGCACGACCGAAGAATCGAGATGAGGAGAAAACGGGTCGGGATTGGAGGGTGAAGGGAGGTCTCATGGTGGAGTTAGAGGTACAGATTGTGCTAATTTTATCAGTGGGGATGAGAGTTCAGGGAATTGTGGTTAAGGCAAATAATATTCTGGTTATGTAGGTTGTTATGTCTGTGAATTCTTTCTAACTTTCGTCTGTGCCAGCAATGCAGTCATTCTCAATTTCTAGATCATGGAAATTACGTATGTATCGAATGCGTGTTCGTTTTGCGTTAGGTGTTCAGCAAATTGTGATACTGTGTTGGTGTAATTCTTCCGTACTTGTTCACGTTCTTTGATTCTCCAAGTCAATTTTCGGTCGGTTTTCCCTTTGTCTATGAAGTAGTAGTCGCAAGTGAGAGCGTAGGTCTCCCCTAAGGATTGGGCCTGGGTCTTTAGTGTTGGCTAGTGTTTTCTGTAATGTGTGCTTAGTGCAGAAAGTAATGTTGCGGCCTAATTTTTTGAGTGTGGTGACTATTTTAAGAGCAACAGGTTTTATGTATGGGATAGTGCGGTACATTGTTTATAAAGGGTGTATTTGTAGCTATCTGATGCATTATTACATTCATCAGCGCGACCCATGCATGTTAACGATGTCAAATTTTTATAATTGTTGGAAGTAATATATGTTTGAGAAACTAATCCGGAACGTAAACTCAATAACAGTCAAAAGCCAGACTCTTGGCAGTGTGTTCTCAAGTGTGTCCCAAACAAGTCGAGTGTTTTCATATACTAAATCAAACAATGAGTCTTAAATTATGTTCAAATTACATAACATCTCACTATCAAAGTAAACCGCAGTGTTCTCACTCAATATGTACGTTAAATTCAAAAACATTTAAATGAAAATGTCCAATAACTTTCTGCCTAACTGATTTTTCCGTAAAGGATGCGTGGGGTATCACATCCTCACTCACCCCTCAACCTTATATTTTGTTGTATTTTAATTCAATTTATTCAAAATAGTTACAATGCTAGTATATTGATCGCTTTAGACTCCAAAGGACTTTTTCAATGATTAAAATAATTTCGAATTTTTAAAACAAATTGAAGCTAACAATTAAAACTTAATTTATTTTTTAAACATATTAATGGTAAAAGAGGGGAAAGCTCCAAACTAAAATATTCGCCCTGAAATACGTTTTGGAATTGCCTCTTCTCACAAAACGGTTGTGTTCGAAAACAAAATTGCTTCTACTTCATGGTAGTACGTAATTCACTCGTATAAGAGAAAGAAATCTCATATTTCTGTAAGAGCCCTACGGAAGATAAAGTCAAGCCAAAAGGAGCTAGAGATATCCAGAGACACATTGCTTTAGACGATTTATATCTTTGATTTCAAGACTATCTACCTCGAAGCTACAGACGGCAGCCAGGAATGTAGTGGGTACTAAAGAAATACGAAAAAATATTTTCGTATGAATATCGCTAAGGCTTAAAAAATGTTTGAGCCAATTATTTTACCAACACTAAAAATGTTTAGATTAATGAAATTAACTCTTAATTAATCTCTAAATTAACTTTTTTGTGTATTCCGATAATTATGAAGAACTGGAACAAGAGCCCAAATTTGGAACTGTACAATAAGATATTTCTGTAAAAGTAAATTGCTGTGTCGTAAGATATTCGTACAATTCGTTTTGAATATTCAGATAAAGGGAGTACTAATATATTTTTGTCAGATCTAACGTATTTAACTGAATTCAACTATTTGCATTGAACGGCTTTGTAGCTATTTTCATTTAAGGAATCGCTCTTTATTTCTAAATAGTTATTGAATTAATTAAAAATATGGTATCAATTAAATTATGCATTTCAGCATAAAATTTATTTGAATCATACCGTTTCATTTACCTCAACTAGTTGCCCGATCAAATCGAAATTTTTAGTTACATGATTGCAGCAGTCTTGGATCATTTTCATAAGCGCTCTACCGTCTTCCACAAAAACTCTAAATTACATTCAACATTACATTTTCCATGTACTAATATTGTCTATTTATAGTTAGGTGATAAGTATTTTTACGGAACACGCCTACTAATACTCAAATAATTTCCGGTATGAAAGCCTGTTCAACTCACGAGTAGTTGTGAATATCCAAGTAATGTTTTAAATATTATATTTTAAAATTAGTAAAATTTTAATTTTATTTTGAAGTTTCCAGAATCAAAATGAACATTTCCGTTTTAAACAGACTCAGTTTCTCTCGGAATAATTAAAAAAACTTCATGTGAGTTTCATTATAAGGTGAAAAATATCTTATTTCCCCGCATCTTGCTCTAATATAAAAGGTAGCAATAAAGAATTAAATGTTAGGCTAATTGCGCTCTCCCGAGCAACTCCTCGCGCTGCTTCAGCAGTTCCTGCCCCGCCACCGTTCTGCTCGCGCGGCTCACAGCGGCAAGGCCGGGTGTCGGCTCAGCCGCGGGCGGGGGGGGGCGGGGCGGCGAGGCACCGGGCCGGGCCGAATTAGAATTGTGCACGCCCTAATTGTCATATGGCTAGATGGCCGAGCGCGATCACTTGACTCGGCCATCGCGTCTCTGCGGCGCCGATGTTTCGCTCTGCTCCACGCAACCTCCGCGCCGCCCCCGGCCCCCGCCCTCGAACCTCGCCCCCTCTCCCATTCGCCCCACCCGCTGCCCGTTCGGCATCGTTCTCTTACTTACGCTCGCTGCCGTCCTGCCTTGGCAGCAATCCACTTTTACTCTCCATCTCCGCTCCCCTCCATGGCTTCCTCTATCCCCTCGCATCTACCCCAGTCACCCCTCACTTCCGCCCAGCCCACTCGTACTTCTGCCGCATGTGCCCTCCAATACAATCCCGTCCGCCAATACCTCCGTTTCCCTCCTGCGCCATTCTTCTGCGTTACCAACCTCTGCCCTCCCGCCGTTTGCCGCTACCTCCACCCATCCAATCCATGCATCACATCCTCCGCCCTGACCCATCGGCATATACCCGCCTGCCCATCCATTTATGGCCCCTCTGCCCGTCGCCCCGCATTCGATCCCCCCTCCGCCCACCCCGTCTTTGCTCCTCCTCTCGTTGCACTCCCTCCAGCGCCCCGACCCTTCGGCCTCTCCTTTCTAGCGTGAGCTTCCGTGGCGCTTCTCCGCCTCCACCCCGCATTCCCTCCGCTCTCGGTCCGCCCGCGCTATCGCGACCGCCACCCGGCAAACGACGCTGCTCCCACGCAGGCGCTCCGCCCCCCACCCCGCGGCCGCAACCCACGCTACGAAGCCTAACACCTGATCCCTGGCGTGACGCGCTTCAAGCATTTGCACGCTCAGAAGCTACTGCACAAAAGCGGCAAGGCAGAAATGGTTTAATTTTTATGCAGCTATCACGTTCACATCTGTGTTAAAACGGCGATTTTACTTCCCTGTTTTTTAATTATTTATAACTGAATATTTATACAAAGTACGTCGTCGAGTCTTAATATTTGAATATGTATTAAAAGCTATTCATACTACTAAGTCAAATTATTTGACATATAACAAAGAACGCAAAGAGCTAGAGAAAACAAAAAAAAATACTCGTATTTAAAAAAATTAAGAGGAAAAATAACATTTTAATTAATGATAGAACATAGCTATAATCTTTCACAAAATTGAAACATATTTTAATGAAGCTATATATCTTCAGAGGTTTCTTTCAGTTTCCACAAACGGCAGTAGTTACGTCGAAAAACATAAATCTTAATAAAATTTAACTGTACTAGAACTCAAAGGAATGTGAGCATTAGTAAAATAATATACGTATTCGATAAATATATAATTTTTGTTGTTGGGCAACTTTTCTTTGCCATATAATGTTCGAAGAGCAAAATATCTTATTGGAGAGCTAAAATCCATTTTCCAACTTTCCCATTATTATCTAACGACAGGAAACAAAAGCAGGGGGACTTTTATTTCAACTTTGTAGTTTGTATTACAGTCAACTACTATTTACAACTATTTACCCTTTCGCTTTGAACACGCCCACACCTGTTTTAATTACATTGTAACACACAAATCACGCTCCCCATATATGATCATTCGCCACCAGAGAATATCAGATATACCGTGATTCACAATTGTATGTTGGTGAACACGTCGTTCTGCAGAATGCTTTGTGTGTCATCGGACGTGGTGTGTATCGGTGTTGTCGCTTAATCTGTTGCCACAATCTGACGCGTTACTTCCATTACGCCACGCTGTCATAGCCTCTTTTTCACTGTGTCTAAAACGTCGCACATTACATTATAGCAAGTCAACATACAACCGTGTTTTTTCGGTGTTATATTTTTACTATCTCACTAACGGTTACGCAGTACGTTTTTCTCACTGTGCGATAAAAACGCAAAATTTCAGCAGAAAACATCTTAGTGGATAAGTCCAGTTGCTAAATTTAGAAAAAAATCTCCTAACACGTAGTCTCGCCAGAAACCATGTTTTGTGCAAAATTCGATCTCTTCCTTTAGCGTATTACAGGGATTTCTTTAGCGTATTACGTCTACAATGAAATAGTCACATTTGCTCGTGGCTAAACCCGTCAATTGTCCTCTCCGATCAACAGCAAGAAACAATACACGAAAAGGTACGGAAAACCTTAACATAGATATTCATTGGGGAATTTGTGACAAACAGAAGAGAAAAATACAACAGTTGTACAAGAAAAGTAGTAAGGAAAGCATTGTTTTGATTTTCCTTTTCTCATCCTTTTTGGATATTTGCCTCACCTTATAAACCCTACGAACACCATGCATTGGAGTTCATTGACACGTTCTTTCGTTACTTTGACCCTTCTTACATTAAAGTCTGTTATTCTCTCCTCAAATTTGTTTTTTTTCTTCCCTGTCGTAGCCTAACTCCCGTGTTTTGTAGTCTTTGTTGATTCTTCGTCTACCCTGAACTCGAAGTATATAGTCTTATTTAATAAATAACTCTATAATCGACTCGTACTAGGGCATTACCTCCATTTCCATCTTTCTTTCAGAATATCACAACCATTCGTCTACTTTCTTTGCCAGATTGTGTACGTTTTCGCCTACCACTGTTTACATTTGCTTACTTTCTCTCTCCTCCCTCTCCCTCCCAACCTTTCCCGCTCTCTTCCTCTTTCTTATCCTCTCCCTCCCTTTCACTCTCTCTCTCTCTCTCTCTCTCTCTCTCTCTGCGTCCCTTCCTATACCTCTCCCTCTCTCTTCCCTCTTCTTCACCTCTCATTCTCTCTCCTCTGCTTACCGGCAATAACACAAACACAGCTATATGTGTATCTTGTAACCATTGTTATCTGTTATTTATTCCAAAAAAAGTAACATAAATAACTCCGTAATTACTGCTCTAAAACCAAAGTAACACAGCTAAGGGAGTGTGCAGGTAGCAAGTAGGATATGCCGAAGGTTTTGCAGGCGCAGCAAAATGCAATTCCGGGAGGCGACGCTCTCCCCCCACGCGGGTTCGAATTAGCCAAGCAAACAGCGGCGCGTCGGGGGCAAACAACGGCCGCGGAGGCAAAGCGCGATTGAAAATTCAGAGAGAAACCCGCTGCTCTTGGTGTGCGCCGTTCCGTTTGCTGCGTGGCATATGAAATGCTCGCGCTTTGTTTTGCTTCTCAGCGCGAACCTCGCGCCACTCCGCCTCCGCGTGCACTTCGGATCATTCTCATTAACCGCAGCCATCCGTTTGAGCGTAACGGTACGAAACGGATTCCCGCTCTCCCCTTACTCACGCCCCTTTCCGGCATGCACTTGCACCGAC
>BOPP01000001.1:16170216-16207594 GCA_017312745.1 Gryllus bimaculatus
GACATCACTCCCCTTTCAACGGCATTTCATCATTGTCTACGATATTTTTCTCGCACGCTCAACCCGACCTCCACCCACGCCCTACAACCTCACACGCAACATCTGCCTGACCTCGCCCAGCCCCCACCCCGACCACGTATCCCACAGCCAGACCCGCCCCTGACCCGCCCCCGGAACCCCGCCACCGACCTCTACGTCTCCCGATGCCCCTACAGACTTAACCCACACCCCCCCAACCCCTCATCGACTCCCGCGAAGCCCATGAGTCTTCCAGTCTTTCCTCGACCGACCGTCGACCCCGATCCCCACCACGAACCCGACCCCTCCCTCTAAACCCTCACCACAGTTATCCTCTGCCACCACGAACGCTACACCCCGACCCCCACACCCGCATCTCCAACCACCAGTTCTCGATCGCCTGTCCCCGAGCCACGCCCACGACCACCTTGCCCGAAAACCAGCCCTCTCCTGTAAACTCAAATCCCGCACACGAATACCGCCTCCTATCCCGCCGACCCGACCCGCCCCCGATCCCGCCCCGCTCCGCCCGCCTCCACATACCTCACATCCATTAAACAGACACTCAAATCACACAGCAACTTAGTCCAATTCTCTTTCTACATCGCCTCGTTTCTCCTCTTATTCTCGTGCCGGCGCTTCCTCGCTCCTTCACACCGCTCTGCCAGTGACACTACCCCTAGATACGTCCTCAGAAACTTACAACCAATCGTATGTCCACGTCGCCAGGCTACTTAAGCTGATCAGGATTTCACTCACACGCTGCTGCGAACAGATATCTTATCGTACGTCTCGTATGCTCCTCACATGTGACCTACACACTCTCCTCCTCACCCCACACGCCCTTCCACACAAATTGTCGGCTAGCTCGACAAGTCAGCTACGCAGCCATCATGCTGGTAGAGTAGATCGATACGACCGAGCGCGATCGAGTGCATCGCTTGTGCAGACGAGCGACGGGAGGTTTAGCCTTCATTCAGATATAGTACATTACACCGCTCACGTGCGTTGTTATTTCACGCTACATGCAATGAAGCATCGTGAAATCATTTGAAGCTAAAGTGATGTCTATATTACAATCCGAAAAAATGAAAAACTCTCCAATAATATATCACAAATTGTTCGCTTAATTATATATACGACGTCTATATTTGTAACAATCAAGGTAAGTGAAGAAAAAATAGACTAAATATGCAACTCAACATTCTATTAGTAATTATTATCCAAGTCATTTATCAATGATAGACACTACAGTCGATAGACTATACAAGAGATATCAGAAATACTCGACGTTGTTCTTACAAAATAAATTTTACTAATAGAATTTGTATCTATATCCGCATAGAATTACTTATGTGCTGAGTAGAGTATATATTAATTAAGCAATTGTTAAAGAACTTGTATAAATACCAGAAGATCGCAACCCTAAAATTACATCTACGTGAAGTCTTCTATTATCACATTTAAAGATAATAAGTCATTTATTCATATCGATCAAACGTCTGTTCAAATCAAAGACTAAAAACTCAAATGTTTATGTGATATTCTATTACATTTTATTTTGTCGTTACAAATTGAATACGTAATACACGTAACATAGTTCAATAGAAAAATATGCCAATATGCGAATTATATGACACTTTCAACGTTTCTGTCTGAGTATCTATATCCAGTTACTCTGACAGAATAGGAGCTAATATAACGTAATTAAAACAAAAATGACGTTAAATGGCACTATAGCTTAGTTGATCGCATAAAGCTGAATAATCAGTAATTTCCTCCTTATTTGAAGAACGTTTTCTTATGTCTATATTTAATCCCAAATTGCTCATTTCATTGATGCTAGACTTTCAGACTTTATAGCGAGTTCCATCGTAATACAGTTCAATTAGTGTACATTATTCTTCCCAACATATTGCAATAGACCTAGGTCCGAGCTAATTCGAGATCGTCTCCGAGTTAATATGCAGGAGACGTCTACTACTGGTCTAACGCTTTAGTCATCATGCTCACCGCCCTCGCGCCGTATAGCTAGTCTGAAAACAGACTGTGCCCACTGCAGACGCCATTCCGCCACACCAGCTCTCTGCTTCCTGTACTATGACAATCTCTTGCGCCGATGCGAGCAATTCAAACGATACCGCATTGAGCTCTGCGAGTTCCAGCACTAATCACATCGCCTCCAGCCCAAAACCTCCCCTACCCTCTATCCTTCCACCCTCAAGCCGTATCCGCAACCCAAAGTGAGACTCATCTGTTTCTGTGCCCCTCGCCAGCACCCTGGACTACCCCAGTGATCCATATATACGCGCATTGGTATGTCGCAATACAGTAACATGACACACTATCAATAATCTAGCGAGAAGTCGAGTTCAATTAATGGAGTCTAGGAGTGCTGTACACGTCATGACGTTTTATTAACTATCAATCGCCTACAATAGAATAATTTGTCGTACTACCTCTCACTCCAATGATCCACTACTCATTATACTCACTCTCACTAGCCTCAGTTCTGATCAGCGCATCAGAAACAGCGATCGGAGTATACGTTAAATTAGTTTGTAGGTGCAGCTAACACATCGTACATATTGAAAATCCTACATTTGAAGAAGTTAATCTCGTATTAGTCGCGTCCACCCCAGTTAGGTTCAAGCAGATAACGGGACCCACATTCATCCGTACTTCTCCGTGACTATAGTATGTATCGTACCTCGAAGAAAATAGTGACAGCTACCAAGTGTGTAATTTTCTATATCCTTATGTTATGTTCTTGCCTCTACGACATTTTAGTTTTTTGAATATTTTATTATTATGGAAGCACAATTTCTCTCGGCGCTGATACTACTAGCACAGCGATGCCTTCCGCTGCAAGCAATACTCGGGTCCATCCTGATCGAAGCCTGCAAAAATTAAACCGTAGCTTAGATTGAAATAAAGATTCGTAACTCTTTCTCCGTAGCTTGTTCACAAAGAATTTCTACTCTATGATCTAGAGGGTGAGTGACAATAGATCTCTTACATGTAAGAAGCGCGCAACCAGTACATTACTCCGTTACTCTTTAAAATCTACATTTACGCACACGTAGATACTCTAAAAATACTATTGAATCAGACTAGAGTTATAGCCCGTAACCAAAGCGGATACTCGTACTTCAGAAGGACTATATTACATACCATGCGATTTTGTTATGACATTAGAACCACAGCTAAGCAACAAAGTGCCCGTATATCAAGAGTTTGTATTAGGAAAATAAATATTATTGCGTACATCTTGTTTTGTATTTCTATTAAAATAAGTGTTTTTGATAACAGAAACGACATCAGAGTCTACCATAATATAAATTAGACGACAAATGATAACTGTGCATTGCATCCTAAATAAAATAACAAGAATGTAATATAGTGAAGAATTACGCAATATTTATGTAAGACTATAATACAAACAAACTATCTTACATAAGCTATCTAATTATTCCATACCTACTAGCTGAGTGCAAGTAAAACACATTTTATACTATTAGCACAACTCATATTTGATACATTTGTCGTGAAGTTTAATATAACACTGACAATTGTATTCTATTGTCTAAACTGTTAGAAAATCCTATAAGAGCGATTGTCTTCGTAAGTTAATAAACGTTGCAATCGCATACAATATTTCAAGTGTTATATTAAATACCAATAATTACTCAATAGACTAGTGGTGACTTTGCATATCTGTTTAAATAATAAATGTGTGAGTTCAAGAGCCATTAATGAACCTATAGTAGTTCGCGCTTGAAATAATATGCGTATCTCCATTTAAAAAATTTTAAATAGTTATGTTATTGTTGCATTGTTTACTTTACATACCAAAGCAAAATTAATTCCAAGAAAAGACCGCCAGTTAGGCTACATTAAATGTTGGTATCAAAGTTTCAAAATTTTGGTTTAATATTTCCAACACATTATTTAATTAGGCCCACTGTCTTTAATTAAAATAACAGAATAGCTTGTGGCAATTCACAGTAAGAGATCAACACGCCCAGTAATGAAATGCTGAACGAATTACGCCAAGCTCTCAGCCCGACTCCATCTCGCGGGGGCTCGCAATATGCAATTTAACCAGCTCTACTAAAACCGAAAACAAATGTAGTCGCTGCCGATACAGATGCAAGGAGCACACCTCGCCTACCCCTATGCACCAGCGTTCGCACAGATTACAGGCATTTCATTAAAGACGATGCAGCCACCTCGCTTCGTGCTGGAGGAGGAGGCTGGGAGAGGAGGTTGGAGGGGCGACTATTTACGTCCATCATAATAAAAAGCGCGCGCTCCAATGAATGCCGTGTTAATTTTTACGACGCGCAATAAAACAGCCGCGCGCGCGCGGCGCGGCGCGACCCTTGCGCCTGGGTGGCGTCTTTGGGAAGCTCGTTGCCGCACTTCGTTCCAGGGCTAATTCAAGAGCGGCGGGGCGGAAGTGCAGGCGCCGAAAAAGCAAGAAGGGCAGAGCTAAGTTGCATGTCGCCCCTCCAATCGAGCTGTTGCTGCAGTAATTCGAGAGAAATTGTGTCGGAATCATGAAGCTCTCCATTAAAGTCTGCATTGACAATGAGAAAGAAGTTTAAAAGGAATCGGAACAACTTCTGTTCAATGATATTAAACCATATTCTTTTTAGATAACATATCATCGCGACCAATGTGGATTGTCTTTCTTTTGCTGAATTTCGTTAATGTCAAATAGTATCTATTTTTAGTTACTGCGCTTGTAATATTTTATGTGAAATTAGAAATGTTGAAAAAAATTATTAAAATGTAAAATTGTTTCAATTACTAAGTACAAGTTACTACACGACTATTCGAATCGCTAACATAGAAATTCTGTGCAGTATCAATTGGCTGAGAACCTATTAAAAAATGTAAAAGATTATTTTATTACCTGATCTGTTTATAACAGTTAGTATACCCAAAAATTGGTGATATAATTGCTTATGTCATCTAATAGAATTACAACAATTACTTTAAAACAAACTAAGGTAATTTTAATATTTTCAGCATAAATATGTATGTTCTATTTCTAAATCACTTTGATAGAATAATTTTGAGATGTAATGAAAAATTTAGTTACATAAATGTCAATACGCCGCAAGTATCTTCAGCGGGCAAGTTATGAACATTGTTTAATAGCTCAAACCGATGAATTAATCACTTAAGAATATGCATTAGGAAGATAAACACCCATTACAAACTATGTTTGTTCAATATTTTGTGGCCTCTTCCTCCAAATTTGTATTGGACTCGCGAAGTTGAGTTTTGGTTAGATAGGTTAAATCCGGTTTGATGCTGCATTCAGCAATAGAAGCTACAGATGTTACAGTTGACCGTACACCAAAGAAAATCTGTTAATTTGCTAATTATCGTCCTTAAAAAAAATAACATCACGGCATGATTGAACTGTAGTTTTTTAACTAAACAACAAGCACGTAGATCTTTTCGAGCATATGATTTTTTAATTTGATTGCAGTACAATTTTTACAGTTAAAAACGCTTAGGTGGTGATCGAAAAAATAAAAAAAAAACATGCATTCTAGTTTCTTTTAAAATTACGATCTATAAACTATTATAAAGTTGTTAAATAATCGTCTATAAAAGTTGTCCGCCAAATTCGCTCAAAAACATGAATAATTTAAAAAAGTTTCTGTATACACTGAAGAGCCAAAAACAACTGTACAGGCCATGCCTATTGAAATAAGGAGATCGGTAACCATTCAGAATACGCGCTCCTTACTCGTCAGCACGACTATATAGACAAAACTATATCTGGCCACAGTTGTTATATCGGCTACTGCTGCCTCAATGGAAGTTATTAATCTTGCGGATTTAAGTGAGCTTGAACGTGGTGCTTACAGCAAGAGAATGGGCCAACATCTCCAAAGGTGCGATGAAATTTGAATTTTCCCTACGACCATTTCACGAAGTGCTTACCGTGAATATCGGAATCCGGTCAAGCATAAAACCTTCGGCACGCGTGTGGCCGCAAAAACATCGTGCAAGAATGGGACTGACGGACTATTGAGGAGAATCATTATATTGACAGAAGTGAATACATTCCGCCAAATTGCCTGCCAGATTTCAATGCTGGGCATGCCGTCAGCTTGCGAATCATTCAACGAGACATTGTCAATATGGAGTTTCGAGCAGAGGGCCCATTCATGTACCCTTGCATGACTACACGACACAAAGCGTTATGCCTCGCGTGGCCCCACAACACCGACATTGGAATGACGTTGATGAAAACACGTGCCTTGTCTGACGAGTTTTAAAATGGTTTCGAGTGGGTGGAGGAGTACAAGTAATGTCGAGTCGAGTAAGGAGGAGTACAATGTAACAACCTCAGGAATTAATGGGACCTACATGTGAACAGGGGACTGTTGCAAGCCGGTTGACTTTTGATGTAGACGTTGGAGTGATATAGGACCCCTGAGGCATCTAGATATGATCTATTGAAAGGATGAGACGTACGTAAGCATCCTGTCTGATCACCTGCACCCATCATGTCATTGTGCAGCCCCAAGGGACTTGGCAATTCAAGCAGGACAATGCGGCAGCCCATACGTCCACTATTGCCTGTAGATCTCTAGAAACACTCTTCTGTATTTAAAAACTCCACTAACCACGAAAATCCCCAGGCATGAAACATATATTGTAGCATTTTGGAATGTCATGCAACGTGCTATTCAAAAGAGATCTCCCACCCCGTCGCTACTCTTACTAGCTGTTGACAGCCCTGCAGGATTCCATGTGTCAATACCTCCAAACACTACTTCAGGACATATGTCTAGTCCATCCACGTTCATGTTGCGGCACAATCTGCGTTGCTCCGGGGGTCCTAAACGATATTAGGTTGGTTTGTACCATTTTTTGACTCTTCCAGTGTTTAACTAAATAGTGAATTCAAGTCTATTTATAAATATTAATAATTACTTCTTAAATGTATTGTTGAACGTCCATTGGTAATCATACCAACAACCACTTCATGCAATTTTACGTTGATTTAAATTTTTATCTGTTTACCACAGAAAAGCATAATTGTAAATCGTCAATTTCACAATGGAAATAATATTACCAATTTGATCTATTATAATCACATTTGTAAAATAATGTTCTCCCGATAAAACGTCTTCCCTTTGAAAGTATATTTTCGCATCGGAAATTCTCTTGCTCTAGACAAGCATATTTTTAGTACGTATAAATTGCAAGCTTTCCACCGGCGTTCTGGAAATGATGTAAATTGGCGAGAGGACTTTAAAACGTCTACACTCAGGAAGAAGTGATTATACATAAATAAAGATTGCTACCAAAGCAGACACCTCCGTGCTTCCATCTCCGCAGACCAGAGTCTCAATGCGCCATGAGCGACTTAGCCTCTCGTAAAAGAAGCACCATGTACTAATTCTTGCAATTATCCCTAAGTAAGGACAGCATTATTATAGATAACCAAGTCAATGTCGCAGAGAGATGGCAAATGCGCTTTCTCTTTCTAAAGTCCTTTACCGTGTAATTTGGGCAAAACGCTCGCGTGAAATATTGCTGAAATTGATTGTCCAACACCGTGTTTCGAAACTTCTCAAAATGTACTACTACGTCGTACAGAATAAATATTTATTGTATAATTTGGCGTGCCCAAAAAAATTGTGGATTATAATTAAAAAAAGTTTCAAAAGATGAGTAATAGATGCAAAAAAGATCAGTACATACAGGTTAGCATTTCGTGTTAATAATATCTTTCATATAGATTTAATAATAACGACAGAACATAAGCGATTCATACTTCATGATGTACACTATACACCTAATTATAAAACTTATTAGATTGATAACGATTGTTTGCAAGATGTAATAGCCGCTGCTATAATATGAGTTTGTCATGTGTTTCGGGTACTCAAATAACCTTGACCAATTTATTTCCGCAAGTGTCTAAAAGTGTATTACATTAACACTCCTTGATGTACTTGTTTAAGCTATGATTGACTATGTTAACATTACTCACCTTTAATTACCCATTCGCTAATGAAATTAATAATCCCTCTAGCAGCTTTTAAGCGATGATATAGCTAAAATTAGAGTAACTGCGACATGTCCAAAGCTGAAGACCAAGCACATCGTTTAACATTGTGCCCCAAAAATCCATAGTATTTCAATGTAATTAAACACATTCTGTAAATAAGAGCATCGTGAAGAGTTTTAGGTGATATGGTGAGATATTCACTAGCCTAATTGAAAACAAAAAATATTTATTGGTCTTAAACAGCCAATATTTGTTGTTCATTTTGACTCAAAAGAAAAATAATTCGCAATAGAATATTGTATGAACCGAAATGTCGAAAACAGGTAGTGTCGTGAGTACGGAAATATTTGAAAATTTTAATATTATTTAATTATTATTTTAATTATTTAACTCTTTGCTGCTGATAAAGTTACACCTTCAACTGAAGTTAATTTAATAATGAATAAATGTGAAGATCAAGGATAAGAATACCATACAAATCTAAAACCCCTATTTCATTGCTCCGAGAGTAAAATGATTCTGACGATCGAAGAGCACCTTTCATTGTTCCCGATGAAAGCGTATAGTTAGGTTTGTTATGTAGAAAGTGTGCTCCTTACAGAATACTGGCGAGTGATGTTCCACTCTTAACTCAGAAAGGAAAATGACTATTTTCAAATATTGCTAATCATGCGATTTGAAAATTAATTTTTAAAATTATTTTGAAAATTATTTTATGAATTAATGCTAAACTTTTACTCATATTCGAACTATTTATAGCTAAAATGACGTGGAAGGTATTCTTGGAGACTCAAGAAAACGGCGCAGGAGAATCTTTTCCCCCTTTTAAGTCACATACAGTTTGTTATATTTTTGTGAATAAATTTTAAATCTAAAATCTAATAAAGCAGAAGTCGTTACCAGATGGCAGGAGTTTATGGTACGAATCTGTTTATGTAAAAACTAAAATTACTTTTTATACATCGGCCGTATGACCTCCAGCTAATCCGACCAAAAGTTTAATTAGAGATTCAGCTTCTTTTTATTGGAACATAACGTATCAGCCTTAATATCGCTTATGTTCACGTACTGCCAGTTGAATGTATAAAATATAATGAAGTTTCCAAAACTTCATGGTCATGTTCGGTTTTTCTTATTTCTTAGTTTCTGTTCGAACAAACAAAACCGTAGCAAAAAAACTTGAAATTTAAAGCATGTACAATTTCTGATACCTGTAAAACTATCCTCTAGAAAAAAGACGACAAGTTTCAAGGAAGTTGAATATGAATGGTACACTAGACTTCCCCTAAACAAAATGATTCTCGAATTAAAAACACAGAAAGATAAGAAAGCGGTTGGCAACCGCATGTGTAGGTGTTAGGATCACTTGAATATCTCACTGTAAGGTTCACTAAAAAGGAAACAAGATATATTAACATCCAAGAAAATCCCTAATGAACTCCCCAACTTGCCCCGCACTCTCCGATCGACCTCCAGCCGTCGCAATTACTACTCTTAGCTCCCCCTCCCCGCCCCTCCCCCCACGCCCTTCACACCAATTGTCGCAGCCGCCGCCGCAGCCTCTGCTGGAGGTAGAATCGATACGCCGAGCGCGATCGGTGGCAGCGCTGTGGCAGACGAGCGGCGGGGGTTAGCTTCATCAGATTTGACATTCACCGCCAACTGCGTTGTATTCACGCTCATGCAGGATCGAAAAGCATTGGCTAAGAGCATTTTCAATCCGAAAATGAAACTCTTCATACTTAATTATGATCATTGGTTGCTAAATATTGCACTCATCATAGGAATTATTTACATCATTATTAATGAGAAGAACTACAGTCATGAATAACAGGGATTAGAATATGACTGTTCTCTAGAAAAATAATTTTACAATAGAATTTGTATCTATATCCGCTTTAGAATTACTTATGAGTGAGAATATAATTAAGTATGTAAGAATTGTAAAATCTACGAATGCATTAATACACTAGGGTCTTGCTATCCATTTAAAAAAATAAGTCTTTTCATCGTCAAGACTTCAAATCAAAGACTCATTTTGTGATATTATATTCTTTTTATTTTTGTTACAAATGGAATTTTTAGGCCGTACTTTTAATAGATAGTATATGAAATATGACGTATTTCACTTTTCTGTCGACTGATAATCAAGTTTACTGACAGAAAATGGCGAATTGAAACGAAATAAAACAAAATGAGCGTAATGTCATAGCTTAGTTTGTACAAGAACAGTAATGTTAGGTATGTTTTAGTATAATACTGTAAATTGGCTCTTTAGATGCTGTTTCCAACGTTTACGTCTATGTAATCATTTCATTTAGAATAATTTCACATATTGCAATAGAACTAGGTCCGAGTTATTGGTTAGTTAAATTATATGCGAACTATACTCTTGTATACGGTTAGTTAACTACAGGTCTGAAGTAAGGGATAGTTCATAATTAAAACAAATGTGCACACTGAGGAGACTGACCAAACAGCTGGTGCTTCTATGATCTCTCCCCATCACAATTCGTAATGTACCGCATTGGCTGCTGCAATTACCACACCGAAATACGCACTCCCTCCAGCCTCATCAAAACCTCCCCTCCCCTTTCCTTCCCCACCTTCTCTATCCCTGCAATCGATATATACTGCACTGGGTTTGGTGCTGGGCAAGGACAATGCGATGGCAGACTAACTACAGTGACCAACTATACAGGATTGGACTGTCTGCAACAGTACATGCGCACAATATTGAGAATCGGTCAATAGGATCGTAGTGTTACCACGTGATATTGTTCCATCACATACTAAATATTTTTCAATTACCTATTCACAATGATAGAAACTATATTAATATTAGTACCTCAGTTTTGATCAGACAGAAAAGCGTGATTATAGGTTATTATTGTAGGTGTGACTAAATGTGACAATAATTAACATTGAAGGGTTAATAAATTGACCGTGAACAGAATAAGGACTGAAGACATTCACGTATCGTATTAGATTAGTACTTTCGAAGAAAATGTGACAGCGGTAATTCTATCAGTTATCGTCTTTGCCTCCACATTTATTTTTTTGAATTTTTATTTGGAGCACATGCTCTCGGGTGATTCATGGACAGCGTGCTGGATTTCGTTGAAGCAATTCCGGGTTCCATTCCTGATGAAGGCAAAATATAACCTTATATTTGAAATAAAATCGTCCCTGTTTCTGTATCTGTGTGACAAAGAAGCTCTCAGATAAAAGGAGTTGCTAGATACAGTGAAGCGAATATGCCATGATCGCCAAATGTCTCTTTTTAAGAACTCACTTTCCGCAAGCGTAGATATTAAAACTAGATATGAACAGCGGAAGTTAGCCCGTAAAGCCGGATACTCGACTCAAAGGCTAAATACAGACATGTTTAGTACAGAATTCAAAGTAAGCAATAGTGGAAGTTCTTGGAAATATAAGAGTTTTGGATTTAAAAATATAAATGTACACTTGTTTGATTTCTATTGAAATTTTTTGTAAAGAAACGATGTCTGCTATATATGACGAAAAATGAATAACTGGCTTTGCACCGAAATAATAACAAGATGTTATATTAATTATTTATGTAGACTTAAAATAAACAAAATCTTAAAAACTTTATTTTCATAATTTTAGCTGAGTCAAGAAACACATTTTATATTTAACACTCATTTAAATTGGTATTTATAACACTTGACAATGTATGCATGCAATAATACCCAAAACATTCATAAACGTAACATTATAAATACTCAATAGACATTGCTTGCATTATCTGGTGGTGAATATGATACAGAGTTCGGTTGAAATAAATATGCGTATCTCCATTTAATTTTAAATATTAGGTTATTGTTGCATTGTTTACTATTTACATACCAAAGCAAAATTAATTCCAAGAAAATGACCGCCAGTTAGTGGCTACATTAAATGTTGGGTATCAAATGTTTCAAATTTTGTTTTATTCCAACCATTATTTAATTTAGGCACTGTGCTTTAATAAAATAACGAGAATAGCTGTGGCAATTCACAGTAGAGATTCAACACCCCAGTAATGAAATGCTGAACGAATCTACTTCCCAAGCTCTCAGCCGACTCCATCTCGCTGGGGGCTCGCAATAGTGGCAATTTAAACCAGCTCTACTAAAACGAAAACCAAATGTAGTCGCTGCGATACAGATGCAAGGAGCACACCTCGCCTACCGCTTGCACCAGGGCGTTCGCACGAGATTACAGGATTTCATTAAGACGATGGCAGCACCTCGCCTTCGTGGCTGGAGGGAGGAGGCTGGGGAGAGGAGGGTTGGAGGGGGGGGACTATTACGTCGCATCATATAAAAGCGCGCGCTCCAATGAATGCCCGTGTTAATTTTACGACGCGGCAATGAAAACAGCCGCGGCGCGGCGCGGCGCGACCCTTGCGCGCTGGGTGGCGTCTTTGGGAAGCTCGTTGCGCGACTTCGTTTCCAGGTGCTAATTCCAAGAGGGCGGGGCGGAAGGTGCAGGCGCCGAAAAGCAAGGGAAGGGGGCAGAAGCTAAGTTGCATGTCGCCCCTCCAATCGGAGCGTTGCTGCAGGTAATTCGGAGGAGAAATTGTGTCGGAATCATAAAGCTCTCCATTAAAGTCTGCATTGACAATGAGAAAGAAGTTTAAAAGGAATCGGAACACTTCTGTCAATGTATATTAAACATATTCTTTTTAGATAACATATCATCGCGATCAATGTTGGATTGTCTTTCTTTTTGTAATTCGTTAATGTCAAATAGTATCTTGTTTTAGTTACGCGTGTAATATTTATGTGAAATTAGAAATTGTGAAATTATTAAAATGTAAAATGTTAAAATGTAAAAGTTACTACCACGACTTATTCGATCGTAACATAGAGAAGTCTGTGCAGTATTCAATTGGCTGAGGAACCTTATTAAAAAAAAGTAAAGATTTTTTTATTACCTGATCTGTTTAATAACAGTTAGTATACGAAAAATTTGGTGATATATTGTCTATATGTCATCTAATAGATTTCAACAATTACTTTAAAACAACTAAGGTAATTAGAATATTTTCAGCATAAATATGTATGTTCTATGTTCTAATCACTTTGATAGAATAATTTTTGAGATGTAATGAAAAATTTAGTACATAAATGTCAATACGCCGCAAGTATCTTCAGCGCAAGTTATGAACATTGTTAATAGCTCGAACCGGTGAATAATCGACTTAAGTTAATATGCATTGGAAGATAAACACCCATTACAAACTATGTTTGTTCAATATTTTGTGGCCTTTCCTCAAATTTGTATTGGAGCTCGCGAAGTTTTGGTTACGATAGGTTAAATCCGGTTTGATGCTGTTCAGCAAATAGAAGCTAGAGATGTGTACAGTTGACCGTACACAAGAATAATCTGTTAATTTGTAATTTATCGTCCTTAAAAAAATTAACATACGGATGATGAACTGTAGGTTTTTAACTAAACAACAGCACGTAGATCTTTCGAGGCATATGATTTTTGTAATTTTTGATGCAGTACAATTTTTACAGTTAAACGCTTAGGTGGTTGATCGAAAAAATAAAAAATAAAACATGCATTCTAGTTTCTTTTAAATAACGATCTATAACTATTATAAAGTTGTTAAATAATCGTCTATAAAATTGTCCGCCAAATTCGGCTCAAAAACATGAATAATTTAAAAAGTTTCTGTATACACTGAAGAGCCAAAACAACTGGTACAGCCATGCCTATTGAAATAAGGAGATCTGTAACCATTCAGAATACGCGCTCCTGTCAGCAACGACTATATAAGACAACTATATCTGCCACAGTTGTTATATCGGCTACTGCTGCTTCAATGGAAGTATTAATCGCGATTTAAGTGAGCTTGAACGTGGTGTTACAGCAAGAGAGATGGGGCACATCTCCAAGGTGTCGATGAAATTTGAATTTTCCCTACGACCATTTCACGAGTGTACCGTGAATATCGGGAATCCGGTCAAGCATAAAACCTTCGGCACCGCTGTGGCCGCAAAAACATCGTGCAAGAATGGGACTGACGACTATTGAGGAGAATCATTATACGTGACAGAAGTGTAACATTTCCGCAAATTGCTGCAGATTTCAATGCTGGGCCATGCGTCAGCTTGCGAATCATTCAACGAGACATTGTCAATATGGAGTTTTGGAGCAGAAGGCCCATTCATGTACCCTTGATGACTACACGACACAAAGCTTTATGCCTCGCGTGGGCCCCACAACACCGACATTGGAATGACGTTGATGAAAACACGTTGCCTTGTCTGACGAGTTTTAAAATTGTTTCGAGTGGGTGGAGGAGTACAAGTAATGTCGAGTCGAGTAAGGAGGAGTACAATGGTAACAACCTCAGGAATTAATGGACCCTACATGTGAACAGGGGACTGTTCAAGCCGGTGTACTTTGTGATGGTAGAGTTGGAGTGATATAGGACCCCTGAGGCATCTAGATATGTCTCTGAAAGGTGAGACGTACGTAAGCATCCTGTCTGATCACCTGCACCCATTCATGTCCATTGTGCAGCCCCAAGGACTTGGGCAACTCAAGCAGGACAATGCGGCAGCCCATACGTCCACTATTGCTGCAGAGTGGCTCTAGAAACACTCTTCTGTATTTAAAAACTTCCACTAACCGCGAAAATCCCCAGGCATGAACATTATTTAGCATTTCTGGAATGTCATGCAACGTGCTATTCAAAAGAGATCTCCACCCCGTCGTACTCTTACTAGCTTGTTGACAGCCCTGCAGGATTCATGGTGTCAATTACCTCCAACACTACTTCAGACATTAGTCTAGTCCATGCCACGTCATGTTGCGGCACATCTGCGTGCTCGCGGGGGTCCTAAACGATATTAGGTTGGTGTACCATTTTTTGAGGCTCTTCAGTGTGTAACTAAATAAGTGAATTCAAGTCGTATTTTATAAATATAATAATTACTCTTAAATGTATGTGAACGGTCCGTGTGTAATCATACCACAAGCACTCATGCAATTTTACGTGATTAAATTTTTTATCTTCAACCAGAGAAAAGGCAGATAATTGTAAATCGTTATTCACAAGGAAATAATATTACTAATTTATCATTATAATTCACATTGTAAAATAATGTTCTCCCCGATAAACGTTTCCCTGAAAGTATATTTTCGCATCGAAATTCTCTTGCTCTAGACATACATATTTTAGTACGTATAAATCGCAAGCTTTCCACGGTTCTGGAAATGAGTAAATTTGGCGGAGAGGACTTTAAACGTCTACACTCAGAAGAAGTGAATTATACATAAATAAAGATTGCTACCAAGCAGACACCTCCGTGCTTCCAGTCTCCCGCAGACCAGAGTCTCAATGCGCCATGAGCGACTTAGCTCTCGTAAAAGAAGCACCATGTACTAATTCTTGCAATTAGCCTAAGTTAAGACAGATTATTATAAGATAACCAAGTCAATGTCGCAGAGAGATGGCAAATTGCGCTTTCTCTTTCTAAAGTCTTTACCCTGTAATTGTGGCAAACGCTCGCGTGAAAATTGCTGGAAATTGATTGTCCGAACAACAGTGTTTCGAAAACTTCTCAAATGTACTACTACGTCGTACATAATAAATATTTTATTGTATAATTTGGCATGCAAAAAATTGTGGATTTATAATTAAAGAAAGTTTCAAAAGATTGAGATAATAGATGCAAAAAAGGATCAGTACATTACATGGTTAGCATTCGTGTTAATAAATCTTCATATAGATTTAATAATACGACAGAGACATAAGCTATTCATACTTCATGATGTACACTATACACTAATATTAAACTTATTAGAGTTGATACGATTGTTTGCAGATGAATAGCGCTCATAATATGAGTTTGTATTGTTTCGGGGACTCAAATAACCTTTGACCAATTTATTTCTCGGAAGTGTGGTAAGTGTATTACATTAACACTCCTTTGATGTACTTGTTTAGCTATGATTGACTATGTAACATTACTCACCTTTAATTACCCATTCGTAATGAAAATTAATAATCCCTCTAGGCAGCTTTTAAGCGATGATATAGCTAAAATTAGAAGGTACTGCTAACATGTCAAAGCTGAAAGACCAGCACATCGGTTTAACATTGTTGCACAAAATACACATTAGTGATTTCAATGTACATTCAACACATTCTGTAAATAGAGCATCGTGAAGAGTTTAGGTGATATGGTGAGATTAATTACTAGCTAATGAAAACAAAATATTTGTATTGTGCTTAACAGCCATATTTGTTGTTCATTTACTCAAAAGAAAATAATTCGGCAATAGAATATTGTATGAACCGGAAATGTCGAAACAGGTAGTGTTCAGTGAGTACGAAATATTTTGAAAATTTAATATTATTTAATTAATTATTTAATTATTAACTCTTTGCTGCTGATAAAGTTACACCTTCCAACTGAAGTTAATTTAATAAATGAATAAATGAGATCAATGGATAAAATACCATACAAATCTAAAACCCTATTTTCATTGCTCGGAGAGTAAAATGATCTGACGATCGAAGAGGCACCTTTCATTTTTTCCTCGATGGAAAGGCGTATAGTTGGTTTGTATGTAGAAAGTGTGCTCCTTACAGAATACTGGCGGAGTGATGGTTCCACTCTTAACTCAGAAAGGAAAATGACTATTTTTCAAATATTGCTAATCATGCGATTTTGAAAATTAATTTTGAAAATTTATTTTGAAAATTTATTTTTATGAATTAATGCTAAACTTTTACTCATATTTCAACTATTTATAGCTAAAATGACGTGAAGGTATTCTGGAACTCAAGAAAACGTGCGCAGATAATCTTTTCCCCCTTAAGTCACATACAGTTTTTATTATTTTTTGTGAATAAATTTAAATCTAAATCTAATAAGCAAGTCGTTACCAGTGGCAGGAGTTATGGTACGAGATCTGTGTTATGTAAAAACTAAACATTACTTTTTTACATTCGCCGTATGACCTCCAGCTAATTCCGACCAAAAGTTTAATTAGGATTCAGCTTCTTTTATTGGAACATAACGTATTCAGCTTAATATCGCTTATGTTCACGTATTGCCATTGAATGTATAAATATAAGAATTTTCCAAAACTTCATGGGATGTTCGGTTTGTCTTATTTCTTAGTTTCTGTCGAAAAAACAAAAACCTGCAAAAAACTGAAATTTAAGAAGGCATGTTACAATTTTCTGATACCCTGTAAACTATCTCTAGAAAAAGACGACAAGTTTCAAGGAAGTTGAATATGAAGGTACACTAGACTTCCCCTAAACAAATGATCTCGAAATTAAAACACAGAAAGATAAGAAAGCGGTTGGAACCGATGTGTTAGGTAGTGATCACTTGAAGTATCTCACTGTAAGGTTCACTAAGAAAGGAAACAAGATATATAAGACATCCAAGAAAATCCCTAATGAATGACTCCTTGCTACGATAAAATATATTTATAAAAAGGGACATCGCACCATGTGCGAAAACTTTAGAGGAATATCACTTCTAAGCAGTGTATAAAACCTAATCAAAATCCAGCTTTCACACGACCGGAGACTGCATATCTTCTTTTAAAATATGCGTTTAAAACTAATAACGTTGAAAATCACATGATTTGCCGTATCTGAAAAGTGTGTTCGTTTTTCGCTTCCTCTGCGCGCCTTCCGGCCCATGCTTGCCAGCTGCGTCGGTATGTCCAAGCGGGACCGCGCGTGTTGCAGGGTGACGAAAGGACTGCGCTGGAGAGAGCGGCGCCAGCTTGACACTATCCATTGTGCGCGCCTCACGCGACGCCCGCCCGCACTCCCCGTCACCAAGCGCCGCCGCCCACGCGGCGCTGCCTCACGTGCGTGCGAACCGGACGATCATGAACGGACTTCCCAACAAGCCTATGATTGATGCCGGGAGCGTCAACTGCCAAGGTTATTTGTCCCGTAACTGTACTGCACGTGTTTTCTTCGGGAGGTGGGAGTGATCTTCCCCCGCTGGAGTGGGAGATTTGGCAATGACCTAGGTCGGCAAGCGGGTTTCCCAATCTAGATATCTCCCACCAGCGGGGCCCTGCCCTAGCCGGGACAAGATCTACGCCCCTGACTGGTCTCCCAAGATATGTCGTAGTGTGGCGCAGGTATGCGTGGGTAATTAAGTGATGAGGAGAAGACAATCAAGAGGACGGAAAGATCGCGCGCGGTTCGTGGCCCGTTTGTAAGGGTACTGCTCTGGCAGTCGCCTGGTGATGATCGGAGATACCAAAGAAAACAAACCTATCAGAGCAGCCGGTATTCATTGATTAGTGAAACCGGGTGCGTCAATTGTTCAGGTAGTTTGTCCCGTAAATGTAGTGCATATGTGTTACTCTGGAGGTGGCTCAATGTTCTTCCCAGCTCTATGGTGACAACTTACACGCCGGCGTTTTCCACTAACGGATCTCCCACAAAAGGTGGTTGACTGATGTTTCCGTGCCCGTCAATCCATATGGTCATTAGTTCCTTTAGTGTAGTGAAAGTTATATGCCTTGTTCATCCACCACATCACCGGCGCCGACGCGTCGACTTGGGAGAAATTCCCCCTTTAGAAACCTTCCCTATCGAGCACTGCCCCAGCTGGGACCAGCTCCAAACTCCTGACGTGTATAGTGGTGAAGTTAATGTTTAAGTTAGGAGGTAGCAAAGTACAAGCAATTGGAAAGATCGTCTGTGGTCCGTCTTTGTTAGCTCGTTTGTTAGGACTGCTCCGGAATTCACCTGGTAATTATCGGATAAACCGTGGAAAACAACCGATGAGAGCAGGCGGCCCCTAGAATTCGCTTCTAGACAGCGACTGAATTCAATCTAGGTATCAAGCTTGTATTGAAAACCGTCAGACCTGAAGCCTGAGGACCGCCAGGTAAGAGGCGTTTCAAAGGCAGCGGTATTTCTGGCTCTGAGCTAACTCAGCCGGTATAACAATCACAATGTCACTTTTTTAGAAAAATGATTAAAGAGGTTTCACTGAATCATTTCATGTGATGCCTAACTGTATGCGTTTTTTAGCTCTTGAAATATGTGCCATACTACGATTTTGTAAAATATTCATAAGTTATGTTTTCTTCTTGTTTCTCGAATATTTCACAATAATGCTGGTGACCATAGAATAAACCATAACTTATTTTATATTATTTGTTCTATCAGGTGGTGAACGTCCGTGGTAATGTAAGGAAAATGGTGTAATTAAAACATGCCGACCTAAATGTCCGAGATGACTAAGAGCGTGCATCGACTCGGTGCTTCTGTCCGAAGGGTCGCGGGTTAGACTCCCACCTTGTGCATGGTTGTTTGTCCCTTGTCTCCCAAGATGTACCTTGTATGTGTTGTTGCAGACGGCTTCGAGTTCTGCTAACCCCATATCAGAGAAGTCCGCAAATGTGTTGGTGTCTAGTGTATGGTCGAATGTGCGACCTATCGGGACATAAAGGCTAACCTTTGTTGGTTGGATAAGCCCTAAAAAATTAAAACATTGTAGTTCATCATTCTATTTTTTCAACAAGTGGCAAAGAAAATCTGCACCTGGTTGTGTACTTGGAGTATATCTTTAATACAAACGAGATGCAGTGTTCCTAACTTTGTCGGAAACGAAAATCATTAATTCTGGGCACCTTTTCATCAATATAAAAAGAAGGTTGACGCAAGATGTATGTTTTCATCGTAATCCCTTCACGATGTTTCCTGGTTACTGACGGTGAACACTGCAAAAATTACCTTCCCGAACTCCACGCCCCGCTTCCTCTGCATAAGCCAATTCAATTTAGATATGCGGTCATAATCGTTTAAGACAATATTATAAGGAACAAAAGGCTAAAAGAGTGAAGCAAGCAGCCCATTAGCGCAAATTGCATATGTTAAAGTTTATCGACATTCCATGTGCAATTTCTTATACTCTTTCTTACTAGTATAAAATAATGGTAGCAATAAATTGTAAGCAATAATATGCGTACAATTTAAAATAAAATTTAATTAAAATCCTAATCCGTTACCCGAGAAGATATATCAGTTATTTGTTTTGTTTTCTCCCGGGTCTGATGTTGCCAACTTTTCATATTTATGGTCGTAAAACCCAATGCATTTTCGTCACTAATGGCGTGTGTCCTAACTGTCAGATCCACTAACACAACCCTTGCTTCTTCAAACTTTGGACTTTCAAATATCCTCCATATTAGTGTTGTCTCTATCATAATAAAGCTACTCTTTCTTCACCTTCACGAATAACCTTAACCGCACCGATTTGTTTTCTCCATGCGAGTGTTTCACATCCGCTTCATTCCCAGACTTTGCAGCTTTTCGTCAACGTCCAAAAATCTCTTTATCTTTGCGACAAGAGCCTGCCTCAGTGATTAATCACTTTGATTATTCGACCGCTTCAACGTTGTGTCTGTACACGAACATTTCCATTCCATTTCCGTCTCTCCTTCAAACATCTCTGCGCCGTCACCCCATCCACATTCTCCCGTGGTTTATTACCGCCGGTGTGTTCACAACTTTAACGCGTACGAGTTCGATCCCAGTTATATCTGAACTCGCTTAACGCAACATTTTGCTTTCCTATTCGTGTCCTAATGTGTCAAATTTTGACGTTTATGTGTTAGTTTTACCTCTCCATCCGTTCTGAGATACTACACATTATCTTGTATCTAGTGAACTGATGCAAATTAGTATAATAATGATTAATGCTATGTAATTTTTAAAACGTTTAATAGTTTTATAACCATAACCATAACCGATAGTTCACACATATTTTAGTTCGCTGTATGGCCTTATTTGTTGCATAAATATATGCATTCGTGCTTCTGGAAGGACTATCCAATAACATACTGTCTTAAACATTATAGTTATCAACAGTTGTTTCTTTAATACATCTATCTTGAAAATATTTCGTTGAGTTGGTATTTTTAGGACGTTTTGATTATACATACCCATTTGTAGTCGTGTTCTTACAACTCTTTTGTTGTCATAAGTCATTAGAAGTAGAATATTTTTAGCCATTTCATACTACCGCATAATACTTTAGAATATCAATGAATATTAATCAACGTAATTGAAAACTATCAGTTGCTAGACATGCAAACGCTAAGAAAATTAACAAGACTGATGTTTAGCGATTTTTGAATATGGATACTCTTCTCTCTGCATGCTAAAACATTTTTACCACACGATTACGTTATTGCACTGGGTACTCAAACGACTTCTACAGAATACGTTTCATTAAAATGCAGGCTTTCTTTACAACGCAATAAAAGTGATCATGAAGGCCCCGCCCAACAGGATACGTCACGTCCCTCACAGGGGACTCATGTTTCCCAACAGTACCATATATTTCATTTAATCAAAATAATATTCCACACCTCAGTGTTCTGTTTGGGCGGCGAACATACAGGCGATAAATTCACAACGTGGTGCGTGTGATATGCTTTATAAACTGCCGTCTCGGCGTAGCAAATTCCAGCGGCATGCACAATCTTCCGTGATGGCGTCACGCAGCGCGAATCCCTGCGGACCTCCGCCAGGAGTCGCTATGAATTCGAAACAGCGCCGCCGCCACCCCATCGCCACTGGCCCCGCCTCCGCTGGCCCCTCTAGCGCACAGTGGACCGCGATGAAAGAATCTGAAAAACGCAGGGCATTCATTATTGTTACCTTCTCGTATAGTACATATATACGGAATAATATACGTAACATAGCGAATATTATGTAATGAAAATATATTTAGAAATTTCAACAGAAATACTCATTTTGGAGTTCCCTTATACTGAAAAAGTGGTTTTATTCTTCTATATTTTTTAAAGTAATATTTCGGTTCTAATACTAGGAAATCGAACAACTTAGAATTTTTTTTTAAAAAATATACATTGAGCGGCGGTAGATAGAGGTAGGCTAGAGGATGGGGCAAGACTGAAAATATGGCCCAGACCAAAGAATTAGAAAACTTACTAGTACGAGAAAGTTTGTGCCATTCTGTAGAAACCCTGGTTATACTAAAAAACTAATTTACTATAAATTAGAAACATCTTGCAGCCAAAGATGCCCCACAATTGAGAGACAAGTTTAAAATTCCAATAAAACGTTTAGATTAAACAAAAATAATAAAATCTTGACGCATATTTCGTATATAAGATCACAAAAAACAGAGCAATTAGATCTAGGCAGATTTGTTGAGACCTTAAACAATGTAACAACCCTGATTGCTAGATTGATGATTTCATTTTCCAATTTAAGTAATGACTTAGAAAATGGTCGTTTGCTGGCATTTGTAATCATTTCTACATCGAATGAAAATTATAAAAAAAAACTCCAAATCTTACCGCTGTAATTGCAGGATACTGAGTCTGTAAGTCGCGTGCCCTTGTAACTCCTGCGTAAAATATTCACCAAAATGTTGTTTTTACGCCCACTTACACATTTCTTAACGTTGATTGCTTTTTCTTTTCAAATATTGTCTCGCAGCAAATGGTCTGTGCTGTTTACTGCTGCAGATGAGATCACAGAGTTAGAGAATAAATAATTTTCTTAATAATCCAGTCACAAATGTCATGAACAATATTTTGAAAATATTAGAACTATTTGCATAATAGTTTCGTGAAATGTAGACCAGTTTAAAATAATATTTTCTCAAACCCGACTCCATTTTTTTCTTCATTGTTTCTCGAATAGAGTCAAGTAAGCTTACAAAATGGCACATGTAACATTTTGGTTGAAACCTCTGTATTTTTCAACATTTCAAATATTTTTTGGCGTGTTGCTTACTATAACCCTGAAAATACCGTAAAATAAACATTTGTGAAATCTATTCTTTAAAACGAAATATTTAATGACGCCAATGATAATCTCTGGATCCTTTAAAAATGCAAATGGGAATGTCACTTGTTGGGTAGTATTTGGGGACATGAACTCCAGGAATTATGTCACGTTAAGGGTTCCTTGGACACACTCGCCAAAATTAAATCCTTCAATAAGACATCATACAATAATAGTTTGCGGATAGATGGTATAAAGTATCAGAAACTCCATGAGTATTAGAAGTTATCCATGAATCAATTCATACGTCAAAATCGGGTCTCACGCCTCTGAGGAAGGCAAACCAGACCACGCTAGGCAGAAACGATCATGTATGTGTCAGGGAAGGAACTGAAAGTTGCCAATGAAACAGTGTGTCAAGACGTAAGTGGTTTGAAAGATTATATTGGATAGGACATGATGAAATTGCGTAGTAGTGCATTATGAAACGATGATGTAAGGATGTGTATACATTGAGTGTTATATTACAATACTAGCGAGGAACGAACGAGTAACATACACTTCACACGTGTGTATTAATACCCAATTTATTTTAAATAATATTCCACGTAAAAATTACTATTAATATTAGAAATGAATGCCAATACTTAGTGTTGTAAACTTCTCTGTGATTGGTCAAGAACATGTATCATAATGAAATCTGTGTCGAAATGAGTATCATTATGCAACGCGTTGCAGCCATCAAATGACATAATTATACAATGTGTATAGAGAAAAATGATAAGCAGTTTATGCAACCGTTCCATACGATAAGATAACGTCTGTGCTATGTTGTTGGATCGATCGCAGATCCTTACCACTGTGCACGGGCGCCCTCGCTGCCCAACCCCCTCCCCCAGCTTCCTCCATCGCCTCGTTTCCGCTTCGACCTTTCCCAACCCTGACTGCCAGCTGTATTTCACACAGAGGACGAGAGAAAGCTAGGGTGCTTTGCGAGGATGAAGCGTGTTTCGTCTCTGTGCCCCGCGACATGACGTCAGTGTCTGCAACCCGCTGCACAGTAGTGAAGCAATAGTTGCCTGCAATATTCCTTAAGGGGGTGTGGTCAGAAATCGCTTGAATTATTGCTGCTGCTGCTGCTGCTGCTGCTGCTGCTGCTGCTGCTGCTGCTGCTGCTGCTGCTGCTGCTGCTGCTGCTACTGCTGCTGTTGTTTAGAGTCTTTTATCCAACCGAAAGTCGGATCTGGGGTCAGAAGAACGCGATGCCATCAGCGACTATAGATACGTACATGAAAGACAAGGGTCAAACAACCATGTCCAAGGCGGAATTTGAGCCTCCTAAACTTTGGACCGAAGTGCTTAGTCAGTACAAGATATTAAGTACCTCGGCCATTCAGATCGCCGAATGAGTTGATAACTGTTAACATTGAATATATTTTACCGTATGTCCCAGGGAAGCAATGGAGATTTTTTGATCATCTTGCGTGCGTGTGTATGGGAATAACATGATTATCTATCATCCTGCGTGCGTATGTGTGTGCCAGCAGTATTTGTATTAATAAAAATTATAGTTTGAATGAAAGAAAGTATTGCAAACATCCAAACTATTTATATTCCACTGGACTCCTACAAATTCTGCTATTAAGTGTTATTTATATTTAGAATTTTCCTAATCGATCTTTCCGTTCTATTTTTTTCCGTTTTCCGAATTGGGAACTGAAGGGAAATGTAAATAAATATTGTACTAAAATTATATAATCAGTCAACTTGAACTAAAATTCAGTTTCTATACCACATAATTCATTAGATTTTATCATTTTCAGGTTTTGTAGTAATGCAAAGCATAAACAAGAAACGAATGTATCTATTTGGACGCAATAAAATAAAAAAAAATATTGACTTTTTTGTTTTATTAATTATTTTCTTATTTCAATTAACCGCAAGTCATTTTTCAAGAGAATATCTAATTCATAATTGAACACAATAATTGCACAGATATTTCTTCTGGTTTTCTTGAAAATGCATTCATAAAAAATGTTTGTGTATTTTTAAGCGAAATACAAATTATTTTTGTTTCTCGATTTACAGGATATCTTGATTCATAATGATACAATTTTTCCTTTGTGCCGGCAGAAACATTTTCACTCTGAGTTCATTCAACGATGTCAAAATAAGCGAAGTGTGGCAGGCAATAAATACATGGGACAGGTATAATTGAGTTAATTGTTACGTATCGCTTGTAACTTCGTTCCCGGAAGGTGTGGCTCGCGAATAAAAGCTCTGCGCCGGCTGCTTCCGCCAATTGTATTCTCATTAACGTTTATCAGGAATTGTTGAGTAGATGGTATGCTCTAATTGGTACTTTTTCTCATTCAATGATTCACACACTTATATTAATGAATCGTTTGTGTTGGTGGAAGTGTGTGCCGGGATTATTAAATTGAAATAGACCGTTTAACTGCCCCTGACGCATCGAGCTTGTGGATTCTGAATAAAGAGTGGAGTTGTTAGGATATTTTGTTGGAAAGACAAATGACTGGTAGTCAGTTCCAGGTGGATATATACCAACGTCATTATGTCCCGTGTTTCCCAACATAGTAATTTGTAAATGAAAGTTGATATAACATATGTATGACTCGTACAGAGATATCAAACTCAAGGCACTAAAGATATTTTTGTGCATTAAGTGCATATTTGAGCTGAACAATTTTTATAGAAAATGGAAAGAATTATAGAGTTAAGAGAAATGCATAAACTACAAATGTGTGCGCATAATATGCATTTGACAATACTTTTCGAATGATTTTTAACTATATTTGATCAATATATCAATGAATGTCTTTGAAAGTAAATAGAAAGTCTTGGTGCATATCTAGGACACAGATATTCCATGTCGTAGGAGACTACCCCTCTTATTTCCTACTGCTGGCAATGGACATAATAATCTCGTGGCAGTAATTAATAAAACACATTCCAATTTTACTACTGGCATTGCTACATTTCTCAAGATTTGAGACTAAAACTCTGTATATAGCTGTCAGTACTAATAAGTCAAAAATAAACACATTTACTAGCCTGTAGAAGTTTATATTTTGTTCTTTTCTGTGTCTCTTCGTGCAATTGTCTGCAACAGTCAACTCTCAAGAAAACACTCTTTACTACACTTTCTTAGACACAAGTGGTCCTTAGATACAAGAATCCATGGCCTTCTAAGAAGTATTATCAAGACACGTCTGTCACCTTTCTTACGAAAAATAGACAAGATTTATTGTACGAGTAATGTATCTTTTAATATGTCTCGTACGTATTTCGTAACAAACATTTAAATTCAAAGAATAAAGTACAAGTATTTGTTAGATCTGTGAAATTTGTTAGAAGAATAATTACATACATCAACTTGAATAATATACCATATAATACGCACATAACTGAGACACTGGTTACTACATATCATGAACTGATGTTTGAAGTATACATATTAAGAAATGCGTTAATAAAACGATGAGCGTCATGATCTGAAAGGCTGTTGAGTTTAAGGAAGACACAAGATATTTTGGCAGCCGTCTGGGCGCGGGCGGGGGGAGGAGCTGCGCGCCTTGGGAGGGGCGGGGGAGCGCGCGGGCCCTTGCCTCCCGGAGCCCTCCGGGGAGCGCCGGCGCGCGGCGAAGGGCGGGGAGCGCAGAGCGGAGGGCGGAGTCGAGGGACGCGGGCAACAGCGGCGGCCGCCCCGCCCCTGGAGGACCGGCAGACACAGACCTCGCTCGTGGCCCTGCGGCGCAAAAGAGACTGCGCCAGTGCGATAAGACGCCGGTGAAGAAACGGAAATAGCACTGTTGTGCGGTTTGAAAAACACGGTAAAAGGAAGGAAATACAATTGGGCAGATCCAGGCAATAATTAAGTAAGATTAAATATTCTTATGTGTACTAATAAAAGTGAATTTGACATGTAACCGACATCGATACCGCAAAAAATAATTTATAAATAGATATGAAATTTTACAGGCTCTCCTTCAGCGTTGTTGCAGAGTCATTGCAAAGCTTCGTAAATATTAATTTACCACCAACGCGAAAATATATAATTTAAATAATAAGTTGGTAGATGCATCATGATCATTATTATTCGCCTGTCACTAAGAGCAGATTGTTTCTAATATAGTCCGCCAGAGGACAGTAAGCAGGACTGGTACCTAATAGATTTGCTAGAAGTCAGTATCAGTGTGTAAGATAAAATTTATTAATCTAATAGCAATGTTCTGTAATATAAAATTAAAGAAAAGTATTGTAAAACGAGCATGATATATACTTCATAACTTACTTAGATCAAAAGAATCGTGGTTATGAGAGATATATGAAAATAATTGAATGATGATATATCTTCTCTTATGGAGGGAATTATGGGAGTTATGAATATGGGGAATATGAAAAGAAAGAGTCAATTTAACGTTTAGTTAATTAGTAAATAAGTAAATCTGAATCAATCAGGTAAAAATAAAATTATGTATGTACAACAAGCGTTAACTGGTTCTAATGATCCCGGGGGTCAAAAAGCTCTCAGGTCTTTTGTCGCCCCTCAATTATTAGAACCATTATAACGCCCTTGGTGCAAAAATAACTATTTTTCACATTTTCTCAATTTTGTGTTTCATAATAGAAGAAAGAAAAGATAACAATAAGATTATCATAGAGAAATCAAAGCTTTTTCGTGCAAATTTTCATTTTAAAAAATTGTAATAATTTTTTAGAAAATGTCAATTGAGTGTATCAAAACGAGCAAATTGATACTCCTTTTCACAGAAAGGTTTTGAGATTTTTAAGAAACCTCATTAGAAATAATTAAAGAAGTGGTACTCACAAATAAAATAACATATGAAACGTCCATATTGTAAATATTACGATGTGAGTGTTCTAAAAAAATCTGTATTTTAACTACTATATAATTTGGTATACTGACGTATACTAAAGAGTAAAACATTTTCATTCAGTAGCAAAGCGTCTTTTAAAGTATATTCCACTTTGTTGCAAAATTATGCGTTCAAAAATAACTCGGAGAGAGTTATTGAAAAACACAAATTTTGTGAAAAACGTGCAGTCTTGCTAGAAATTAAGCGTTCTCGAGTGATGGACAGACCCTCCGCCCTGCCAAGGCAGCGAGCGTGTTCTTTATTGCCGATCAAAGCAACGCACGCGTTTGTACCGGAAAGGCAAACTCTTCTCTTTGAGTGTTGGCTGATCCGTGGTGTTCCGACGTTTAAAAACTCACCACTCGCCGGCAAACGGGTAGATGAGGGAACTGGAGGGCTTACGGACTAGCGAGCGGGCGGGCGGGTGAGTGGTGGCGAGTGAGGAGGCGTGTTTATGGTGGGTGAGTGGGAGCAGCGAACGAGTGGGTTGACGGGCGAATGGTTACGTGGGAGAAGCACGTGCTGGCGAGCGTTGTGGGAATGAGCGCGTAGATGGGCGGGCAGCCAAGTGGGTGAGTGGTGGTGGTGGTAGTGGTGACTGGTAGGCCGGTCCGTTGGCAAGCACGCTGGCAGACAATTATAAAAGTGAATTACTGAACGAGGGACGAATGCAGGGATAATTAAGGAACGGGCGAGGTAGGCAAATGGGTGTGCAAGTAAGCAGAAGACTATAACGCCTTGACTGGCCGGGAAACGCCATGTCCTAGGCACAAGTACTAACGTTTCGTCCGCAATTCTGCGACCTTCTTCAGGGCGAAGCACATTTCGCCGTGCTTAGAACGCCGCCGAAACGTAATCGAAACGTGGGCACCTGCGCTTAGGACACTCCGAATCCAGGACGCGAAGTAAATTACTGCCTCCGGTCCCGGAAGCCTGGTGAACGAGTGGGTGAATAGAGGGCGTGAAGCGCTTGGATGGGCAGGCGAATGGGTGCGGGGAAGAAGATTGAGAGAATGGATTATGCATAATGGATACGCGCGGGAGCCGGAGATAAAATTGGGGAGCGGACAAGGAAAGCAAGAGTGTGTGTGTAAGAAAGCATGTGAGACAGTGGGCATTCACACGCGCGGGCGAGCCTGTGAGAGGTGGGAGTATGGCCGGCTGCTTGATAGGCGAAGACGACAAACTGCTGCGCTGTGAGTGGGAACGAACATGTTCGCGAGTGAGCGAATCGGCAGCAGGCAGTTTACGAGCCCACTCTCGGGCGGCAGAGCAGTCCGCCGTCAAGCGAGCGAGTAGATGAGTGGAAATAAGAAAGAATTTTTTATTGTAAACACTCACAACAAAGAGAGCACAGAGAGCTGCAACAAAAAGACTCTACGGCGTGGCCGCCTCTCTCTCTCTCCCTCCCTCCCCTACCTACCCTCTCCGTCTATCTCCCCTCACTCTCTCGCTCTCTCTCCCTCTCTTTCCCTCTCTCTCCCTCTCTCTCCCTCTCTCTCCCTCTCTGTTAGTTGTACGAGTAAGAATCTGAATTGGTGGACACTCTCGTGTAAGATAAAAGCTTTCCAAAGGTACTAAGAACATAAAAGGCGATTCTGTTTGTTCGGATGTCCCATACTGCCGAAAGACCACGACTGGTAGCAGACTACGGCCTGCATCGGGTCCTTGGTGCAGATTGGGTTGTATCGTTTTTGGGATGCATTGTCCTACTAACCAAATGTTTCTTCACTTGTTTCTATGGTAGTGTTAGAAAATCGATGCTCATTTCTGAAATGTATTCCTTGTATTTTTCTGCAAAATCAACACTTGTTTTGTCGTCTAAATTTATTTTGATTGAATTTTTCGTTTCAAACACGTAATTTTTTCGAGTCATGCCACATTGTTTACAATGTTTGTGCGTAGAATAGAACGTACAAATGCAAGTCAAAGATGTGTGTTTACTCCTTGCAATTCAGGGACGAACCACAAGTCTATATTATCTCGTGTGTTTGTTTGTGTGTATGTATATGTATGTATGTTGTGTATATGTATATACACGAAACACATAGAATGTTCATGGTCCCTACCAGGAATTTACAAATCTTCCTGCAGAATATTTTTTGAGAAACTGAAAAAATATAATAATAATAATAATAATAATAATAATAATAATAATGACATTGATAATAAAATAGTGATAATAATAGTAATAACAATAATGATAAAACCACCTTCACCTGTGATACACAAAACAAAATATAGTATTGTCATAATATTAGTTGTTCTACAACGAGCCTACTTTCCTACATTTGACCCAAACTGTAGTTCGAAAGGGAATAATTATACTTCGAGTCATTTCAATGTTTTTATTTTCCAATTATCGCCGCCAACACTCGCGCTCTGGTGTTTGGACGCCTCATTACTTTCTGCCTCCACAGAGCGGGACGCAGGGGTCGCGAAGGCCACAACAGTGCGGGTGGAAATAATGGTTATTTGCATTATTGTGACAGGGAAAACGATCACTTGAAAAACCATTGTGCAAAATATACAAATTGTTTCATCGACTACGTATTAAAAATCAGTTCAAAAACGTTTGCAGAAATGCTCGTTAACGTCGTAGATTTTCCTGAGAATATTTACAAAATTTGAATAATGTATTGGTTAAAAATATAAACAATTTATTATTGCGTTTAGTTGTACGAAAAAAGCAGTAATACAAACAAAGAGATCCTTGTGTATCTCGTATATAAGTAATGTTTTGTGTTCGTTTCTGGGACTTAAAGAATCTTCCCAATTGTCGAATGTTTTCTCTCATCTTCAGTTTTCTTAACTAATTATTTTGTGTAAAACTATGAAACTTGTGTTCCAAAAACCGACCATTGCAGTAAAATATGAGTTTATTAGAATGTTTAAAGCCTCTTTAATTTGGTTTGTAAAAAGATTCTTTATTAGGATGAAATAATATTGCACTGCAGTCCCTTCTCTAATTTGTTTGGAGTCCAAACTGATCGAACCGACAAGTTAAACAGAGGCAGTCGGGAAAAGAATAAATCAATGAACGTAGTTGTCCAATGCTATCGGCATAATTGCGGTCAATTCAATAGTGGTAAGTCAAATGTGATGCAAAATATAATTAATTTTAATAATAATTTCGTGTAATATTAATATAAGTTATCAAGAACTTTTTGCTATACAAATTTTAAAAATATTTTCCCTTCCTAAAGTTTCCACTGCCATTACGTTTCACTGATTTTTTCATAATATAAAACGGCTACACAGTCATTGAGATATTTATATGATGGAATTTGTTTTAAATGTTCAGAAACATTGATTTATATTTTCTGGAATCTTCTGCAGCAATGGAAAATTTCAATATCATAACCTATAGGTTTATAATAAATACTGCACACTTCCTATCAATTCTTCATTTTTTACTTTTCATAACTCACTTAACACGTTTAACATTTCCTAATACTTTCTTACCCCCGACGGTAAACTTACTTTGACTACTGGCTCTCTTTTCCTCTTACTTACCTTATAAACTTAATTATAATAAGTTAATTTGAAATGAATATATTAATCACCTTTTCATCTGGAATGATACAAAATGGGTTATACGTTTTTGCATTATTGTAGATACAATGCAAACATTTCTATGTTTCAAGTTTGTTATATATTCAGATAAAAATATTTGAAATTAATACCAAACTGGCGATACTTTCTATTTTTTCAGACGACAATATAATTTGTTATAGAATTGAATTAACCCTTGAGAGATTTTAATAGAAGCTTCACTATGCGCAAATAAACTACAATACTAAATAACTACAATTCACAAAAATTGTGATAAGTGTATTTCGGAGTCCCTCTCATGGTAATTTATATCCCAATATTCATACAGGGTATATTCAGTGAACGTAATTTGCATAACAACTTTATCAAAGTGAGGATTTGATAAAAAAACACATGTTTCCACTCCCTTTATATAATTCTGTAATTTAATGGCTGCGACCCGTTGCATAATGATACTTATTACAATACAGATTTCATTATGATTCAGGTTCTTGACCAATGACTGAGAAGTTTACTTACCAAGTATTGACACCTAATTAAACATTGAGAATCGTTCTAGTAAATGTTTCGTTCGTTCGGGTGCATTAAAATTGTATTTAATGTTATATTATGCCTTTTAGTTTTAATTTCTTTTATTAGTAGTAATTTTTAAGTTGAATATTATTTAAAATACATTGGAGCGTAATTTCACTTTGATACTATTTGACTAGCGCAGTGGTCTACAAAAGCCACCTGCGGCAGGACAGAGTAGGAACCTGTCTGCTAGTTGGCCTTGACTGAATCCTCCATGCCAACTGCCATGAAACGATTCAATGTAAAAGTTTCACTAATAAAAGTTACCACAGGTCATAGTAAAAGTATCACATGACCCTCGATGTAATGGTTATTAATACACTCGTGTGAAGTTTACGTTACTCGGTCGTTCTGCGCTCATATCATAATTTCACACTCGTGTATTAATACCTATCATTACATCATCGTTTAATAATGCACTATTAAACACGCTTGCCTTGAATTTAATCGCAAAAGTCGTAGAGTAAAGTAGCATCTATCCCGCAGTGAGATCAAAGTGTCCGCTGTGAACTTTCATTCATCTATAGAAGAAACTACACTATCAGACGACGATTAAGATGGACTGCTCTCAACAGCCTTGCACTTAGATACTAGCTACAATAAGTAGCTCAGGAAAAAGTCCTTTGCACTTCGGCATGCAAAGGACGAGTTGGAATTTGCTCCGCTGACAGTGACCACTATAGCGGCTAGGGATAAATGCATTGCCTAGGATATGCATTTCGACTGAATTATACTATGTAGTACAGAGTTGAAAGAACACGGGTATTAACTATTTCCATAATAAAAGTAAATAAATATATAAATATGTTTGTGTATAAATCAAGGTCACTATTGATCTCCTGAGTTGATTCGTAAACAGTCGCATTCCTTTCTCACATATTGTTGTTGGGTTTTTCGCCTATGATGGTTTTTTCCCTGCACAAGGAGAGCCGATCTGAACTCTTGTACAACCTGAGAGTCATTATGCCACTTCCTGGAAAAGTAAAAAATAAGGTCGCAGTCTTTATCGAATTTTCTCGGCCCACCTCACCCTGCCGGTAACACAACTCCATTTGTCACCACCAGATCGCGCAAGAAATTCGGCACGGAACTGCGAGTGAGAAATAAATGGAATTCGGATGCAATCACATTGTAAGGTAACATCTGTAGATGCTTTGGACCAAGCAAATAACAAGATCAGAGGAAAATAGTAGTCTGCAAAAGCTTTTGAACAAAACCACACCATATGGTTTTCGAAAATGCAGAATGCACACTGCCCAAGACCAACAAATTGAATTATTTCATGTAACACTGCAATTAATTAAATAATATGTCAGAAACAGTTTTTCACGTATGCTGCGATAACTCAGTACGTGTATACACACTATGGAAGTTATTTTCCTAGAAAAAATATCAAAAAAGTATGTTGCCTTAACACAACACGTAAGTACCAAATATTTAATGGCTGCGAGCAGCTTCCTTGAAGCCGTGGGGAGGCATAACATTACCCAAGTCGTATGCAATATCGCAGTGAATGTGAGAATTCAATCGTTATGCGCGGAATGAGAATAGGTAAAATAACACAATCAAATATTCTCATTTTTAAGATGAAATTATCTTTGGATTTTCTCGCAGTTGGTTGATATCTAATGAACCTACAGGCACCTCTCGAGAGGTCAGAAGATGGAGAATTTTCTTCAGTATCTGCGTGTTGTAAATAAGTAATACAAATTGTTAAGGTTTGAACGTTTTTGTGACGCTTTGGACATGTCGTGTCATATTATTGAGCTATAAATCCATTTGGCTAACTAATCAATATATTTTTTATATTTCTTTATTTTGAAAGTTACAACTAATTACTGTTTTTTCATTAATAAATGTAGTAGATAGGTATTTTTTCTCTTCATTGGTGAAACATTTAGGTATTTGATAAAAAAGAAGTTTGGATAGGGGAAAATACAATTATATAATAATAGTATATAGAACCTCTCATTATCAGCAGAAAAATACATTTTTTTCGACTGGGGAATTTAATATTTTTTATTAAATGACGAAAATATCTTGAACAAGTATTTGAAGACAATTTTTCAATAATATTTATCTTCATTATTATTTGCTTCTTTTCTACTTTCTTGCAAATTTGCTTTAAATTGCTTATTTCTTTAAAATTTACTTTAGACAGATTGAAACGAATACTGCTGTTAACATGGTTAGGTGTTTCAAACTACTTATGGTACTGAATCATTTATCATATTTGTTCTTATATTACTTGAATACTTCAATGCCATTTCTTTGTTAGGACATTGAACTCAACTCTGTATTTTTAAATTGTCGGGGATTGAAAGTTTGTTAATATTCCTCCGCAGAAAAGCTTGAAAAATAAATCTTTAAAAACACCTTTGAATTAATTCCGCACAGAAGTTTTCGTGCTGGCTCTGAATATGGATATACAGAAAATTGGGGCGGCTTCGGAGTCTGGAAATAATAAATGCATGAAACTGATATTCAGAGCGCAAATTTACTTTCGCGGTGATTTGAAATTTAATTAGTTTGGCCCCAGTCAGGGGCGGCGATGGTAGCGGCAGCTGTGACAACGCCTGATGCCAGTGGTGACATGGTGGGAAAAGGCGTTCCTAGAATGCAAAAGGGGACATACTCATTTCAATGTATATGCTTAAAACTACAAAGGTTTAATTTTTGTTAAACTCTCTAAATTTTCAAAACTTGTAAAAGTTCGAAATAATGCGAGAATGTATGTGCGTTTTATTGATCTTGACCTCGTATTATAAATATAATGTTAAGAATCGTGACGGTAGGTCAATAAAATGTAGTTTTCTTTGCCTTGCAAATTGTATTTTGAATATGTTGGTTTTCTTATATAATGATAAATCGCGTTAACCAATTGCATTATTTGTATATTTATCTTCCATTTTGGGATTGTATATTCTAGCTCTGAAGGAGGCAGAATGGCAGAAACGTTGGCACTATACAATTTTTTAAAAAACGACCTTTTATTGACCTACCCTCACAATTCTCCATATTATGTGTTTGTACCCCATTATTGTTTTTGAGTAACTACTTCAACATTCATTATGTTGCTTCGGATGCGCAACTGTTATCTTCATGTACAGATACTAAAAGAGGAAAAAGGCATGCACTACACTTACGAAACTTATGATCTTTGCAATTTACCAATCAAACGCAACCTTTTTATGGGTATGTTTGGCTGTGGAAACACGCCCGACTTCCTACGAAGCGAATACGTATTGTGAATGTTTCGAATTTTTCAAAACATCCAAATAGCTTTCACTTTGTGTTAGAAAAGGTCTATTAGTAAAAGTTCTAAACGGTGTCCTTATATAAACCTTAACTCCTTACCTAAACAAAGATCGAGAAACAAATAACGCTCGACACCTTCGTTGACCGCCTCCATTGGAATGCAAACGTTAATGAAAGGGATGGTGAAATAAATATTTTTCTAAATTTAAAGTACTATTCCTCTAGGAATCGTTGGAGAAGCAAGAAAAAAGAATTGGGCAGATTAGACAGGAATGTAGAAGGAAAGGGGAGAGGAAAATGGAAGGAATGGAAAAGAGGGAGAGGGATTGATTGATAAATACAAGGAGAAAAAGAGATACGTTGTGTTGAGAAAGATATATTATGTGTTTGTAAAAGTCCAGGCGTGTTGGAAAATGGGATCTGGGTGTGAGGATATAGGTATTACCTGTTGGAACATGGAAGGGTTGTTGTGAAAGAGATGGAACATTGGGAAAGGGAGAGGGATGCTGGAAAGGGGCATGGTGTTGTAAAAGGGTGATTGTAGTTAAGAGTGTGGGTGTTGGTAAACAAGTTAGGTGTTGGAAAAGGGATAGAGTCTTGGAAAGAGGAAAGGATGTTGGAAAATATATTAAAAAGGGATATAGTATTTGAAAAGGGATAGGGTGTTAGAAGAGGGAAATGGTGTTAGGAAATGGAGAGGGGAGTTGTTAATGGACAGGGGCATTATAAAGGCAGAGATGTGTAAAAAGAAAAGCATTCGGTGAAAGGAAAAAGTGATGTGACAGAGTTAGCAATATTGGAAAAAGAGAGAAGGAACGCGGTTAGAGGGGGTGCGGACGGAAAGGATGAAGGAGGAGATGGAAGGGATCAATGTGAAGAGAATGCTGAGGAACGGGAGATGAAGCGTGGAGGGAGAGAGGAAGAGGCCATGGAGAGCGGTCACGTGACCCGCTGGGCGAGCCATAGGCGCAGCGAAGTGCGGTTGAGACCCGAAGGTGGGCGCGTGGGCGCCGCTCCATTATGTCGGTGGGTGGGCGTGGGCTGGAGAGGGACGAATACTTCGGGTGGATTTCATGCGCATGCAGATTAATTCGGCATTGTGACGCATGGGCGAGCGCGAGCGCGGCCGTGTCAAACAATGGTTCCGACCACTGCACGGCCATCGCTGTTCGGACAATCTGAAGTTGAGATTAATGAATGCCTCCATTAGCCAATATTATTAACAAAGGCATTAACGTGCATTGTTTTCTTCTTTCCTGCTGTGCGAGTACATCAATTTTCTGGCGTTTGAAGTACTTCTATTCTGTAGGGGTTGCAGACTATATGACATTCTCCTTTAAAGAGGGTGTTACATGTTGATAATTTACTGTCTTTTTTTGTTTAAGTGCTGTTCGTAATTTATTAGCACATGCTTTATTGTATTTTTGTTTGTATTTAGTTCATTTGTGTTATGGTTCGTCTACGACATGAGATTAAAAACATTATCCAACCGATGGTGCTACAAAAGTGCTCTTATTATTTTAATAGTGGCTTCTTTCTATATTTTTTTAAATTTCCGCTACATTTATCACAGTATTGGGTTTACAATGCTTGTTAATATGAGATATGTTATTTACATTATCGATAAACCATTATAGTAACGTGGAATACTTCACACAAAGACGCCTTTCTATTTGAAACAATATTACATTTTCGTTTCATTCTAATGAACTCTATAAACATACATAGAACTGTACACACACATTCCGTTATTACACCTGTGATTGGGTTAAAATGATAATATTTCAAAATTACATGCGTGTGATCAGTCAACTTGTAACTTGTTTATGATTTTCTGAAAATTCAAATTTAAACTAACTTAATTTTCCTAATATTGGATATTATAATGCATCCCACTTTCATGCTGAAATATTTTCAAAAAAGTATTCTCTTTTATCCAAAAATATATTTTGAATATTTTTCACTTAATGACGTTTGTAAAAGTATGTGTTTTACTTAGTAGTTCATAACCGCATCTTCAGTTCCTCAGCAACCGTCCACACAGTAAGGATGAAGATCTAGCAGACCGGACGCATGTGTTTCAAAGGAGACGATTTTACAGCCCCACTACTGAGCGGAAGCTGCTCGCTTAGGACGGTTTTGGACAGACATTGCGGCCCATCATGTTGCCACCCTCTCCCCGTCCCTCTTGCTCTTTACCTCTCTCTCTCTCTCTCTCTCTCTCTCTCTCTTCCC
>BOPP01000001.1:16226132-16244375 GCA_017312745.1 Gryllus bimaculatus
ATCCTACCCACCTGCTTGCCTAGTCCACTGTGCATAGACATTCACTTCATGTCACTGGACACACTCAATCCAGCGGCCCTCCCCGATCCTACCCACTTGCTTGCCTACTCAATCCAGCGCACACACACACACACACAAACATACACTTCACCTCACTAGACCCTCACACAACGAGTCTTGCCCGCTCCTGCCCATTTGCTTGCCTACTCAACCCAGCCCACTCACACATTCACTCGAATCACTGGGCGCCCATACTACCATACTTGCCCTTCCTGCCCACCTGCTTCCTTTCTCAACCCAGCCCACTCACACATTCACTCGAATCATTGGGCGCCCATACTACCATCCTTGCCCGTTCCTGCACACTTGCTTGCCTACTCAATCCAGCGCACATACACTTCACCTCACTAGACCCTCACACAACCATCCATGCCCGTTCCTGCCCACCTACTTCCCTTCTCGACGGAGTCCATACACATATTCACTATGCAACCTGTGTGATCTTGCTTATTCCTGTCCGTCACTCTCCCTCTTGCTCGCTTGCATTATCCTCACACACGAGTAATAGAAAAAAACGCGATATTTCCTTCTTCTTCCATGACCTATCTCACCCTTCACGTACACACACACACACACACAGAGGTTTTACAAAGGTGTTACTACCACAAATTGCGGGAAACCGGTCGGGAGCTGTGTCGGGAGCTTGTCCTGGCTGGGTCGGAGCACCATTGTGGGAGATGCCTGGAGTGGGAAATTCTCTGCAAGCCGACGTGTAGGTCGGCGTCAGATCTCACCATCCAGCGGGGGAGGTATACCGTCACTTCCAGACATAAAAAGATTCAGTACCCTAACGGGACTAATGACCGTAGCATTTGACCTGTCCAGAATCATCAACCGTTGTCTTGTCCTCTTCACACCCGCGCCAAACCTCCTATCCTCACACGACTACACCCTCCTACCTTCCTCCTCCCATGCGACCTGCACTCAAACGCGCACTTTTCCAAGTGTTTGCTCACCACCTGCCATTCTCCACCCTTGGTACCCAGCACCCTTGGCCTTGCGCCCAAGGCTAGCATTTGCAACTGTTCGCTCTGGCTTGCTCAGCAACTCCCTTCTTCTCATCGGACGTTCACACACGCCCACCTAAGTTAGTAGCCCTATCTCCTCACCTTCTCCCGCACACGCTACCTTGCCCATTTGAACGTTTGCATGCCCGCCCGACCGACCAACTGCCGACCGTCCGACCAATCGACCTTTCGACCGGTCCTCCCTCTCGTACGCCTTCATCTTTGCCTCTTCGTCTCACAATTACGCCTGTACATGTTCACCTCCCACGGTCACGTAGTCCGCTCACGCCCACTCACACGCCTTCGCCTTCACACCAGTCCATCCACTCGCTTCCTCTTTGCGTGCTCCGTTGGCGACGGACGGGCGTTTTGAGACGACCGGCCTTTGCGGTCGGCGGCCCCTCGCTGGGCCTTTCAAGTCCGTGGCCGCACTTCCGGTCGTTGGCACCCTTCGTCGCCCGACATGTCCCGCCTCACAAACGAATGCGCGTGGTCTACTCTAAACGGTCTTTACCGAACATCTGCATGGGGACCAAAGTTTTTTCTACGAGAATATACTGTTTATCAATTCTTTAAGAGCTACTTCTAACTCTCTAAACTTTTGGACGAGTCAAGGTATTTTGATGACAGAAGAACCAATGATACATTTTCAGTATTGTGTGTACAGGGTTGCATAAACAATATACATGCACGAGAAGTATTGAAGGTTCTAAGGTCTATTAACACGACCAAAAAACTGCTTAGGATTTATTGACTAATTCCAATATATCCTGGTGTGCTGAAACCGAAAATAATTCAGTTTTTCTTCATCAACTAAAGTTATTTTAGAAATCAGCATTTGGACGTTTACAGGTATACCTGTAAATTTAGATTATTGCTATTATTGATTTCAATCTCAATTATTGACTTCAATTTTCCTTTGAATCTGCTTCTTTATTATGCATCAAAGATAATTGACTTTTGAGTATGCGATGTTTTCGTGACAATTTTAATCTTCTGAAATAGTTTTAACACACATATTACTTCATTTTCAGCTGCCTTCAAGTTAAAAGTCGCAAATGCATTTACGTCTTGGAAAAATGACTAATAGGTATTGTGTTAATTCCCGAACCTTATTGTTTCATATTTAGCAAATGTGCTGTTAAAAACAAACTAATCAAAATGAGAGTGTTACTGAAGAAAGCCTCTTTAACTTAAGCCAATTAAGACAAAAAATTGACCTTCCAGAACGTGTGAACATAATGCTAAAATCTTCATTTGAGGTTGTAAGGTCAAATGGTTTCATTCCGGGACTCTTTTGATGTTTTGTGTGCAACAAAATCAAAGCGATGACTGCTAATTTTGTTCAATTGATGAGAACAAACAAAATCGAGAGAAATTACTTATCCCAACCTCGAGTATGTTATTCGACAAATTCCTCACAGTATCAACTTCCGTTACCAAACCCACCGTCTGGTTTTACATTCTATATAGAAAGACTAATAATAGACTTTATTGAAGAAGGAAAAGAGCCAGAATTTAAAAGGAGACCGCAATTTGTTTCTCAAAACGAATGTCATGAAAGAAATATTATGCTTCATAAAAAATATATTTCCAAAGATGAAGCGGAATCGTTGAAATGGAAGTTTAAAAAATTGTTTATTAATCATTACTTATATATATTGTCATTACCTTGATTTAGATATTAGAGAAATTCGCTCCATATTTCTCAAATGGAGGGCATCTCATTTTCTGTAGTTGTGTTTACAGTTTCTTGAGTAAAGTAATACGCTATGATTCTAAAACAAGATTTTAAAACAAGAACCTTTAGTCCTACAATCGTGGATAATCATACTTTCTTTGCTAGCGTAGTGGGAGAGTCGAACAAGAAATCAACATTAGGAAAAGAAATCTGATCTCTTGTAGATTCAGTCCAAGCGAGAAAATGTCTTTGAAAGCATGTTGATTTAAAACATGACCTAAAATCACACAAAAAATGAATGACGCTTCACGTATGTTGGCCTAACTGAAGGACATTTTTGTGGGTCCTAGCTATTTGTTAACTCCAATCAGATGAATTCTTCATTCAAACGATGAATTAAGCTCAAAATCAAGCTCTAAATTCGTGGAAACTGGTCATTAATCGTGTACTATGAAACAACAAAGACCACGGCTATGAAATCAGCTTGAAACGTACACGTAACGTTTACAGCAGAAGGTAATAAAATGACCGTGAAAGTATATTTCTTACATTCGTATAGTATAACTACGTCTCAAGAAACGTAAAAGTCTAGTGAAGAGCAAGGTGAAAGATTCCACCAGTATTTAAAAGATATTGAGAGACGTTACTATGAAAAATGGGATGTGTCTATGTTGAAGAATTAATACAGGAAGAAAAAGTGGGAAACTCGAGACAATCATAAACTAAAGCTGAAAAGAAGTATAAAGGGAAATGGTATCATTACAAATGACCAAAAATGCAGAAAAAGTATTGTCTTAAGGGTCCAATAAAAAATTCATTCTTGAGAAAGTTAACAATTACTATTTATGCTCTTCATAACCCTGCTATTTGCCATTGGAAAAAAATTATCGCAAGAGAAAAACTGTTTTTTTTAAATAATTCGTATCAACACACCCCAAAACATACAAGTTAGTTGAAACATTGCATACAGCAATCCGAATTTTTTTCGTTACCAATTTAATTTAATCTGAAAACCTACCATGTTTGTTTAAAATGGTCATTTAGTATTGCAGGCACATTGCGAACATCTTATGACAATTTGAAAATCAAAATAATAAAGTTTTCATACTCTGTGTGTACACCAGTCTAACATTTACAACATATTTATTAGTATTGATGTAATTAGTAGTAATTAGACTGAATATAAAGTTATATATATATATATATATATATATATATATATATATATATATATATATATAGTCTAATGTAAATTACATTATCGTCATATCGATAGCAGGCATATCTATACAGCTACAATATCGTTGGTAGATTTGGGTGATGTAATGAAATTGGTTTGGGATTTTTGTCACCGCGTCATGTAATATTAACTTCCTTTTTTCAAACTCGTTCCAATGGCTTCGCCTGAATTCAGTGCACAGTACCGTGGAAAATGTCCACCCCTTCCGGACCCGAAGTGAAACAAGCAGTGGCGCTCCAATGTTGTTGTTTTTTGTTTCCGCTTGTGCTGCATTGAACGATGATCAGTAGGTTGAATCATTGATTTTATAATTAACTACGTGAAGTGGACGACGTTGTCCGTTCCTTTATTTATCACATTTATTCGAGGGAAAAAGGAACGGTTCTATCTGTATTTTAAAATCAAAGAATTGTTCTTCCAACTCGGTTCCGCAGTTTACCTCTCCGCTCTGTCGTGCTCCCTCTCCAATCCGACCTCGCCCTACACATCTTTCTGAAGACCTACAAACGTCTCGGGCTAGCTCCTAACTAGACTAGAAGGCTGCGACAGAGTTTGTGCCTTCTCCGCGCCTTGGATGGCGAGCTGCAGGTCAGCGCAGCCAGATACAGTTCTGCTTGACTGGGCTGCGACGATTATGTGAATCTCCAGGTACAGCCTTTTCGGAGGCATGCTGTGAATTTCAAAAGCCCCTCTTGCCTTGACTGCCTACAAATATTACTTCGTAGAAACCTTTAGGGCTGTAGAATAAATAACATTCTTGGATCCATTTATATAAATTACATAAAAACATTGCCAAATTTCATTGAGAAAGTTATTAAATAAGCTAATTTTGTTTTTAATAAAGGAGTGTATTTATTCATAAGTGAATTTTCTAAGAGCAAATATTTTTTTCGATTCTGGTCTTTCGTTACTAATATTAACCTATTAATTGTATTATTATTTTTCAGCTTTAATACTAAATCTAACTTACGTGCTTTTAATTATATACTTACTCAAAATGAATCCAAAAATTGTTTTAAATTAAAATACTTGTACATAACAGAGTGATATTATTCTCTTTTAAATAAAACGTATTCTGCTTTCTCGTATTATTTCTAGGGCGTTCATTGCGTAATCAAAATAAACGCCCAAAATACTCAGAATTTAGAGTGTGAAAACACATATTGACGAAATGAATTTTTATGAAAGTATACTTTTAGATTGGATGTGAATGTAAATTCATGATTTTATTTAAAACACGGTGTAATATATGCATGCGTTAACTTGAAATAGTACATAGAAATATTACTTCAAATAAATGAAGGTTTAATTCCCCCTTACAAGAACATTCCTCACTGCATTGCTGCATGAGTTTCTCCCATATACAGCACTCGTTAAACCTATACTACCACCGACACGAGATAAAAGATGTTTCACAATGGAGTGAAGGTCTGTTGTAGACCATTCTCGAAGATGAACACTAATTAAGTGCAGTACTAAAGCATATAAAACCGCAACTTTCCTCGTTTATACGGCCAGATTTCATCTCGCACAATATCTTTCTAACGTTCTTAAACATACGCAAACACTACTTGAAATCATTCTCAAGAAGTCCATGAAGCTCTATGCAACATGCCGTAACGTGGGGTTAAAGGACTCGTTCGGCGGTAAAATCCAAAACATTACATTTAATGGGGTCGTGTAAAAATTCTTCCGTCGAGATATCTGCGCAAGAAAGCAGAGCGACAGCGGCATACCGAAAGCGGCATAGAACCGAAGAATATGTCAGGTGCCGACTATCTCTCTCATTAACATTTAATTACGAGCACTGTAGCTATCATGACTGTGATATTGGTTATGATAGGACTGACTGAATGATGAATGGTGAAATGGACTATGACGTCGCTTGTGATAATGGTTACAACCCCCATGGAAGCGAGAGCTTTGTATTGAATTTTTTTCGTGTGATACCTGTCTATAAAACGAGGTATCACACGGAAAACGAGGTATCATTGGCAACGTAGGCCTATTGACCACATCCGTAGCATCACTGAGGTGTGGCCTAGCTCATTTCCTCTAATGCAGTCCACGCGATCTTCCACCCAACACAACATATATTTTACCAGGGGAGGGTTTCAAGACCTGAGAAATAGCCCCCATCATCAGACCTCCCTTATGTGTACAAGTACGCCGTTGGGCCGGTATCTACTCAAAACCGTCTCATAATCTTGAGACTCACAAGTTTTCAGGTTGCTTCTGAAATTGTTGAACGTCACTCATTGTATCGGGTCACGTCCCTCCTCAACACCCGTCAAGTAACAAGCTCTACCGTGGCGAAGTCAAGAAGCAAACTAGGGTCTTCTAGGGGATTACCCAAAAAACACGGAATGTCAGTCCGTTTTCTCCCTGCAGTCACCTTTACGAGAAAGATATGAGTACCACTGGGAATCTGAGAACCCCGGCGGGGGATTTTAATTCCCACAAGGATTTCTCAATGTGGAGTCATAACAAGAGACCTCAGCCCTAATCCCGCCCGTGGGGAAAACACATTCTCTAATACAAAACTAATTGTGATTGCCCCATTAACTGCTCTTTTCCAATATAGTACGTTCCAAAACGAATATTTATTCACAAAACATATCTCATCCATTAATGGAGAGACTGGTGCATGCCGGGGCAGCTGCATAGGGGGGAAACACTCCGGCAGATGACAGGACATCTATTGGTATCCATGGTGCAAAGACGTAAAACTTCATTCATACATGCATAAATACAAAACCACACCAGTGCTTAGCCAAGATCTGTCTACTTAGTATAGGAGAGAATGGGTACCACAGAATCACAGCATATGCACGGCAAAAACGAACTGGTCAACGAAGCTAAAAGACTCAGAGCTGATGATAAAGGGCGGCTCCAGGAGACGGTGGTGAAAGTTTGCGATCGGATCCGGGCGGAATATTTTGAGGATAAAACAAAACAGCGGTTGGTGGCACACACACACACACACACGATGGAGTAAATACGGAAGTATACGGGAACATATGAGAGTAAAATGTGATATTAGGCTGTATAAAACCCTGCAAGGCGTTAGACAGTGGTAGTAAGCTTAGAGATTATGGTAGAGAGCTGAATGCTGATAGAGAGCGAGATGGTAAAGAGAGGTATAGATCTACAAAAAAAACTAGAGAGAGTGGGCAGAAACAAGAGACGGGTGTTGGTACCTGAAGGTGGGAGGGAGAGAGGGAGGGTGGGTGGTGAAATGGGAAAAGGAGGGCGAGAAAGTGACGAAGGGAGGATGGGTAACGGAGGGAGGGTGGACGACAAAGGGAGGGGTCGCCGGAGGGAAGGAGGATGCGAGGGGAGCGGGGTAAGGAGGGAGGTGTGCGGGGAGTGATAGAGGGAGGGCAGTAGATGCGTGCGGGGCGACTGTGGCCGGCAGAGGCAGAGGTTGCGGGGACGTGGTCGTCGTTCCGCCTCGCTGCGCCGTTGGCGGCGGAGGCGGCAGCGGAGGAGGCGGCGGCAGCGGTCACGAGCAGCCAGCACATTCCGTTCACGACCCTCCGCGCTCGTAAAGAACTCGTAATGCCCGGCTTGACGTCATTCAAAATGGCGGCGCGGCGACCGCCCGCGGGGACTGACGCGGCAATCGAGGGCCGCCGCCCCCGCCGCCACGCAGAGCAGAGGTTGCGACCAGAAGATAGTGCAGGGAACTGACTCCTCCTTGTAAAGGGAATAAAGGAATAAAGGGGAAAGAGGGAATAAAACGGCATTGCGGATGCGGCGCTTAAAATATACGGAAGTTGGGAGAAAAGTAAAGGGAACGCCGCGATTAGAAGCTCGCTTTGGCGCTAATACTGAAGATACGCTTTGAACTTCCTGCTGACTTGTAAATAGAAATTGAGACATTGCAACAATTCCTGAACATGAACACATTAAATGTATTAATAATATTGTATATTTTAAAAGATGAGGTATATTTTAGGCTTATTGAAAGTTATTAACAGTAAAAAAATTTAAACAGTGGAATTCTCAATGTATTTTCACATAAGCTTGGAAAACAATATTTCAAATGTCGATTTATTACTTATTTAGTGACAGAAGATGTAAAAATATCCCTTTTCTACAAGATACTATGAAAGGCTTTGGTTTGGATGATTTGGATCATTGTCCATGCACAAAGATCTTGGTTTTATCAGTACTCTAATCATATTCAGTTCTCACATATTTTCATTTCTAATTTTATCATCCCATCTATAACTTTTAATGTTTGTTGACAATTTGATTTACGATGCCGATAGTTTTAGGTTGTTCTTGTGAGGCACATTTGTTTTGGAACTGTAGAGTAGAATAAAAACTACCCTTCATTATTTCACCAGAATTTTCCTTTCCATAAATGATTCAATTTGTTTCTCAAATGTAATGAAATGTTGTGCAAATTGGTTTCTAAAGAGATTTAAAGCACTTTTACAAATGGGTATTTTCATTTGGTACGATACTGATTTATTTCGTGTAATTCTAGGAAGATCGCGTTTCTCCTGTTGTTATCGCTGAACGATTTTAGAGCTTAAACAATTAACGTGATTGTTTTACAGTTTACGTTTATTATAGAGTACTATAAGTAGTATCAACTAACCCAGGGTTGTTACCCAGGTTTTTGTTAACTTAGTAACTACCAAAGGGGATAATAAAATTTCCACACCGACATTTTTGAGGAAAGAAATTGGAGCCACGGAAATGTTTTACTTGTTAGCGCTATAGACAACAAAATATCTAAATTAATATTTTTGTTTGATACTCAATGCATATGTAAAGGTTAATTGTAATTATTTAGATCATAAAAATTGAGAGTGAAAAAATATGTAGAGAAAAGTAATTCTTATTGAGGCAAATGAAATAGGTTTACTTAGACATAATTTATCAATATTCAAAACACGTTGCTATATTTGTATCTATTCTATGAATTTGTCACGATTTTTTTGCAAGTTATTGTACATATAACTTGTTCTTCTATCATGATTTATTGGATATGAAGCAAAACTTTACCTCAATTTCATACTTGACGAATTTGGTTCAGGAGCTTTATTGCAATTTCTTTTTCCAATCAGGATCATTGACAATTATTATATTTTCAAGCTCACTAATAGGATATTCTTCTGACATGAGGAGACTGTTGAAACAACCTATTGAATGTCAAAGCACAATTGGGAGGAATTATAAGTTGTTGAAACTTAGTGACTTAGTGCATTTAATTTATTGTTGTTGTAAATTATTGAAAAGCAAAAAACAATGAAACCAAAATAAAGTAGCATCTAGTAAGAGTAAAACAATAGTAAGCTTTATATTTTTCGTGTAATATTTTCATTCCAAAATCTACACAACGGAACTAGGTTACATGACTAGGTTGAAAAGGTGGAAAACTAGTAATATTTTACAATATACATTTTTCTTATTATTTTGTCACAGGGTTCAAAATAACCAATATTCAGTGAATTTTGAAACTTTCAACAATATGGAAATGCAAAGTAACTCAAACATTCAAGTGTACGGTATTTCCTTCACTCTGCGTGGTAGTAGAAGGAGTAAATATATTGTTGAACAAGGACGGTCTACTGAGTGCCACAGTGAGGGAATGTTCGCTAAAGAGCAGGAAGTTTGGCTTTCAAGAATATGAGTCCGCGGCGCAATGGGAGGGTTTGATGCGGCCAAGGGACGAGTCCTGTGGGGGACAACGTGAGGATGATCGATGAGTCTGCTGGACGCTTGACCACTCTCGACCGCAAGCGGGGGAGGGGCCGTGATCGATTCGGCACACGACAGAAAACGAGAGGGAACAAGGTGGGACGGGCAGAAATCTTTGGACCGTCTATCACAGCGTTTCTTTACAGCATGGAATGAGAAATCGTCGTTTAAGCATAGCAAGTTCTGTAGGTCATATACGATAAACGTTATTTCGATGTCTGTATAGCCATTTGCTCAAAAGCTGATTGTACCGTCACTGTATCAGAGAGTAGCGCCAATGAGGCGTACTAGATAATTTCAAAGAATTGAGGTTGTTTGTCATTGCTACTGCGCTGGCCAGAAAATATAGTATGCGTCTAATTCAATCACTGTTTGAAGTAGAACTCTAGAGTTCGGCTGCCATGATTGGTAGTTGTCCGTGATTTCTCGAATATAAACTATGCTAATGTAAGTGCAACACGTAAACATATGCAACATGGTCCGTGCGTGATCATTCCTTATTCATAGTTATACCCTCCTTTCTTTACACATTTACACACACACTTCCATGCAGTGACACTATCACATTAGTGAGGAGAGCAGCTGGGAGGTTAGAGCGTGTGTCGCCTGAGGCAGTGCGTCGCTCAGGGAGATACCTGGACGGATAAAGGCCGAGTTCCCACGTGATGAAGGTCGGGAGGACGACCCAGTGGGGGAGGAACACCGCCACCTCTGGGGATATAATATGCACTACACTTACGGAACTAATTACTCCCCTAGTTTACGCACCCGGAATCGATACTTGCTCAGGAACTCCTAAAGCACCATCTGTTCTACGAATTTACACGAATTCCTTTTACAGCAGGAATGCAATCACTCAACACCACCCACATTTACAGCGGCTCCCCGTTTGCCTCAGCCAAAGAGTGCGACATTATTAAGGTAACTACAAAGCTCACTAGAGGCTTCTGCAAATCAATCCCTAACACTAACACTTGAAATGTGAGTTAATCACGAGTCATCAAAAACTCGTTACTTCAAGAAAACAAAAATGTCTTGTTAATTTCAAGGCTTACTGATTTACTTCATTGTTTGACATTTGTGTCTAAAACTGAAGTAAGTATAACTTTATCAATTTATTAATAACAATAAAACACGAAACACTGTTTCTATTAATATGATTTATTGCTATCAAGCAAGTTCGATTGGTACAAAACAAAACTGATATAACAGGAAAAAAGTGGTTGCATGACAACGGACATTTTTTAGCATTAAGTACATTATTTTGTGAATAATATGCGGAAAGCTTTGTTGAATAAGAATATAAAGAGCGATAGATTGTGATAGAAGGAGGTAGTTGGCAAAATACAGATATTAAGGTGCGTCGATCAAAACTCGTATTTAGATCCTTATGTTGTAAGTGTGTATAATTGTTGTAAGTAAAGAAAGTGGCATTTTGAAAATTCATTTTGAGAATAGTACTGGATTTCTTTCAGTTTTTGTTATGATGCTAGAAGTAACTTTCTGTCAAGTCACTGATGACTGCGAAGTGAGCCAGTAAATGATTTCTGATATCACACATCTTCACATTTATGTCTGTGTGTGTGTAATGGACATTTACTCAGTTTCTCTACGAATATACTGATATCCTGATATCCCACTATTGCTTCGTTAAAATCACATTTTGATATCCATGTAGTGATACATCGCAAATCATCAGATAATACAGTGTGCACCGACTATTCTGGTAAGATGCAACGCTGAAGTGCGTAAATGACCAGGATAGAAAGTTGGTTAGCGCGTAGCAGAGACATGGTATGAAGAGAAATAACGTTGATGTGAAAGTCTGGATCGAGACGTAACAGTGAACGAGAGACTAGGATGAAAGAGCGTCATTGGAGTCTGGCTTCAGCTGCGAGGGAAATGGAAAAGCGGTGAGGGCGCGCCGTCAGAGCAACTGCGTAGCAGCCGGTCCGCAAGTTCCGAGCCGGGTGGGTGGAGTGGTGGAGGAGGGGAAGGAGGGGAGGGGAGCAGACGCGGCCGTTTGTCGCACGTGCGACGCCGACTGCTGCGTCGCGGTGACCGTAAAGAGCGGCCGCAGCTGCCGGAGAGACGCAGAGAGGTGGGAGGGGGAGTGCCAGGGATTGAGGAGGAGAGGGTAGTGGTGACGGTGATGGGGGCAAAGTCCAGGGAGGGGACGGGATGTGGTAGAGGCGGGGTATGTCGGTGATTGGGGTGGAGGTGACGGTGCCAGTGACGGAGATTAGGGCAAGGATGTGGTTGGCAGTGGCGAGGGACAGGAAGCGTACGGGGAGTGGCAGTGGCGGGGACGATGTCGGTGACCGTGACTTGCCGGGGGCGAAGGCGTCAGCGACAGTAGCGGCAGCAGCGCTAGCACCGAAGGCTGGAGCGGCTGTACTGTAGGCGGAGACGGTGAACCGTTGGCTGTGTCAGCGGGCGCGACGGTGACAGCAACATTGACCTATAGGAGGTGACGGTGTTGGTTACGGTGGAAATGGTTGCACAGGTGGAGTATCTGTGGGCTTGCGATGGCCATAGTGACAGCAGTGTCTGTGTGACGGTAGTGATGGCATGGTGATGACGGGGGTGGTGGAGGAGGATGGGGCGCGGTGGACTGGCGTAGGCGGCACAGCATGTCGGCCGTGCACTCGATATCAAAGCGGCAACTTGTGGACAAAAAGGTGTTTACCTCGGTGGGGGCGGCCGGAACCCTCGCAGGGGGAGGGAGGGAAGGTAGCAGCGTGTGCGCATACATGGCCGGCCAGCCGCTCGGCCGACAAAACCGCAAGGGTGATTCGATTTCGTAGCCACTTCCACTAAACGAACCTCCTGCGTTTAGCTCATGGCCAGCATTTCCGCTCTCTCTACAGAATCTCTGGAGGTTCTAGGACTCGAGTCCCGACGGTAGCCGATTTTTGACATTAGCTAGAAGCTAGGTCGAATTCAGCCGGTTGGATTTCATTTGGCCGGCTGCTATTATCGGGAGATCTGCGTGATTTCTACGAGCTACACAAGGCAAAGCTGAAGCAGTACCCTAACATATGGACCACGGACCGCGAGCAATCTTCCCTTCCTCTTCTTTGTCCTTCCCTACCTCTTATTCACACAAAATTATATATGCGCTTCATTCCCATACTGACGAATGCTTATAGCTTGTTCCGGCCGAGACGCTGAAAGGAGATACCTGGAGGATATATGCATGTATTACATAGGTCAGCGCCTGAATTCATCGCCCAGCGAAGCAGGAACCCCTGGGATAAAAAGATTCATTATACTAACGGAATAATGACTAAAGCAGATGACGTAAACATCAATAATCAATCCATTAGTGCACCAATTTGCCTTTTGGACCGGCGCTCTCAGCCGCATCGTCGATGGAGACTCGTGCGCTCCGCGCTCACGCACTGCTCTGCTCCCCTGCTCCCACTCCCACGCCGCCTTTGATATTCCGGGTCTGTCAAACCATATTACACACAACCATATTTCTCAATCATCCATGTCATCTACTTTAAGCTTCTCGCTTTCCAGCTCGCATCGGATTAACGTCAACTATGCCATCTCATACTGCAGCCTTCGCATTATTTGCATTCCCCCTTCCGACTAACTTTTCCCTGTACTTCGGCAGCTCACAACTATTTATCATCGCTACCTTTAACTCCTCAGACGATCTATCACGTTTGCCTTCACAGTACTCTGCCACTTCTTCACCAATGGCATTTATGAACATCGCTTCCACCTGCAACAGAGTTGCATTTCCGAGAGTATTGCGTGTTATTTCCACCTCTGCCATATCACTTCCGTCTTCGCCTCTTCAACTGCGGACACTGTGATCAATGCCTCCGTGCAAGTCCTGCCCTGCCACCCGTTTTGCGCTCCTGCCACCAGGGGCGCTCTCGGTCAGGCGCGTGATGAATCGCCCCTGTCGTTAAAGGGGCAAGCCTTCAACACTCCGGAAAATTGTTCCCTAATATCTCCCCTCATTTAGAAGGTGTCAGGCGTTCGGAAAGAAAGTAAATTAAGCAGGGGAGGTTGGAATCAAAGCAAGATGAATGATGAGGCGGCAAGTGGCGGAGGGGTTATTTTCCTGGTGACAATGAAGTCGATATCTGGGCCGACAGCGGCAAAGAGAACGATGGGGTGGGGTGAGGGCACAGCAATGGAAGCAGGCCAACACTGTTGAGCGCTTGCGATGCATAAAAGTTAAACGCAAAGCAGACACTCTCACTTTCCTATTTGTCTCCCACGCCGTCTCTGTTGCCGTCGCCGCCCTCGCCGCCCTCGCCGCCCTCGCCGCCCTCGCCGCCCTCGCCGCCCTCGCCGCCCTCGCCGCTCACATTTCCCGAGCCTTCATCACCTACTACTTCAAACGACCTCTCTGACTTCACGTTCTCAACTGACCTCGCCGTCTTCAATCGACCTTACCAATCTCACCGCCCTCATTGTCGTCTTCAAACCCATCATCCTTTCCGACATCACCTTCTCCCCATACCCACCCTCATTATCATCACCGCCTTTACACTATTATTGTCCCTCGCCGCGTCTACCGAGCTCCATGCCAACGCCTACTCTACCCGTCTTCGCTTCCTCCCTCGCCGCCTTTACTACAGCCACTCGCGCATAGGCACCATCACCCTCCACCGACCCGCCCCTTCCGCCTCCATCACCAGAGCCTACTCCCTAGCCATCTCCACCCATTTCGCCCCCCCCCCGCCGGTGCTAAGCAATAATGGAGGTATTGAAAGGCTTTACGAATGGATTGGCGCGGTGTGAGTGGTGAGGTACAAGGGAGAAGGAGCTCATAACGGCGGCGTTACGGCCAGATAACACACCCACCGAGTGGCTGGGATTCCGGCGCGGGGAAATGTTTTCCAGCCTCTGCTATTTACGAGTCGGGCGCCGTGGGAAGAGGGGGGTGATGAGGGGGAATGGAGGAGGGGCTCCCGCCAGAGGCGAAGACCGACTGCGCGCCACCCAGGCAAGGGCCGCCAGCGATATTGGTTGCGCGCTTACGTGCCTGTGATTGCGGATGAAAGAGGAATGGAATATTTACAATACGGAGCACACCTGGAATGTTTGCGAAAGCTTAGTTTTCAATACACGGGGATGTTGTACGCAGTGAAATGAAAGTGAAAGTGTAAAATTAATTTAAGAACATAATTTCATCGCGATCTCTTTGAATACATATTAAGGTACGTAATCAATTTGAATTTGAATCATTGCTGCAATATTTGCTTCTGCTTGCTTCTTTCCAACCCACTATTGTGAACGGAGATGTTGTAGGCAGAGAAATGAAAGAGAGAGTGAAAATTAATTTACGAATATTTTTTCTTCGAGACCTTTATTTAGACATTATATTATGTCTTCAGTGTACGTCATAAGTAAAAAGAAAAATCTACCAAAAAATGTTTTTTATATATCGAAGTTTCCGTCTCGTAGGCTTTTATTCGGGCTGGAAATGTAATATATTTTTAATTGCGTAGGCATTCTATTCACCGTTATTGCAACTCACAATATATATGATTGATATTAAATGATGATGATTAAATATGAAATTCTATAATACATACATTGACAAACAATTAAATATTTATAACTTCTGTCCTCGTTTTCATTATCTTACAATTTTCTTGGACATTTTTTCATGTTCACTTTACACGTTTACTGGCATCGTATCCTAGCATTGTATAATAAATGCTTATATCTAATCACACCAAAATAACATTTTATAATTTTTTTTAATTCATTATATATGTATGAATTTAAAATACCTTATATTTGTATAAATTAATAGTATTAAGTGTATTATAAATACATTATATGAGTATATATTAATATAATTGGTATCAAACTTCGAAAATATAACCATTAATCATAAAACCACATTTTAAAATTTTTTATTTCATAATGTATTATATATTAATAATTACAGACAATTAACACTCACACACATTGAAATTAATTTATCATAACGAACATACACACTTAACAAACACAATTAAAAGTATATGCATTAATCATTACACTTGTTTTCTTACACGACAGTAATCAATATATGTGTTTAAAATATTTTGTATATTTATTTTTTATTATATTGTTATTGTTGAGAGGTCGAAAAATTATTCACATCCTTCAAGGATACATATTAAATACTAATAATAATTAAACACTAATACATAATAAACAATAATGAAATCGTTTATTAGTTCAAGAGCTATGAAGGTAGGAAAAAGATAGTCTACAAACCGTAAATTGATAGACCTCATAAGCTCATGTGGTAAAAAAATTAGATTTTCGGTTTTTGCACGATTACGAACGAGTGGAGTCTTCTCGTTCACAATATGTATCTCTTTTCAGCGAAAACAGTTCAGAAGTGTATTATATATCCGTTTATCCATCCGTAAGCTGACCTGTCAGAGGTCATGCCCACTTTTGCGCGTGCGAGAATTTCTCTACAGGTTTTCAGAGAAAAATTATTACTTTATGATTGAGGAACGTTTCTTTTTGTTGAGTTTGGTACTTCTGTTCTTAACAGTGTGTGCAGTATCACTTGTTTCGTATTAGTAAACAAGACAAACCACGTGTTCTGCAGTGGTTTGTGCTCGGATTACTGTTGTATATTTTTGATTGTTATGTGTAACTCGAGTGGAAGTGTATCGAAAAAGAAACTTTCCGGGAGTGGTTATCAAAACAATCATTGTTTTCTGATACTGCAAATAAAAATATAGAGTGAGAAAGAATATCAGAATATAACCACGAATGCAAACAAGGACAAAAAAGTGAAAACATCAAGAAGATGAAAACAGTGATGAACTATAATATGGCGCTGACATGCAGTTTACCTGTCAATATATGGCTATTTCTGTGCTGTTTGACATTATTTAGATATACACCATTCTTATTTGCAATGTTCTTCAGACATGAGTTTTTTCAAAATCTATGCAGTTATTTTAATATAAAACATTTTAAAAAAATACTTCTATTCAATTAAAGCAGCTATAAAAATCTCGAATTATGAAACCTGTTGCAAGAACAAATTGAGCAAAATTTCGTTCTTGTACTACTTGCAATTTTTTTATATAGAAAGTGTCATTAATTTAACATGGGAGAAATAGGCCTTACAAGAAATCATTATCAGTGTTTTGCATTAAGTTAACACTGTTATTTAGCGTTTGTTAATTTTAGTAAGACCCTAATTTTTCACACGAGTTCCTTCCAATGTCATAAATGTTTTTATTAATTAAAGATATTAATATCATTACGTCCTTTCATAACTTGTTAATTTAATTACCTTAATATAGTTTTTGCATTTGCAAGTCACTAAGCGCATGATAGCTCTACACTAACTCTTTGGAATGCCCTTTTCCAAGTTAGTCCTGGAGCGCCCACATTTTGAAACTTGACTATCCAAGTAGCGCCTACCATCAACTTAAGCCAACATGAAAATTCCTTTTCTTATTACATGTCAATTAATATGAATTACAATCTTCAGAAAGGGATGAAAAATCACGTACTCGTAAAAAACCTGATTTAACTGATTATTGACCATATAACTGGCAATATTCAAAACTCAATTATTCTCTTTTTAACAGTTTTTTATCCAGAGAATTTTCTAAAGTCTTTTACAAATAAGCTATTTGACCATCATCAATAATTTATACTGGTTAAATGGTCGATTGAGTGTTGAAATGGCAGAACAAAAATTTCATTTATGAAGGCCATAAGAAGTTTCAGCATGAATGAAAAAAAATGTCTCTCCGAACGAGAACGGTTTTTGGTCCGAAATTGGGAAATTGGGGTAATTTAATATTAGTTTAACATGATAAACAAACAAAACTTCTCTCATCGAACATGTCAAAAAATTCAAGTTAAATATTAACCTATGAAATACTTCAGTAAAATATTCTCTCAGTCAGTACTCAATACCCACCCACTCTCGCGTTACGGGCATGTTGCGTGTTATTGTCTTTTCAGTTTTAACAAGATGTTTTTGGTTTTGTTTTTTCTTCATTCGGATTAACTTACTTCACGTTAGTTTCATTGTTGTGTGGATTTGTTTTTCAACTCGTATGGGTTATACATAATTTATTGCAAAGGTAAATTAATTCAAAAAGTTTGAAACAAGCCGTAATTGAATAGAGATGTATTCAAATATTGTGAGCAGTAATATAGAGGGAATATTTTCAAATAGAACTCAACCTCAATCCCTCGAGAAATAAGAGTTTCTTCTGTTGCTGTTTTTTACCAGGCGCGTGACGAAGAATTCACCTTCTCACTCACATCTTCATTACATTTACGTCTCTATTACGAAGAAAGCCGAATTTTCACTAAAACACCAACGGCAGGTTCTTTCTGAAATTTCAAGAACACGGGCGCCGAGAGATTCGCTCCCTAAAGAGTCTTGTCATCAACTTCAGCCCATTGGCGAAAGTCGGTCCCTGAAGCAGCAGCTGGGAGGGCGGAAGGGAAAGAGAAGCCTCTGAGAGCTGCTCGGCGCAACGTGGCTCGACCCCGCCCGTGTCCCACACGCACGGCCCGCC
>BOPP01000001.1:16247669-16259996 GCA_017312745.1 Gryllus bimaculatus
TGTGTTTGAAAAATTGAACTAAAATTGATTTCTATTTATTGAAAAAACAAGACAAATTTAATTTGCATGTCAAAACTTAATTTGAATTCTCTTTATAAGTTCACTTTTCCTTTTTCCTTGTGTCTTTCTCTCCATGGTTTTGTGTTCAGAACAAGCAAACTCAATCACGATGAAATTGTGGAGTTCTGTGGGTTTCAAAACTCTACGTAAACGGCAATTTTAATTTCCATGATATAATATAGTGTTTGAAACAAATTTTGCAATCTAACGAACCAACACTATTATTGAATACTGCTACTCGGTAATGTTGAACTAGCAGTTGTCATTCATTTGAACTTATTCTGGAGTTTTGTAAAGGGAATCTGAACAGAAAGAAATACCGACTGGGAAAGTAATGTAAGGTAATAAAAAGTGTTGATATAGGTGTGCTCGGAAGTACAATTCTTGGCGGGAAAGCAAGCCAAAGAAAAGAAAAGGATGGCGGCACAGAAGAGATACAGTGGGGAAGGAATAAGTAGAATTGTATTGGAAAGATGGGGAGAAAGGTAAGAAGAATAACTGGAAGAACGTCAGAGGTGTTATTATATTGGAAGTATAATTTATTCAATTTAAGGGTAATTATTATTTATTGAATTATGCGTTTTAACATTCTTCCAAACAATTCAACGTTCTATATGTCAATAATATAATAATATTATTATTCAATTTAAATATTCAGAAGATACAATTCATAACAATGTCTTAATTATAATTTTTGTAGTTAACTTATAATAGAGAGCTAATAGAAGTTTTATATACTTTACCGGAAACCTTTATACAAATGTACTATCATACTTTTTTACTGTTCGCATACTACTTATGTAGTAGCAGAAGAAAAAGGTAATGCAGCAAAACGGGTGTATTTCTTGTTTTGACACAGAAGCGCTATTTGTGAGACCTGAGTAATAAAAAGGTTAAATATTTCCCATATAATGAGTGTATTACTTCTTTCTTACTTCGCGGGGGCTGGCAGGGCGAGCGTGCTGGCGTGGGTGCGTGAGCGTGGCGTGGCGTGGGCGTGGCGTGGCGTGGCTGTGTGTGGCGTGGCGTAGTGCGGCTTGGCGATGGTGTGCCGGACGGGAGAGGCAGGGAGAGTTGCGACGGGGAGAGAGCAGAGAGTACGGGGCGGTAAGACGCGGGCGTGGTGTGGTGGGGCGTGGCGTAGGCGGTGGGAGAGGGGCGGGCGAGGCGGCGGGCGGACGGGCGGACGGGCGGACGGGGCGGACGGGGCGGGCGGGACGGGACGGACGGACGGGACGAGACAGGGACGGACCGGGACGGACGGGACAGGACGGGACGGGACGACGCAGGGCGGACGGGCAGGAGGCGGGCGAGCGGGCGGTGGGGCGGGCGGGGCGAGCGAGCGGAGCGCAGCCAGCGCCGCGCTCGGCACGAACGCGATAAAGTGGAGCAAACATCCGCCGAGGCGCGCCCTTCTGCTTTTTTGGGGGGCCTAAAGTGATTGATGAAGGTTGCAGCCAACGTACTTTATCGAGCTCTTCCGCGGGCCGCCGAGCAAACGGCCTTTCACAGCGAAGGCGCAGATCTCTGCTCGGGGGCGGCGGGGAGTGGGTGGCGGCTTGATGGATGGAGCGGAGAGAGTGAACATGAGAATAGGAGGGGATTGAGGAAGGAGCTGAGCATGGTGGTGGGGGGGGCGCGGGTCGGAGCGTTAGAGAGCAGAGCTGTATAGGAGGTGGTGTGGGAGCGAAGAGAGTGGGGAGGCGACTGTGAGTAGCGAAGGAAGGGGTTGCGTAGTGTTGATGTGGATACCGCAGGGCGGTGTGAGGGACACGGTATCGTTCGGGCGAGGCGATGAGACGTGTGGGTCGAGAAAGCACGGGCTGGTGTGGGTGGCACGGGGCGTTCGTGCGCGGGCGGTGTGTCGTCGGTGGTGTAGGGTGGCGTGGGTGTCGCGGGGTCGATGAGGGCGGGGCGAGGTGAGGTGGTGAGGACGAGGCAGAGCAGAGTCGGACGTACGACCATTTCCATTTTTATCTGTCACGCCAGCCACGCACTTCATTTGGAGCCGCAAAGCTTTGAGAACGAAGTCACGAGAACGCGGACAGCTCGGCCTCCATTCTGTATGAGCCTGTTTCAGCCATTTCTTAACAGATGAAGTCGTGGTTGATATAAATAATGAACATGCAATGTGTGTTTATAGAAATCTTAGAAACAATGTATTGACCTTCAGAGCGTGAATGAAAACTAACTTGATTTGCGGGAAAGTGTTGTACGTGAGTGTAGAATCAACCATCAAAGAACTCCCTAAATCAATGATTGAGAGTAATCGAGTGTGTAATCGAATGTGTAATCAATGATACCTTAGTAATATGTGTTCTACACCAAAACGTGCTGTTTGTACTCCAGAAGAGTGCATTATAATTAGATAATTGTTAATTCAAATTTTTCAAACAAGTATGTTTTGATGTTCGTTTTGGATGTTTTCTTCATGAAACCATGATGTTTAGATAAGTATTTTGCAGATATTCCAAACGAAAATTTTACGTTCAATTTCTTTGATGTAACACCTTAACCTTTGACAACTGTTTTGTTTGTTTTAACTTTTCTTCTAAACAACACCCCGTTTGAGATGAATTTAAAATGAATTTCAGTGAGTAAGTAAATCTGAAGCATTTTAAATTTCGACAGCTTAACACATGATGAAGTGTGTTAATCTCGCTACCGTGTTTTTAAAAACTGTGACTTCAAAACTTGCATAAACTAATCAAGAACATCAACAATTATAAGATAGTGCATTTTACTTATCCGGATTTAATTCAAAGATAACAGACTTTTCCCAATGTTGGTTTCCTTTGCATTTGTGGAGAGCAATAGAGTTTTACGTTTTTCAACGAATGTATTCAAACTCATTTTGTTTTGAGCATTCCGGTGTGTCACAACTTTGTAATTATGGCGCACTCTATCATTCGTAGTATCTCTGAAGTAGAAGAGCATGTAAGTTTATTTCATTATGAGATCCAACTTAGAGGTGAGGTTATGATGCATTAACTATAATAGTAGCTCGTTATATCTTTGTAGCTTTGGGTTTACGAGATAATTTTATACTTTAAGCTATACATTTTGTTCCGTAACAAACCTCTGCTGTCGTGTTTTCATTGAAATGAAGAAAACGTACAACACTGGCTTGGAGTTCGACTCAATATTTTCTTTCTCTAAATAAGAGGATTCTGTGCTTAAAAAATGTTTTGTCTTGATAGAGAAAAATCTTTTCATGTTCGTAATTTTTTTACTTTCAATGATAAGTAGATATTTTTTCGCTTAAATTATCCTTAAAAATAAGGTACTACAATGAAAAATACTGACAAGAAGCCTCAGAATTAAATGGTATCAAAATGTGAAATTTCTCTTTCTAAATTCATTGAGCTTCTCACAGCTGACGCAGAATGTACGTCTGACCCGCACACACTGGAGCAGCATTACGAGTTCACCCCAACCCCGCTCACTTCCGATACACACGCCCACACAAACACATACACTCACTCGCGTCCCGGGCTGACCGGCACGGTCGGCGGCCACAGCAGCCTCGTCCGCCGCCATCACTGGCACTGGGAGCGACATCGCCTCTCTCCGTCTCCGCCCACCGTCTTCTCTCTCGCTCTCCCCTCCCCGCCGCGCCCTCTGTCACTGCTTTCGGCGCTGCTCGGGACGCCCCCCGACGGCGCCGGGCTGAGCGGGAGGCCTTGACCCGGTGGAACGGGATCCGGCGGCGCTGCGGACGGACGGACGAGGCGGAAGCGGGCAGAGCGACGCTGACGTGGTGGCGGGGGCCTAAGTGCAGCGCGGGGGCGAATCAACGCGGGTTTGGGGGGCGAGAACTGAGAGGACAACAAGAACGAACAACTTACAGTTGGCTCTGCCAATGAGAAAACAGTAACTTTGATGTAACAGGATATTAATGATGAAGAATTTGAAGACGACGGGGACTGTGAAAACGTAGGGGACTAATGGGACACAGAAGAGTGTGATGGCGTCGGTGACTGTGAAGGTGGCGGAGACTAAGGACGCAGGGGATTGGGAGAACGCCTTGGCCTGTGGGACGCCTGGGTCTGGGCCTGGGGTTGTGAGGACGCCGGGGATAGTGAGGACGCTGGGGATAGTGAGGACGCCGGGGATAGTAAAGACGTCGGGGATCGTGAGGATGATGGAAGTAGTGAGGACTCCTGGGGTTGTAAGGACGGCAGGAATAGTGAGGTCGCTGGGGGTAATGAGGACACCGGAGACTCCAAAGACGATGGGAGCTATGGGATTCTGGCGATATGTCATTTCATTCCAATTTTCATTAATATTGTAAATCCCTTCTCAGTCCTGCTTAGTTTCCCAGAATGCGTCTCCGCATTGCATCCATTCTGAAGCTGCAAATGACCCGATTGTAGGCTAGGAGGAGAATCAGTGCAGGCACCAGTGATGCTGTGCTTCAAATGAAGATTCTCGAAACATCTCTCGTTGCTTCTCGAAGACAATGGTGAGTGTACCAGGAAATAGGCGAACACCCGCAATTCAAGAGACGAGTTCATAGCGAAAGCGGCTGGTAAGACTTGATTAGAAATGATGTGCTGAGATGTGTTCTCGAATTACATGATATATTAGTAAAATATTCCATAACCTTCATTTTGGAGAAATAAATAGCGCCCGGGAGGAAATTAAGGGAAATAGAAGAGACTATTGAGATTAATGATTTGGAAGTAACTTGAAGTGAAAGGGCTACATCCATTGACTACGTTTCTAGAGTTGGCGAAGATTCTTCTGGATAAAAATAAAAGTGTTATGGGAAATGAATATAATATCCCGCAGGTTTAGCTAGCTTAACTATTTTTCATCGCCACATAATAATATGAAAAATATGTAACTATAACTAAAAAGCATCGATATTTATGAAGAAGTTTTAAAGCTAGCACGGCGAAGTTGGCTAAATTTTACAAACCTTGTATATTTAAAACGTTAGGAATGTGTATAAAATATATTTATTTCCAATGAGCTCCGTGGAAACCCGGTCCGGTGTTCCACTCTGAATGCACCAATATCAATGAATACCCGGAACGATGGCGAGGACAATGACACTTAGAACTGCCCGGGCGCCGAGGACAAGTTGGAACAACGTCGAGGCCGAGAGAAGCCGTTGGATCAGAACGTGGCGAGGGTTGTGAGTGGCTCGGAGGGGCTTATAATCTCCAAGACACCGAGACGAGCGCGTCCGAGGAGTTCGCAAGCGACTGAGGCTTTGGGGAAGGCGGAGGCGGCCGCAACTTGGGAACTTGGACCGCAGCGAGTAAGGCGCTCGTTTCAGGGCGATGGCGCTGGCTCTAGTGGTCAGAGGGGAGAAGACGACTGCATCGGTCGGTGCAGCACCGCAACTGCAAAGGTCATTAGTCCCGTAAGTGTTGGGTATGATTTGATGTGCGTGGGGGGGGGAGCAGTGATCTTTCAGCGCTGGAGGTCGAGATCAGTCGACCCATCGACTTGGAGGTATTTTCCCCAACTAGGTATCTCCAGTGGGGCAGCGCCCAAGGAGGTACAAGATCTAAGTTCCCGACGACTCGACAAAGGTGCTGGAGTAGTGATGGTGAGTGTAGTGGAGGGTAGAGAAAAAGAAAAGGATCAAAAAGGAAACATCGCCCACAGTCTGTGGCCCACTTATCAGGGTACTGCTCCGTCATTTGCCTGGTGTTGATCGGAGAAACCACGAAAAATAACCGATCAGAACAGCCGGCCACCATAATTCTTCAGACAGCGGCTGAATTCGACCTAGCTATTTAGTTAGTGTCGAAATTCTTGCCAGTTACCGTCTAGGGTCAAACCCTAGGACCTCCCGGTCAGAGGGCATTGCGTCGATATCAATTGAGGTCCTGAGCCACCTAAACGGCTGCGAATATATTATTCTACGGAAGGATGCGCTCAACTCTCCTATTGTCGAGCACATGAAAATATACGGAGATCCACGACAAGTCGCTATAAAGAGATTTCACTGAAATTCATTCTCCCTCCAATCACTGCCAGCGTTCATTGCTACAAATAACCTGGAACCTCCTCTTCTATCTGTCGACAGATGCATCGATCTTTCTTTCCATTTTATTTTTTTAACGTCATCTTACGAATATACTGTCATTTCTGGTCAGCTGCAGTATTTTAACCTTTTCAAAATTATATACCTTTTCTTCCATTGTATATCCGGAACAGCCATTGAGGCTGCGAGTGGATAATAGTGCGTTCCATGCAAATATTCCGTTATCCAAGAAAATGCGACTATTACCGGTCTCTTTTGTGTCTCAAAAATAGAGAAATATATATTTACTGAGTTTCAGTTTAAATAAAATTTGAGGTTAGAACGTGTGTAGCTGGCTTATTATTCAAATATCTAACATAGAAACTTTCACATAATAGTCACAAATTATCCGTCAAGAAAAGTTCCTCGGAAAAGTTCCACATTGATCTTGGAGTGACGTAATGAACATATGGCTGCATCTAAGAGTCCATTATAAAAATTTTATTATGTTATTAAAACGTATTGTTTATTCCATAAAATAATTGATAATGGCAAGCTAAAACACACTTTTCATTTAAAACAAAAATTAAGAAATTTGGTTCCGTATAAAGCTGAAATATTTTTCTAAACGAGAACACTTAGTGGTTTAATTTATCTTATAGAGAGTACATTGGCTTCATTGAAATACGGTAAGCTTACTGATTATTGCAAGAGAAATGCAAATCCTCAAGCAAAGCATACCATTTGAGACCGTGTAAAGATCAAAGGGAACAACCAGTTTGAGAGGAAGGCTGCTGCATGACGTGTCAGAAGCAAATGACATTGCAGACAGCAAATGACATTGCGTGGGTGACTTCATTTTCCAAAGGCTTTGAGGGGTGGAGTCAAACGTCAGCCGTCAACGCCTAACGGTTTTATATTCGCCCCGGTAATCCGCAGCTGTCTAAATATTTCCAGCGAATCTATCAAAGAAAGAGAGAGAAAACACTCTTTTTAGCGAGCGAAGTTCATCTTTTTTTTTGTATATTACCGACTGGAATTTCAGCAAACTGAGTTTGCTCCGATGAGACCGCATTATTTCTGCGCGTTTCCGAGAAGTCTTAAAGGCGACGAAGCCTGGCTTTCAACCGCCCAGTTCTGATGGTTGCGTCTGACGGACGACAAGTGGGGGAGAGACTGACGGAACGAGACTTGGTTTAATCCTCTTTAATCACTTCCCCCTCCCGTCGACAGCAGAAATCCTACTGTCTTAACTGCTTCCTGATGCTCTCCTACTAATGGGTATGCGTCATTTACTTGCTTCTCCACTGTGAATATGTGTTCTTTGTCATTTGACATTATTTCGTCTGTTTTTTATGTTCTTATTAATTGCAGCTTCAAAATTCCATATAGAGCGAGTTGATGTTAACGACAGTTTTAAGAGAATTTAATATACTTCACGCGCATACCATTACGACCATTTCTGGCTTTATTAATATAAGCTATCGCAAGTATACAATACTTTTACACTTTTTCTAATATTACAAAGTCGTTTAATTTTAGCTCATCACTTTGACATTGTATGTTTTTCACGTACCTGCCAAACTTAACACTCAATAGTCACAGTATTTTTACTATTCATATGTCAAAATGTTGGGATACTGGAATGAAAACTGCTATCCGATATAAGTGGAAGCGGATGGAAGCAACGGAAGTAGACTGGTTTAATTCTCTTTTGGCGTTTGTTCCCCCGCAGAAATTGTGTCTGATCTGCGTCCTGGCTTTTCTATTGATTCGTATGCGTCATCTATTTTCTACTTTGCAACTAATTTAATTTGTTGTTTTTGTTATCTTCACAATATCATGATTAAGTTTGATTTCGCTGAATTTGTTAGTCGCAAAGTTAAAAGTAAAGCTATAAAAAGTAGTTTGTAAACGTATTGATCTATTCCGATTTTCCTTAGTATCTTCTTTCGAGATATCACATTATTTTTACATGTTCATATGACATAAATTTACCAGTTATGGCATTTGACTCCCCACTATATTTTTAAGATGTCAACCTACAGATATTTTGATACCAAATACCTTACATTTTTATACAGTGAACCATTATAATTTATCATATTTTATCATGAATTACAAATGTAATATCAATAATATTATCAATAATTATCATGTAGAAGGATAATCTCAACAATAGTTAGAAATTTTTTATGGAAAAATCGTGTTTAAGATCATTTTCGACTGTAAAATTGCATACACGTTAGGATTAAAATGTATTAGTCCTGTTTCAAAGATAGTTAAGATTTCTGCAGGTAGAGAGAAGATACATTCACTTTTGTACCCAAAAATCGGGATGTCTGTGTGAATGGATGTATGGAGGGATGTAAATGTGTGTCACACATAACTGTCATTTTAAAGTATTTTAAGCTATTACTACGTAAATATGTCAGGAATAAATTCTAGTAATGGCGCTCGAAATATCATTGTATTTTAATTTTGGGGGTACTTTACAAGAATCTCCTGTGAAATTTTCAAAGTTTTCTGGACTTCGGTGCAATTTTTGTTCTTGAGTTATTTGGTAGAATATGAGAGAGTTCATTTATGAAAATGTAATAGTTCTGATTTTCATTAAGATCGTAGTTCAAACAAGCAAAGTTCCAATTTATTTTTGAACCTGTCCTACACTTCTAACGTTAAACTCAAGGATTTTTCAGTACAATTTCCTTCGCAACTTTAGATATTTAAATGACATTATGCACTTTAAAAAAAATTAAAAAACGAGGAGTAATTGTTGAGAAATAGCAAGAAACTCTAAGACGAGCACAACTTTCGGTGTGCCGCGCTTTTCCTCTTCTTGTATTTTTTGAAATTAATAGCACCATGATGTCTTTAATATGCAAGTAATTTTCATGACTGATGACATCCATGTACGTTGACAAAATATAAAAAAGATTAAAACAAGTTGCTGTTGGACATTGCAACACAGAAGCTGCATCTATGTGCAGCGAAAGCATAAGTTCAATGTTAGATTCAACTCTGGGTTGAAAGATTTTGAGCCAAACGCGAATATAATCACAAGCAGTAAGAAAACGTCTCCGGTGTTATTGCAATAACTCCGCAGATGAAATATTATAGCTATTAACATACCTATAAATATTATGAGTGTTATTACTCATTACAAAAGTTAAGCGGAGCCGAGATTTTTAATTTGGATGAGGCAGTAATAACACTGTAACATTTCGTGCTATGTTCAGCGTTTTATCGGTCAACATAAAATTTCACGATTTATGCGAAAATTTAAATCACTAGTTAGCGATAGTAAACAAATTAATTATGTTGTTGCGGCACATTACTACGATATTGGAGGGTAGTGTTTGTATACCCGTATATACATCTTCAGATCGTGTAATATATCTTCAGATCGTCTGTAAATATGAATACCAGAGAAGAGTTTCATTTGGTGGAATGCCAGGAAAATGATGTTAATTTACCTAATGTACACTTTTTAACTGCCGTATTAATATTACAATTAACAATAATTATCCCAGAAAGTAATATGAGTTACTTTGCTTCCGAATTGTTTGGATCTGATATGTTTTTACATTGCCGTGTTTTCTTCTTAATAAACATTTGATTACGATGAATCGATGGTTGTTTAATTACGCTGCTAAGGATGTTAAAACCCAATGCTAAGGATTTTAAATTTCTTAACCTACACGTAGGTACAAGTGCACTTAACTTATAGGGTTGCATGTTAACAAGGATTTAAGACCGATAAAGAATGTTAATTGGCCGTGTAATTTTTCCAACATACCTTGACCGAAAAACATTGCAATAGATGCCAATAAACTTGACGTTAACCTAGTATTTTTCATTTTTCTTCTCTAGTCTACAGAACAATAAAGTTGATCTATTATTTCGCCTGACAAATAATGCAATCACCCTTAAAAATAGTTCATGATTGAGATCCTTTCAGACCGACGGCCTTTGCTAGAAGAAATACGAAGACATAGAACTAGCGGGAACTTTCAAGAAAGCACCTGATGCACTGGCGTGTAAAAAAAACACGTGACAACTTAGGAACGACCTCGGAACGGTTATGGCCGGCAATTTCGTTTTCTCAAATAGCGTCACGCTCTATTTCGCCCAGGGAACAGCTGAGGAAAGGCCGTCTGCAGAGAGAGACAGTTGATGCGCATTACTATCCAATTTCCGTCCTTTCTCGTTGGAAGTTTCTGGTCACTGCCCTTTCTCCATTCAGTTACCTCCCCTTTCATCCTCGCTCTTCCACCACGATGTCCCAACCCTGCGCGTTTTTCTGAACTTTACTTGTCGTCTCATCTTAACCTCCCTTCTGCTTGCTATCTTTCTCTTTACCCTCAAAGGCTGTAATCCGTTTCTCAGATCACCTTTTCTTCCTTCTGACCTGTTCATGCACATGTTAACACATCTTTATCTTTTTAAAGGAGGGTATTTTAATTTCGTTATTCGGTGTTGATTAAAATTCGCAAAAAATAACTTATTTGAAAGAATGATTTTTGTCGAATTTGGAATGAAGATTTTGAAATGTAAATATAATAGTTATGTGCTTATTTGGTATAAAAACCTTTTAGCAGTGGACGTTTCACCTGAGATCGTTATATTACTCTTCTATCCATTTATTGTCCTCACTTATTTATATGATGGACTAAGGAAGTACACAACTGTACAAAGTAAAAAACAATTAAATTTAAAAAAGATGTATGTCTCAACATTATCAAATCCATTGAAATTAAAGTAATCAAATAACACGGTACTTAAAATGAGTCAAGAAAGATCGCCTATACAGCTCTGTAATTGGCGAACAACTTCACAGAAAACGAGGAAGACCTAGAATAATTTATTGGAGAAGACGGCAAAGACAGGGTCAAAAGGAAACTGGAAGACGAATGCTGTAAAATATTCGCAGAACTACTGCTAAGTTCAGTTTTTATCATTGAAGTCTGGATTCTTACTTAAATATTCCGTTAAGTGAACCACGCAATTATAATTACTGCCATCCAGTTCTGGTGAATAAAAAGATAATTCCATTGTTATTTACATGTAATAATTCGATTCTCAAAATTGTATTCTTTTAATTTGTTTGTGATGAATATTCATATCAATTTTTTTAGAGAGAGAATAGTAAAATCATTTATTTCACAGCATGCATAGCTTGCTAAGAGTTTAATTTTTAGCCAATAGTACTAGTGCTAGAAGTGAAACAATGCTCGGGTGTTCAGATTAACCTGTGAATGCAATAAAGAAAACGAAATACTTACATGTGACCGCACGGCACCCTTCAAAGGTGATGGACCGCATCCGCCACTATTAATCCAGTGTATTAAGTGATTAATACACATTACTAAAAATAAAATGAAAGTAAATAACGCTTTCAAAGAAATAGTGTATGACACGCGTTGCTCTTAGGAACACACTAGTCGGCCAGTCGATCTCAGTGATAACCATTTCTACTCACAGAATGAAACGTCTCTTTTACCTCCCCTATCATAACTATTGTACACATGAGTGAATAGTGATTTTCCATTGTAATCCCCACACACTATCGTTTGAAACCTAGACTACCGGTTAGCTGCTCTGATAGGCACTTTTCCGTGGTTTCTCCGATCACTACCACGCGAATGTCGAAGCAGTATCCTCACAAACAGGCCCGCGCGCGATCTTTCCTTCCTCTTCCTTGTCCTGTCCTATCCTCTCACCTTACACACTCGCATAAATTGCACACTCACACTTGTCGGGGGCTTAGAGCTTGTCCCAGCTGAAGCTCTCCCGGCTAGGGACCCACTGTTCGCAGATTCGTAGTTGGGAAAATCTCCGGAAGCCGACGTCGGTCTGTGCCGAATCTCTCCAGCCAGAGCGGGAAGGCCACTGCCATCTCCATTGATAAAACATACACTACACTTACGTGACTAATGATCATATCAGTTGACTCGCCCGGAATCGCGTACAAATCAATCAGTTGACAACGCGATTGCCTTACGTTCATTTTCTCTCTTTTATAAAATGTATCCTCATCGCTTCATTCTTCTCCCTCGTCCAACAGCCTACTACGCATGGCGGAGCGACTGCTACCAAGTACTCACGAAAACCTAGAAACGCAGCGAAAGTTAAGCGTGTGACGTTCGTAAAATTACGATCACAACTTCCTCTGTAAATCTTAATTAAAGCCGAGGATATTTCGCCAGAGGCACAGAGAAGGGCCCCGCAAGGGGCAAGCGGAGCGGGGAAGAGCAGAGCGGGGCGGGGTGGAGCGGGGCGGG
>BOPP01000001.1:16260011-16295049 GCA_017312745.1 Gryllus bimaculatus
GGGGAGGGGGAGACGCGGGGAGCGGAGGATGAACGGGGTGGGCGGTGCAATGCTCGAAATGGGAGAAAACAACGCCGCGAGATAAGTGGGTAATTAATGTGAAGTGCGTTGCGTGTTGCGAGATTCTGCTCGTGGCGCCAGCAGGTTGCTGCAGACGATTTCACCTGAAAGGCGGCGTTTTCGGGCATGTGGTATATTGCGTGAATTCAGTTGAAGTAGATCAGCGCCGCAGGGGGAGTAATTGTGAGTTTGGTAATGCGTCAAAAGGATGCACTATCGTATGTTAAGGATATTCAGTCCCTTCTGCGGGTTGGATCGATCGCAGAAGTTAACTAAACCTTTGCCACTTGCGGGACAAACACTACTTCATCGTTTTTGCAATACTCAAATACATTGGAGATTGTGATTTTGCCCTTTGCAAGTGGAAATGAAAGTTGTGGAGGTCAATTATAGTTCGGAAGTTTCCCAACTTCGAAATTCTTCCTCCTCGATTTTGAAATTTAAAACATAAATGGCATACATATTTCTAAATACGAATTAATGAAAAGAGGAATATCATATGTTTTACTATTTTACCTGATGTACAATGTCGTATTTTCCTTGATTATCACAATGTTCAGTGACGAAGTAAAATGGCTAATGAATTTAATGAATCTTTCCCACATAACATGGAAAACTTCTTTGAAATTGAAAGTTGGTGAAAAAATGTGCTAAAATGAAAACGTTAATTTATCGAAACACATTTTACCTCTTCACACACAAAACTTTGGGGACTTAATTTTTTGTCTTTAATTGATGTAGTGCATCTCTCTCGTCGTTCCTAATTTTGAATACATGCACGTAATTTAATTATTCCTCTCAATTATGTTTTAATGTATAAATACGTTACCGTTTTCAAGTTTTACAGCACTATTTTCCCCGCATGACCCTTCACCTTCAAACAATAGATATAATATATTTCTGCTTTGCCCTCGTAGTACACCAATCAAATCGCGCAGTCTGCATTAGAGTATTCCATTAGTAACCGCACAAATTTGCGGCTGTAAATAACAAAGTTCAGGAGATTTTATTAAGTCCCCAGTACACCGAAAAAGTTACTTAATAAATCAAAACAAATATATAAAAACCCAATCAAAACGTGATTTTTCTCTTGTTACATTTTTACCCTCACAAAATAAAGCAATTAACATTTTTTGTCTGTCACATGCGTTTTTAACCCCATTTAACATATAACCGTATAGGCTGTTAAGTAAACTTGTACCTATCTGTAAGTAAAGATATTTAACATCTTTAGCAAAGAGTTTTAACATCCTTAGGAACATAAATAAGATTCATCGAACGTCGGCTGTTTATTAAGAAAAATATGGCAATGTACAAAACAAATAAGATTCAAACAATTCAGAATAAAAGTAACTAAAGGGTTTTTTGTATAATTATTGTTAATTGTTAATAGTACAATTAGAAAAATGTATATTAGGTAAATTAACCCATTTTCCTGGCATTCCACCAAATGAAACTCTTCTTCGGTAATCATATTTACTGACGATGGGGAATGTGTCGCCACTGAAAGTACACGCGCTTACTTCCTTACCGCCAATCATTTTTTGAGGTTCAGGAGAATTATTTGCATCCATCTTTCTCGAACCATGCTATATGAAAATTCGTTTAAATAGATATATCGCAAGCAGCACCCCACAATATTATACTAACGCGTCGCATCAACAGAATTCATTTGTTTAATATCTCAGTAATGTAAATTTTCGCATAAATTTTAGTATAAATTGGATGGGAGATTTTATGGTGAACGAAAAAAATGCTGAACATACCACGAAATGTTACAGTGTTATTACGGGCTCGTCCAAATTAAAAAACTCGGCACCGCTACACTTCCCCTCTATTGTTTACTTTAAGTCTCTTTAGTAGTAATAACACTTGTAAAAATTACCAAGTATGTAAATAGTTATATCTCGATTCAAACCTTGTCTGACCCGAAGTACCTGCACATACTTCAACTGGCGGTGGGAATTATATTGCAGCTAGTCACTCGACGCGCAGCGTGCCTCTGCAAGTCGAGAATTACGGGCGGGGCGGCGGGCGGATGCGGAGGGGAAGGCGCCAGGCCACCGACGCCTATAAAGCTGCCCCCCACCTCCCGTTCGGAGCTGCGAAACGTGTTTCGTCTTCCGTCTGCGTGCTCCCTGCTCCTGACTACCGCTTCGAAGTGCGAATACGTCTCTGCTTGGCTCTGCTCCAGCAGCTCTGCCTCGCGAATAATAAGTAGCTTGCCAGCCATAACTCAAAACAATGATCCGGTCTTGCACGTGTATCCATTTGTTGTCTGATGTATGTTTCTCTTTTCACGTACGAACAATTGAAATCGCATCTATACATTCAGCTCTCACAAGTTGGCACTATTTGTCGTAATAATGTTTGGGGATGTTAATATTCAGTTAGTATTTGTTTCGTTTTTGTGTGCGTGTGTGTGGGGGGGTGTTCAATCGAACATATTAAAATTCTATTTACATTAAAATTCGAAATAATATTGAATGTTAATGATTAAAAACCTTTTTAAAAGCATATTTTTCGCATCAAAGAATTATTAATGAATCACCGACCATTACAATATCATTATTAAAATATGAAAATGAAATATTCTCTACTTTGCAGCCAAAATACTGAAACGAATTCCTCAGGCATAAAGTTAATAAATACACCAACATGAATCAAAACAATATTTTAGCACGCTTTGTTATATATGAGAGAAACATTCATGCAAATTAATATCACAAAAATCAGGGATTCAAACGTTCACTAAATGTTTTTATTATTTTGAAATAATAATTCAACTTCCTTAATGTACAAGTGTGATACGGACGAAATAAACCGAATTCGTAATACAAAAAACAAACAAAACCAACACGCAATCAATATCAATACAATTAAAATTAAATTAGGGTCGTGTAAACTACAATGGTTTTAGTTTACCTACGGAATCAGCATCTTCACATGAATATTTGGGAGGAAAATTGTGTTTATACGTTAATATAGAGACTCCCAATATCGTGTTCGTTTAGTTCGTCTGTTTTGTTGTAAATCATCTTCGTACCCTGACTTGCATTTGACACCTACTTATTGAATTCCGTTCTTTGGGCTTACATTCTTTTGAATATCAATTACGTATCATTATTGAAATATTTAATTCAATTGAATATTATTATTTCAATTTACGTTCTTGTTTTTATTTCACTAAAGGCGTGTGTGTTTATTACTTAGACATACACTTTATTACTTAGCGAGCATTAACGTTAATGTTGTTAGGAATAAGTCTACAATACTGGAATTTTTTATATCTGTGCGGTGTGACACTAAAAAATGAAACCCATATCATCCATTCACGATTATAGAAATTACTTCCAATAAACTTGGAAGAAATGTATGGTTATCTGCTTCATCGCGTTTCATCTAATCAAATCACGTTCACTATCTACATTTGTTACTACTCGTACGCAATCTCTTCATTTCATCCACATTCCACCCACGTCTATAAAACTTCTCCTCCATTCAACCCTATTCCACTATAGTCAACATTCTAATGCACAGCAAACGTTCATTGTGTGATTGTGAAATGTGAAATGTGAAATGTGAAATGTGAAATGTTGGTTCACTATACAAGCTGACACCATCACACAACCATTGTGTATATTTTTTAAAAAGACAAAAAAAATCGTGATGACGTGCCCTACTATGGTTTTATAACGTACATAATGTGATTGCTAACTGACAAGTGACGTCTAGACGGACTAATACTATTTGTTTCAATCGATCAGTTCCAACGTCGAAAATTACTGGATAAATTGCGATTCACTTTACAATTATGCCACTTACACACAGAGTATGTAAGTTGCTTTTTGTGACGCATCTCACATGTCTGTAGTTATACAATATCCTGAAATTGTTTTGTAAATCTACTCCTGACAAATACATTTGTGCATAACTGCGTCCCCGAGCTTGACTCTATTAAACTCGTACTCACTATATACTCATAACGTTCTATATAATCATAATACTTTGTTTTTAACACTAATTTAATATTTCATCTTCTTAAAAAATGTACACAATGATTTTTATAATGGTGTCAGCTAGTATTTACATTGTTTAATCGCGGGACCTCACATCTACAAATGTTAATTGCAGCTTAATCTCGTTACTATGAGTAATCCTGTATTTATCCACATACGATTTTCTATCAGTGTAATTTTATTTACACTCTTAAGTTTTGTATGCTTCTGACCTATGTTTGCGATGATGACGTTATATATCTTTGGAGATCGCTAGACTGGTTTACCATTGCCTTCCGCAGTGTGAAGGATGGTAGTTGTAATAAAGGGAAATTTGAATAACAAATGAATGATATTTTATTCAGGGAGAATGTTTTGGAATGACAAGCTGACCAAAACGTATACTTATTTGCACTACACAACCACACATGTCAGGAGTTTAAGAGCTTGTCCCGTCTAGGTCGGTGCCCAGCTGGGACCCTCTCCATCCATCGCGGGAAGAACAGCGCCAGCTCCCACGATAAACACATGCACTACATTTACGGGACTAATGAGTTTCCTGTATTTCTAACCAATCAACCAACGCGAGTGAAGAGCCCCGTTCCCGGGATTAAAAAAAATCACTGCACTGTCGGCGCTAACGACCATGGCAGTGCGCGGAGGTGTGACCCGCGCGTGTGTGTGCGCGTGTTGCAGGGCGCGCGGTGAGCGCATGGGGCGGGGCCCGCGCGGGCGCCGGCGCTCGCGCGGCGCACCTTAGCCTGCCCGGGCCGCGGCGGGGGCGCCGCTGCGGGCCGGCGGCGCCAGCCGCTCCGCGGCGCAGGGCCTCTGGCCTAGCCATGCGCCGACCCGACCCCCCCCGCCACTGACGCACTCGCCCGCGGCCGCCGCGCCTCGCCGCCCTCCGCCGCACTCGCTGCTACTGCGTGCGCGCCGCTGCTGCTCTTGGCCGGCGAGTGGCGCCGCCACGCTACAGGTACGTTTTTCTCACCTGCGCCAGCTACGCGCACCGGCCGCTAATCGCCAATTTCTTCTTCTTCTCCTTCTTCCACCTACACCGGGAGGTGGTTCAGGGCATCAAGTGTTGTCACTGCAGAACATCTGATCGGGATATCCTAGGTTCGAGTCCGGACGGTGGCAAGCTAGGTAGGTATGGAGACCCTCGCTAAATAGCTTGGTCGAATTCGTTCGCTGTCTGGAGGATAATTCTAGCGGTCAACAACCCTGATCGGTAGTTTTCCGTGGTTTATCCGATCAACACGAGAAGAATGCCGGATCAGTACTCTAACAAACGGGCCACGAACCGCGCGCGGTCTTTCCTTCCTCTTCCTTGTCATCTCCTCACGCCTTACTTACAGACATTTATACTCACAAGCACTAGACTATCGCATATGCCCTGAGACCAGACTGGAGCTCAGAGCTTGTCTCGGAAGAGGCGGTGCCTCGCTGATGGGAGATACCTGGTTAAGAAACCCACGCTAGCCGCCGGTAGGGCGGCGGTAGAGCTCGCCATCCAGCATGGTGTAGCGTCACGGCTTGGCAGCAGCAAGCCGAGTGCAAGGTAGAGGGTTGGGGGATCTGAAAATAGACGCCCAAACAAAGAAGGGACTTTCCGACAGGAAATGGTCCGCGGGCCAGGCAGCGCCAGGGAAACACTCTTTCCACCGCGCGGGGGTGGGGAGTAGTGACGTAGGAGGTCAGGTGACCTGAACATATAAAGACGCCGCGGCGATACGGCGCGAACGGGTAACGTTTCTGGTTTCCTCGTGGCTACACCACAAAAACTTTGTCCGCCCAGGTTGGTGCGGAGTGCCGAGGGCACGTGGTTGTTCGACGAGTTCGGACAGGGTGATGTGTTCTTCAAAACACATTCGGGCAGATCGTCAATCTGCGGGGCACACCAGGTCACTTTGCGACGCGGCCCGTTTTGCAGGCTGCGTAGCGTCGGCGCAAGGCGCATGTAGGGAGAGGAGGGCTGCATGGTAACTCTGGCAAACCGCCTTAGAGTAAGAGTGTAAATATTACATTGCTGTAATAAAACTGTAATACTCCACTCGTGTCTGTTTCCTTGTGGTGTAGATCACTACACACGACGTTACAATGGGAAAATCTCCGCCACCTCCAGAGTAAAAACATGCACTACACTTACGAGAGTAATGACCTTAAATGTTGACGCTTCCGGAATCACAAATCAATCATTCAATAAATCATTTTCTCCTCCTTTTTCTTCGTCCTTCAGTTGTACTGTCTTCTTATGAATGATTTTCTCCGTTTCCAAGTTTCTTTACTGGTATCGTATTTGCGGTCATTGTTGTCTTCGTTGCATTCTTCACTTTGTCTTTTTCATTTTCACCATCGCCGTCAGTTTATAATACAGTCTTGTGTCTATTTGATGTGAATTTGCGCGGGAAGGTATATGTTCTAAACCATAAACGAACTGTGGGCATATTCAACGGACTTTTAGTGTAGTGTTTGATCTTACTTTCAGTTGTCAGTTGTGTACAGGTTTTATTTTCATTATTATTGTTGTTTCTTATTGTAAATAAATGTTGTTTTGTCTGATTTTGAAACTTGGAAATAATTAAAACTCAAATAAATACTAAGTTGTCATTATTCAAGTTAATGGTGTATGGCGTAGAATGATCGGCCCTACAACACAAATAAATGTATATTTCTGTTTTTCTGTTCATAAATCTTATTCATTGAAGGGAAACATTTGAAGCATCACTGTACTTATGAATGCCTCGCAAAAGATTCTTTAAAATACGATGCACTGATACTCCAAGAAGGAGTTAATTAGTTGTATTAAAGCAAAAGCTACAAATTTCAGTTAGGTTCTTGTAGAAACTGTCATTTTGATCCTAGGCGCATTTGACCATAGTTACGTGAACGCCTTAATTGCTTTCGAAGCAAAGTCAAAACTACATGATAGAAATATTGTTCACAAAATTCAAGAAAACGTATTCTATTTATGCATCTACAATATATTATAAAATATTAATTACATTAAATTCTACAAAGCATACACTTACAATTAACAGTTTCTTTGTCAAATTAAAATCATAGAATTTGAAATGACTCGTTTTTAAACCTAGGTTTGTTTACGCGCAGACTAGCTTTGCTCATGTACGTACAGGGTAGGCAGGTGTTAAACAATTATCAAAAATGGATCTGACCATTGTCTACTTCATACACGGAAAACCACATCCAGGAGACGAAGTCGGCTGTAACAAGTAAACGTAGGTTACACGCCTAGTAATCCAGCGGGGGGGAACTTAATTTTGTTATCAATCAGCAGTATTCTGTGCGGAGATTTTTGACAATTTATTGAGTTTTGCTAAACAAATAAATGTTCGTTAGAAATCACGTAATGTGCAATTATTCATGTAATTAGTATTACTTGCAATTAATGTTTTATATATTTCAAAATCATCAGCTATTTTTGAATAAATGCAATGCAACAAAACACAATACGTTTGAAATTGAAATATTGTTTTGCTTACCGCCAGGTTCTCAAATTTCAACATGTAATAAATGTTCTGACTCTTTTGTGATATAAGGTGCTGCGTTCCGTTTCTGCTCCTCGAACACCTCCTGCATCCTCTCAATACTCTCTTCAAGAAATTTTATTCGTATATCTTGTTGTCGCATTATTTTCTATAACATAGTGTTAAGATAAGATAGTAATATAAGATGTGTATAGTAATGACACGATTGTGAGTTTAAAACAGTAGTATGATATAATTAAGTATAACTTGTGAAAGATAGTGAGTTTTGGGAAACGTGTCTAATCACTGAGCATAATATTAAATTATTATTATAGGTTTATTAGCTGAATTCCATGGTTGCCCAAGATTATTAATTTGTCACAATGATCTAGAATGCAGCCGCCGACATGGATGGCCGACTTGGCGCCTTGATCTGAAGGGTTCCGCATTGAGCATCGTTGTTTGTCCCTTGTTTTGCATCTATATGTGTTGTCGCGGAGGGGCTTGTGAGTCTGCCGACCACATACTTAGGAGCCTGCAAGTGTGTCAGTGTTTAGTGTAAGGGTTAATGTGTGTCCCCTTAAGGAACATAGTGGGTACCCGGCGCGGATAGTCGAAATCGGCATTCTCTGGAGCTGGAGAAAGCTTCAGGAAGGGGGAAAATGCATATTGTGCAGCCCCGTCCCATCCGCCCAGTTCGTCCATCATTCCCTCACGTCCTGTCTTGTCAGCAAAGGCCGTTCTACTCACGTCTCCCTCTCCTTCCCTCCCCTTCTTCCCGCTGTATACGTTTTTCCTTCCTCTCGCTCTCCGCACGCTTCTTTCGCAACGTTCTTTTCCACTCCGCCTCATCTCTCCGATCCTTTCGTTTCCTCGTCCCCTCCTTGCTCTCCTTCCACTCCGCCTGCTCTTTCCACCGCATCTCGCTGCGCCAGCCTCTCCCGTTTCTGCCCGTCCCGCATCACCCGGCATCGCCCGACAACAATGCTGCCGAAATACCCTAGATAGTGCATTTTGACAAAATGCAGTGATCGCATTTTAAGTCGCAGCTACTCTACGTTTTTGTTCTTGGCAGTTTAAAAATAGCCCTGTCAAAAACGCTATTCCATCAGTAGTTCTAAAGTTTCTGCAACACATAGAATCATGCATAATTCCACTTTTATATCTGTATGACTAAGACAGTAATTTTTTTTCTTCACAAAGGAATTTGAGCATTCAACTCAACCACATTTCGTTTATGTTTCTTCCTTTAAATGGAAGGTAACGGGTCCTGGATGCGTTATCACTTGCTTACTTTTACGTCTTTTTATAGTAAAAATTCTTAGTTTTAATAATATCCTAAATTTTAGAGAAGTTATCTGTCATCATTTGTTTCTCGTATGACGTTTTTAAGTTCTCCATTTCATGTAGTTCGTTGTCTTGGACGATTTATTTTGCAAGTTGCATCTGTCAAAAACAGTCAACGTTCCAGAACGACTTTTTTAATTTCCGAGATGAATGAGAGCTTCTAAGTGCTACGATTAGCGAGTGCTGGTAATTACAAGTATATGTGATGAATTATGATTGTAATTTACAGTGGATAGTAGAATTTTCTGCCATAGTTCAAAATATACACGAACAATCATGGTAAAAAACCATATTTCAATTAATTTTTTTGTAAAAAGTGTTTATGTAACTCTGTATTCACAGTGAACAGAGATTATATTCTCCCAGAATTTGTAGACATCACAACTCAGTATTCTTGAAAAATAACTATCGAGTGATATGAAACAATATTTTTAGTTCTGCGATTTTCTTTTTCGGGCAAGTATAGCAGGTCCGCGCCAACAGTAATTCCAGCGGTACATCGTGCAAGGGTAGCATTTGCGAAATGGCGGCAAATATTTCACCAATTTCTTCACATATTTACATTGTTTTTACATTTTTATATTTAAACGAAAAACGTTTTCTCTATTATTCACAAGTATAACTCTCTTTTAGTATTAAATAATGGGTCGAAAAAATTAATACACTAATACATAATTATATGTAATACAACTATCGGAGATTACATCAATTTCGTTTAATTTAATATCTCTTTCTTTATTACTCAAGTGCCATCTATGAAGTTGCCGGTCGACATCAGGTCAAGGCTGTGTAATCTCAATAAAATCTAAGTATCAAAATGCATAACATTAGAAACGGAATCAGCAAACAATATTTGCACAAGGACGCAATTTCCTTGATGTGGGTCTGATGTATTGTATTTTTTTTGTTCCAACATTTCGGCTATACTTTCTTTTGTGCAAAGTAATTCCACGGGTTCAACTACTAATGCATTATTTATGTTCCCGTTAAAGTAATTTTTAAATGACTTACCTGACTTAATTTTACTTTATTCCATAATGCCACCATTGTATTTGGCTTTTTACTTTGGCTCAAAAATTGATATATTTGTGCTTCCTTCTCCCTTATTTGTTGCTTCAATAATCGTATCTTCTCCAATGTGATAGTTCTATCCAAATTTTTTCTTTCTTGGTATTCTAAAGTTTTACGTATTAGATCATCTTGGGCTAATCCAACTTCCTCACCGCCCTATAGTCGCACAAATATATGTAAAATAAACTATGATTATTGTGAAGTAAATGTCAAGTAATGTGTAATATATGTACATGAAGTTTAAATTATTTTCTACTCTTTCATTTAAATGTATCGTTATTGATTTCCTATCTCTGTCATTCGTTATTTCAAATTTCATGAGAAAGTGAGTATGTCAGATATAAATCACAGAAGAGGACGGTGGTATTTATACTGTTTAAAATCTGAATAACGTCTTCAGTGTTGATAAAGATTGGATTATTACAATAAATTTGTTTAAGTCGATATAAACTTGGTTTTAGTCTCCATCTTGCGTTGACATTTTACTTTGTTATTCTTTACTAAAATATCACAAATTTACGTATTCCATACACGACGACGAGACTTTAGAGCAGGCAGGTTTTTAAAGTGTTACTCACTAAAGAAAATGAAAACTTGTGGTTAATTAAGGGTATAATATAAATGAAAGAATATCTATTAAAAGGAACTTCACAAAATGACATAAATTCACAATATTATTTTACATCCTTACTCCCTCTTCTACATCGTGACTAAAGATGTATAGTGCTGATTATAAAATCTCCTTCATGTTTGCAACCAGCTATCTAAGGAGCAGATCTAGTGACTGTTGTTGCCTCTACAATAGTTTGATCAAAATGGGCTGTTTCAAATAAAGCTATTTATTGCATTTCCCAGTCTCTTGAAGGACTTCGGAGTTTAGCCAAGTTCTTACACAAATTTTGCGGAGCAAATCCCACAGCTCCCATAACCATCGGGACGACTTTTTTTTTTCCACCCCACATTCGGCTGATCTCTATTTCCAAACATTCGTATTTGAGACGTTTCTCTGCCTCCTTTGTTACGACGATTTGATCGTAAGGAACAGCAACATCTACAAGTAGACACGATTTTTTCTCTAAATCGCGGATAACAATATCCTGTTTGTTTGCCGCTATCGTTGATACGTTTGAATTTGTTGGTCATACAATATTGTATAGAGTCCAACAGACGTCACCAGTTTTGGTGAGTGTTCGTACCACTTGGGGCATAAGTTTGGAACTTTGAAGGCGAACTCACCATAATACGGTACAGATCTGTCAGTGGAATAATTACACATCCTGTCGTGTGATTTCAACAATTCGGTCTTTCCTAGCAATGGACAAGATGAGACTATATGATCAATGGTTTCTACTTGTTGCTGGCAAATACAGGCTTTAATCATCTTGGGAAATTTGAGAACCGCTTTATTCTAATGTTGTGTTCTCAACGCCTGATTTTGGGCAGCTATTAGAACTGCTTCCAATTCTGGATTCAATCTTGCCTATAATTTGATGTACTCTTCATGGAGTGGTTTATATCTTTACGATTTATTTAACATTTTTGTCTCACATGTCATGTACATCATCAGAAGTTGTGTCTGTCTGTTCTGCGTGTTTTGCATAGTTTTCTTCGCAATGCTTTTTGTCCAGTAACAATGCCTTTGTTTCCCATTCTTCGATCAAATTTAATGACCTGCCTCCTCAGAGATATCTGACTACATACTTTCCCATCCAACTTTTCATTGTGCCAGGAGGCTTCAATGTGTTTGAGGTCTCTTCCTCCTTCCTTATGTGACACCTAAAGTTAATGTACATCAGCTCGAGGGTGGGCGACATATGAGCAGTTTTCTGGTTTTTCGATCCAGCATTCGAATTTCTTGGTTAGTGAAATCCACGAGTCCGAAACTGTACTCCACGAGCGAACTACAAAACAAATATCTCTCTTCTGTAATAGTCCCTACGAATTATCTCTTTCTTTAGTGCTTCAGTGCTCTGTGACGTCACTTTCACTTTCTTTAAATTGATTTTTGCGCAATTGTCAAGACCGACCTTCATGCAGATGTCATTGCAAAAGTCATTCACGACAGACAACATTTAAGAAAGAATCGCTTCACTCTTAGCAAAGTCATTAAGATCCATGTAAAACAAATGTAATACTGGTCCTCCATCATCATGGAGCTTGTAACCAAAGTTAGAGGGCGACAACTGGCTAAGACGTGGGATCAAACTAATCCAAAACAGCAGAGGAGGTAGCGAATCTCCTAGAAAATACGTGTGTAAACCTGAAAACTTCTTTTTTCTACTGCATCCTTGTTATTAACCTATTAGCGAGTATTTTAGTAACCTGGTAACTTTAAACTAGTCTTGCAAAATTCAATAAGTCTACGCTGAAATCGATAGATCTGCAGGATCTTTAAAATCCAATCGGGTGGTACACTGTCACAGGCCTTCTGGTAGGCAATCCAAGAAATGCTTAAGTTACGTGTTTTCGCTTCTTTGTATAATTCAAGATGACTTTATTTATTAGCCAGATTTTCTCCCAGATTTTCAGCAATAGGAATCTTTATGACACCCTTTTTGTTCAACTGTGAACAGATGGTTCTCCTCTAGGTGTCTGAACATTTTGGCAGCTGTGGCAGCAGTTGTAACTTTGTACATTACTGGCATGTAAGTGATTGACCTTTAGTTCTTCGTCCAAGAACTGCCTCCCGCTGTGAGTACCAAATAGTAAGGAATGCCAATTGTGAGCCATTCCGGGAGTTCCTTTGGGTTTTCTAAAATGTTACCAATAGTCTTTGCAAGATGAGTTAATTTCTGCTGACAATGTTGTTAATTTCTTAATCCAATAATTCTGAATCTTATCAATCCCGGGGAATTTTTAGTTTACCATATTCTTAATTGCTTGAAAGAGGTCCTCTTCCAAGAATTTGTAAACATGTCCCACCGTTTCCACAAGTTCATCGGCAGCATCAACTTCGGATTGAAGCCAAGATGCGACTTTCACCACTGACGTATATTTCATTGGAAAAAGAAGAACCTTCGTTTTCAAGTTCTACTTGTTCGTCATGTAGATAGTTCGATCAAAGAACATACTCCGCATTTCCCTGAATGTCAACATATTGTTTTGCTGTGAAGTATCTGCTGCTGAGTATGTTTCGTCGTTGATTAGCAAGCTTCTTTGAATATAGGGTAGGCCCCATGTCGGGTTTTCGCTCTCTCCATATCTTGAAACTTTTATTTCCAAGCACCATTTTTCGCTTCGGCGTGGCAAAATCACCACATCACCTCTTTCAATTTATTCCCAGTCCATCTCTCACGATGACTTCCCCCTACTGCCAACTCTGAGACTAACATCCGTGGGATAGACAGATGTCAACAAAATGACATTAGCACTGATTTTGAGCTAATATGGGCCAGTGGTAGAACAAGACACATTAAGATTCATTTCATTTCTTGTTATATCCATTTTGCTCATTGGTTTTAAGAGACGTTTTGCAGAAAAAAGTCAGAATTCACAAATCTCACTTAACTCGTGGGTCATTTCCTGTCATCAGTTACTGTGACCCCCAGTGGCCTCAGAACATCCCCTGGCAGGGCCCAGCAAGGAGTCCCTTCGATCGCCTATCGGCATTACTAAACCCTACGGTATTTTCACTGACTACTGATGGTAACGTCCTTCGCCAGCTAATGCAAGGTTCGAGCCTCCACTCTAACCAGTGGCCTGGTGTGCCAACCCAGTTTCCCTCCTGTGCCCTCCACGGGCTGATCATAGGAAGTCCACGTGTTCATGCTCCTTCCCCCGTACTCACTTCCCGCTGTGGACGCCGCCACTCCTAAATGGAGACAGCCGTTACAGCCGCCATGTTCAGATGCTGTGGTTTTATTCGAAGTGCCTCTTCAACCATCTGCATCAATCGTCTTTTCTTCTTCGAAGATGCCGTTGAGTCTCTCCTGTGGAGAACTTCTTCGTCTGACCCCTCACTTTCCTTGTATTCTGCAAGGGAGGTCCTACCAGTAGCTGGGCTACCGCTGACATAGTTTTCAGACCTACTGGAGTACTCAAACTTCACCATCAATTATATGGTCGTGTATTCCCTAGGTAGAGTTATTATTATTATTATTATTATTATTATTATTATTATTATTATTATTATATAATTATTATTACTCATTTGTTATGAAAAGGTAGAACCTAATAAAAAGTACAAGAACAAAGAAATTTAAGTGCAAAAAATGTAAAGGAGAACTTAAAGAGAAGATGCAGCATGTATGGAAGAAACTTTTTTCAAAACTAAGAATTGTTATTTCTGCAGGAGTTACTTACTTGCTACACTGAATTTACCTGTTGTGAAAAAATTTCCAACATATTTTTTCGAAGTTTCATATCTTCCATATTCTTCACTGTGGTGGTGTAATTATCATTTATCATCTGCAAAATATGTTATCTTCTAAGTGTAAGTTCTTACCCGATATAATTTTCAAAACAAAATATTCCTTCTAATTCTTTATTGATCATGTAAAGCAAACACATAACTTACAGCTCTATTTAAAACCGACCACTTCCGACTTTTTAAAATTTTCTCAACGGTCTTCATCTGCTCCGTTGTAGTTTCTAGTTCCTTCGTAAGACGAGCAATATTTTCTTCTGTCCTCTTGCAAGCTTCTTGAACGCGCCTGAATTGTGACTCACCAGTAAGTCGGAGCATTGCTGCCTGTAAATATGCTATAAATAAACTGGAATGCTAAGGTATTCATGAAATTTTAATTACTTGTTTGCTTCAGAATTCAAAATACATTTGAGTGCAGTTACTAGTTACAGTCCCTAGTAAATGAAATGGGTTATAGACTAAAGAGTGCGTTAATATTCTTATTCTTTAAACATGTTGACTTGTATATTTAAAAGAGGCTCTCAATAATTTTTTAACAATATTTTATATTAGTTCTGTGTAAAAAAGTAACATTTTTAAAGGAAAGACTGAAGTTTGTTTCAATATCAATTTTGATTGTGTATAATGTATCAGTTTTATTAGATCTCTTCAAGTTTGGTTATATTCATGATTAGGGCTCCGTAAAATATGAATCCGGTATTGAGGCAATGTCAAACATTTGTTCTTTAAAGTATAATGAACACTGAGGGCAGGGTGAGTTTCGATACCTTTTGATAACGGTGACAGACTTGGCATGGTTCGTTCTGTTGTTAAGGCGACTCCACACATTGGCATTGGCGGAACAGAAAGCAACTGCTCGCCTAACTCCGAATAGCTGATGAATAGCTGATGTGCTCGATGAATGTTCACTTTCTTTGATGTGGCTAAAGGTCGACATGCGATGAGCAGGGCGGAAGTTCGTCGCTTGCCAAATTGTAAGCATCCCATACACTACTCGGGATTCGAGGAGTGGTCGCTCTCAACTCGCCGAGCACCGAATGTGTGCAGCCGCCTCTAGAGACCGGATAGTAACGTCATAAAGAGACCTGGCTGAAGTCTTGGAAGATACTCATTGGTTCATACATTACATCTATGGTTTACTCTCGAGATAACATCTGGGGAGAGTTTGGGCATCCGCAATACGAAGGGAGTGAGACTGGTGGTGGGGCGACAGCTTTTCTGATGGTGAGAATTGCGGTCGAGAGACGGTTTTGCGCGAGCAGTTGTCGAGTTGTAAGTCCACTTTGGGCATTTCACGAGAGGAAATTCGGAAGAAGCGAGCGAGTGAATCGAAACACCTCATCGAGTCTTCTCAAGGAGGATCATTTTCGGTGGACTGAATGGGCGCAACGGTTGGAAAGTTCCGTGGAGTGCAAAAGGGTCATTACTTTAGTATGCCGACTGGAAGATGCCATTCGTGGCATAAAATTTTCAATAAATCCTTGTTTCAAATTGTTAATTTTTCCTCTACTTTGTTGTTGTATTTATAGTCGTTTTTCTTCGTAACATATGGTGCATAATAAAATAAGAAATGTACTTTAAAAAAGTTAATGAGATTCATGTTTATTGCTTGGTGCATGAAAACATCAATGCTGAGTCTCGGCGTGTACACTGAGCCAAGCGAATCTTTTTAACGTTTGGGATATTCAAAAGAAGAAAATTCATATCAAAAGGAAAAATTCCTATGACAATTAAATCAGTAATGAGAATGACGTAAATTATATTATTTTCACTAAATATATGTCACTATTGTATCTGGGAGTCTATTTGGCAGCGTTGGGCACCGCCACATGTCATCGAGTCGAACTCTGATGTGTAGCACGATAAAGTTTTCCCACGAAAATCAGCACATGTCTCAGTAAGAATTGGTACTCAGGATAATCGGAAATAAACAAGAATTTTCTAAAAGATTAATTGCAAAATCAAGAGACAGTAAGGCCCCCTCATGATGGAGACGGATTGAGTGAACATATCCTAGTCGACATAACGGAATAATATGAACTTGCATTATTAGGGCGAGCTGACCATATACAAACTTTATTTAGTTTATGGCATAGAAGACCTCGAACTCAATTTTCTAAAATTATGATATTAATTGCGGATAAAATTGATAAAAATAGATTCTGTATATTTTCTGCGAAACATGACCCTAATGTCTCTAATGCAATAAGAACGTGAAGAGATGTTCTTGCTATTTTGTTTTCATTACATGCCGCCTGTTTGTAATGTTTTGAAGATGAATGTTTTCTGCATGTAATCGCAATCGTTCCATCCAAACAATCCAAAAAGCCAACGAAAAAATCCTCTACAGCATTTACACAAGACCGAAAAAATCTGTCACTTTTTGAAAGCATATAAGTGTTGAAATATGAATGGATCACAGTCAGCCAAGTCAAAGTTTCACGGTTCTGTTAAGTTACTTTTTAAATTATATTAGTAGAGGATAAAAGGGTTTTGATTGCTTTTATATTCTGTCTGTAAAAATTCAAAACAAAGAAGACATTGAAGCTTTTGCTTAATCTAAAACCCTGTGTTTTTGATAAAAATTGCAAAACATGTTTGAAAGTAAGATTATTCTTGTGAATTAGTTTTTAGATTATGTTGACTTTAATAAAAATAAAGATGGTAAATAAATTATTGAAGAAATAGTTGTTCATATTCTGTGTGTAATCAGATGCCACAATCCATCTCTAATTTGTCTGTGTGTGGAGGTCTCTCAGTAAAATTAAAGTACATTTTTCCAGAATAAAACTCACTTTAATTTTATCTATTAAAACAAAATTATCATATATAACTTCACTGTAATTCTTAATCATTTCATTTCTTTCTTCTTCATGTTTTTCTATAGCATTTTTAATGATTTTGTCGTACTTTTCCTCTAGGTCTTTTATTTTTTGTTGGTAGATTTTTGGCGTCTCCTTGAATATCTTTCGCAGGCGCAATGCATGTTTCATCAGCATTTGTTCTATTTTGTACTGAAACTGCCTCTTTACTTTCATTACACTACGACTGGTCATCTATAAAATTGAATTTATTTTATATATATGAAGTGATGTAATATAATTGCAAATTTCCCAAAATTATTCTTACAGTTTCGGACATTTGCATTTCCATTTCAAGTGCGGTGTTCATTTCTTTCAAAAATGTCGAAGGTTGTTCCAAATCTTTCATTATAAAAGACTCAGCCAATTCACGGTCTATCATTAGCTTGTCAACTTCACATTCATATGTTTTCTGGAAATTAAATCAAAAACAAGAAATGCAGTGTAATTGCAGGTGGGACAAAGAATCCAATATATACTTAATACCAAAAAAATAAATAATTCGAATAACTGACAATATCCAATTTTTCATAAATATGTAATTCCATTAAGAAAAAACGCTGTGTTCCTTATATGTCTAGCTTAATTTTAAATTTCAATGTTATAAATAATAGAAACTATAATAGTGTCGGTTTCATTTTAAATTAAAGTATTTCTATGGGTTTTCTTCTTTTCCTCCTTTACATGCAAATGAGTTTCTTTTTAACATTCAAAAGGACTTCCAATATCAATATTTCACGAGAAATATCTGTAAAATACGTTTTCAGCCATTCAGTTCAATAAAAGTAGACGACAAATGAAAATTAGTTAAATGCCTTCCACTCAATATTTTAATTTTATATTACGTCACTGTTCGACATTATTCACACAGCATTATGGACGGTTCTAACAGGCATAGACGCCCAACAGTGTGCCTAAAGAAATAATTTTCTGAATGTGCAAAGAACTGAAAATGTAACGTCACCCCCTGAAATTCCTGCAACTTCAGAAGTATTTGTTGTATTTTGCATTTTTTTGGTATTGTAAGTTAAATGTTCCACTAATTTATGAACGATTCTTGAAATGTTTTTAAAATTAGATACATTTTGCTCGAGTCAATTCGCAAATTTCGATAAATATTTTCATTGAATTTTGTAAATGTTCTTTAAAATATTTTACATAGTATTATTGCTAAGCGATTCTTTCTCTAAAAACGAACAACTATCTTTTAACAATAACTAATAACAATCTTTTTTTCTAAGGTATCTAATAACTTCAGAGATATTCAAACAACGTTTAACGATAGTTAACAAAAAGCAAAATAAATGAAAACGTGTATGAAAGGCATTTTGAAAACTCAAATTTATTTCTGAAAAGAAAGAGTATAGCAATTCATAATTTCAGCGAGTAAAATTATATTATTCATTCTGATGACTGATTAATAGTGATTCCGGGCGCGTCAACTGCTGAAGTCATTAGTCACGTACATCTTTTTCCTCGAGAGCTGGAGGTGGTCTTCCCCAGCTGGATATCGAGATCCGGCGCCGACGTACCGTCGGCTGGCAGGGTTTTTCCTAACCAGGTGTCTCCCATCAGCAGGGCACCACCCCAGCCGGCACAAGGGCTGAACTGCCGACCCGTCTCCCGGCATGTGTGTTAGTGTGGCGCATGTGAATGTAAGTCTGTGTAAGAGATGAAGATACAACAATGAAAAGAAAGGAAAGATCGCGCGCGGCTCGTGGCCCGTTTGCTAGGATACTGCTTCGGGATTCGTCTGGTATTGATAGGAGGAACCACGAAAAACTTCAGATCAAAGCAATCGGCCGCTAGAATTCTCCTGCAGACGACAGAACTTGACTTAGCTTTCTAGTCAGTGTCGAAAATTTTGCCACCGTCGAGACTCGAACATAAGATCTCCTGGTCAGCCGTCCTGCAGTATAATCAGTTGATGCCCTGAGATACCTTTTCCGATATAATATTCATTCTTCCAAATATAGAGATTATAGAGAAATAAATTCTTCCCTGATGTGTCAGATACTTTACACTGTTGAGACGTTATGACAAGCTTGCTTTCCGTGCAAACCTGTGAGGGGGCATGGTGCAAGCACCTCTCTCCAGCACCCACTCTTACAGCAGACCACAAGAGCTAACGAAGAGATGCATTACGTCGGGAGAGCGCAAATTGCCAGAATAATAAAATGTTTCGTATGAGAGTTAATTAAAATCCAGCGGTAATCCAACTGGGAGCAAGGAATAATTAATAATAAACACCTGGCGACTACGTGCCGCTTACCAGGATACGTTTTGAACAACCTTAGCCTGGCGTAGCTGACGAGTACTCTCTAATTATTTTTTTTTAATTTGTGATAATCAAGTTCATAATAATAATAAATTTTAAGCTCAATAAAATTGCCTGGCTAGTCTATTCAGAGGCTCAAGGAATAATTAGAATAGATATGGTTAGAATTTGTTTATGCTACATTACATAATTAAGTTTATGCTATCGGTAATCCCATAAATAGTACGTTTCGATAAGGTGAGTGCATTGAGACTCCCACGAGTATGTTGTTTCTTTAGCTAGAAATCTTACAAAATATTGTAGGAGGAACCTCATAAAATAGTGCCAATTTGAAGAAATTATTCAAATATGTTTAAGAATATTACAGAAGCGTAAAACAGAGATAAGTACGGAAATTTGTGTTAAAAAATTTGGAGCCGCTTTAAGAAATGTTCGTCTGATCTATTCTGAAAATGCGCAGCTTTGAGCTCTTTTGTTAGAAAAGTTTGAGTTTTCGAGAAACGTTGAAGGTTTTTTTTGAAATACATTTACTCACAAATGCAATAAAGAATTTAAAAAATTAACGACGTGACAGGATGATGGTAGGATTTTCGACACTACCTTCATAGCTAGGTAAAATTCAACTACTGTCTAGAGGAAAATTCCAGTGGTCGACTGCTCTGATCGGTAATTTTCCTTGGTCTCTCGAATCAACACCAGGCGAATGTCAGAACTTTTCCTAACCAACGGGCCAAGGACCGCGCGCGATCCTTCCTTGCTCTTCCTTGTCCTATCCTCACCGCTTTCTAACATTCACATGCACTACACTACCACTATATCACGGAAGTCCAGTCGGGATTTTACACATTGTCCCGTCTGGGGATGTTTTCCCGCTGGTGGGAGATACCTTTTGGGGGAAACCCGCAAGCCAACTGGTAAGTCAGCGCCTGATAAGTCACTCTCCCGCGGAGGAAGAACATGGCCCGAGGTAAAGCATACACTACACTTACGGGAATAGTGCCTGTCTCCTTTCTCTCTGTCTTTCCCCCTTTTTTCAGTTGACTCGGCCAGAATCACTAATCAATCTACCGCTTTATAAAACTTTCTGCGCTTTTAATTGGATTATCTAACTCATTAATATTATTTTCGGAAGTTCACAGTTTTGTTAATTTACACTAACAATAAATTAATAATTTGTTAGATTAATAGATAATTAGTCAAATAACAAAATTGCGATGACCGTAAAAGTCAAGTGGAGGTACAGACGTGCATTTCGCTTTCCAGTTGTACATCTCGATAAATTTGATAGAGGTGTGAAGCTTCAGCTTTTTTCTTCTCAGCTTGCAGCAAGCTTAAGTTACCCGCGATATTACTCCTGTGTCTGCAACCAAAAACATAGAAATTTCTAAAGATTACATATTTAATTGCAGAATATCATGCTTTGATGGTAATATTAACGCTCTCAAACCTGCAAGCAGACGCAAGGTTCTCGATCCGATTTTGCTGTATATAGCATATTGTTTGTAATGTATCCCTCTTAATTGTGAATTGATGAGTAAGTTTTTTTTCCTTTTCTATATCTTTGCTGATTAGTTGCGCTAATTTCAGCAATTGCTGCTTATTCAATCCCGTTTTACTTTCTTCTACCCTGTCCTTCTTTCTTTTCGCCGTTGGTGATCGTTCTTTGATAGTTGCTTTCTTTTTTGGAATTGCACCCTTATTCCCGTTCTCCATCTTTGAAGGCTGTGAAAAGTGCAAATTAGAAGGCTTTAGAAAACATAAAATTTATTTCTTAACTGTTCATGGTATTATCGGCAAATGTTGTAATTCCTTTAACCAGAATATTATTTTTAATCTAGTTTGCGGTTTGCTAACTTTCTTTCTCCGGGCATGCTGTATCTATTATTTTCCGAAAACTTCTATTTAAATTCGTTCTATGTCTGTGTAATAACATAAATCTCTTTACTTTTATTAAAAAGTGAAAATGACTCCCATTCCTTTTCAAAACAGAAAATGTGACAAATCACCTATACCCCTATTTATTTGACAGAGCCCTTAATTTATTTGAGAGTTAAAGAAATATGTTTGTGCGGGAAGATTTAGAATAGATATATACAATTATTTAATCAATACATATGCAGTGAACGTTATGCGTAATTGCATTTACACGGAATCCTCTTTAAGATAGTCTCCACATAACAGGAAGTCTTCTATATTGAGGGTGTCAGCGCAATAGTGGCCTATCCCCAGATCCTGTGTTTGGAGAAAATGGCTGATGAAGTTATGGCAAAATTAAACACTCATTGTAAGTGTTTTTCATATTAGAGGTATTATGTAAGAATGACCACTGACTAAACATTTGTGGTGGGAATTCATCTTGGTGTAAAACATCATCGCCTATTCGCTTAGGCACTATTGCAGCAAAATAATGTAAATCGTAAGTGGTGCAAATAGTTCTTTTGTGTAATAGTCTAACTTGAAAAACTATCGACGCGAACATGCTGAAATTTTGCACACGTTGATAGTTAGGGAGATTAAGATGTGATTGAACATAGAGAACGCAATTTCCTAAAAATGTGGGATAGGCCACTATTGCGCTGTCACCCTCATTTGTACTTATAACAACAAACAACACGAAGAGTTCAAAATAAATATTTCGTGTTCACACGAGGGAGCAGATATTTCTTAGTTTATTATACTTCTGAGATAATTTCACATACACATTTTAAAATTACAATACGTTTAAGAATTTAAATATATATTTCAATAATCTCCTGTTCTATAAGACAAAAAACTGGACGATGAAGAGCACCTCAAAGCCAAGATTAACTCGTTTGTTTTCAGTCACGTACTCAGTAAAGTTGCCAACACTGAAGTTTACCGTGCTAACAAATTAGATAATTTGTAACATAGAATTACATTTTTCAATAACAGCTCTCCAGTTATTGCCGGAATACGTTTTAACATCTGAATGATTCGGCAGGCTCTTGACCTTGTTAGACTCGTTATTTGTGCTAAATTCACAATACAGAGATAAAGTAAATGCATTGTCAAATATTTCGATATTAGATGTGACAAAATGCGACTGAAGTGTGATAAAATAACTTCTCAAACACATATATTCTCTGCTTTATATGACTTACCGGGCGTAATTTAGGAAGCATATTTTTCAAGAAAGAAATTCAGTTTATTTTGAACTTGCTCGGTAGTAGCCAACCCAGTGTTACAGTTTATGTATTATAAGCTTGCTCAAATGTAGCAAATATTAACAAATGGCAGTAGGTGATGAATAGCAACAGTTTCTATGGAAGCAGTCTAGTAATTATAGAAAAGTTGCGTTATAAATTCAATGTCTTCTATATATTTCAAAAATCTATTAAAATATGAGATTAATAGTAAATATTGCTAAATGGTTCTTAATGAAACCTGTATCAGAAAACTCAAACTTTTATTGGAGTCCCAAGGTCACAGTTGGCTAGAGATCTGATAGTCTGACGAATTTGAATTGGAATGGAATTCAAAAACTAACATTCTGAAACTAAGGTTGCTTTTGATTCAAATCGTTAAAAGAAGATACCGTAAAATATTTAAAATAATTAAGATAATTATTGATGTTGTATACATATTGACTGTATCTCTCTTCAAAATAAGAACAGACAACGTGTTTATGAGATACCCCTGTAAGTTATTTTAGCGGCATAAGTCCTCAGAATGGTTAATCTGTTACGTATAAGGAGAATTTTCAGAGCTAACGAAATGGCATAATGTTTTATTTATTTATGTATTTATACATTTGTCTTCAGAATAAAAATATGGCGAATGTGGGGAATTTTATATTAACTACAAAACGTCACGACTGTAAAAGGCGTATAAAAACATAATTTCGACCATGTCATGGAATAGAAAGTGTACAACAAAAATATTTGATAGACAATACTACTTAACCGGCAGCGTATAGGGGACTCTGGCAGTTTGCTGCGCAGTTGTCACTCATTACTACGCATATGGCACCACCTACATGACAGATAAATCTCAAAACATGAACACTACTGATAGGCGGTGGCACGTCTTTATATAATGTTCATAACTTTCCCCACAGCCAAATCTTATCCCCTTCCAAAAAGCCGCTTTGAAAACGTAATATCAGCTCTGGATGGCTTCGTAGTGTATTCCTATTGTCGGGCCTATCTGGAGTGCCATAAATTTATTTTATATTGAAGCTAAATTTCAATTATAGACGAAAATTTTATAGTCATAAAGCACAATGTTGCTGCACGGTAATCGATATATCTCAAAAACGATTTCACCTATGAACTTCACAGTAGTTCCTTTGAGACTTACGGAACTTGACTTACAAAATTTCATCGAAACCCGAGATGGTCGCACGGGGAGCTCTAAACCAATTTGTCAAGTGTTGCCTCGTTGATACGTCACTCCTTGCATGGCCCATGACATTCTTTTGGAGTAGTCAGTTGACAATTAATGACACTAATTTAGAGGTTTTAATTTCTTCTTCCCTACTAAAGTAAACTTACCAATTAAAAGAGAGTAAAATTATACATTTTGAATCGAAAGGATTTTGATTTGCGATTTGAATTGCGTTTACTTAAGAGCGTAATAATTGAATTAGCTTCCTATCTTCAGGTTAGGAACTGAAATTTTGGTCTGTTAAAAGCTGCCAACAGTACGAGTGATATAATAAATAAAAAGTGAGATTTTACTAGAGAGAGGCTATAAAAGCGCTTGTTAATTTATTTATCAATATTGTTCTGTACAACAAATGACATGATCGCGTAATAAAGCAACAAAAATGAGCAAGTAATTTGCTCGTAACGATAGGGTAGTAACTTGTAACGATAAAAATGAACCACTTGGTTTTACTTCGTTTAACCCTAATTTTTAACATTTCCATTTTCATTGATAGAATAATATTATACTTGCCTTTTTTAATTAACTTGTGTCTCAATATCCAGATTATTTCTAGTTTTTATTTCTCCATTGTATTACATTAGAAAATGCATTACTATTTTTCTATGCAACAGACTGTTTCTCAAAATCCTTTGTAGGGTTGATAAAAAGTAAATTTCCAGAACGTAAATGTGACATTTTTACGTTTTAACCGTCGGTCAACCTACAGAGTCCATTGACGAGCGTTCGTGAGCGAATACATACGTATGTGCGGGTAGGGTTTCGATAATTTGTGTAAGCTATATTGCTCTTTTGTTTATTACCATACTCTGTTTCAATACCAATTTACAATTGTTCGTTTCGTATTGTACGTGTAGTATAATAGAATCATGTTTGCCCATTACTTATCTCAGTTGAGCGTTGTCGCCATACATATGCTTTGAATACTACAACAGTCTATTAATATGCCGTGTCTGATTGTGAATAATGTTCAAGTGACCACTCATAATTCATCTTATACTGAGATGGAGTGATTTGATATATAAATGTAATATCTCGCATATGAACAATATTACACACGTGCATCCAGAGACTATCAGTCATAAATAACACGAATTATTTATTTTGGATTGTGATTAACAACAAAAGAAAACAATTCACGAAAAGAGTTAATTAAAGTATTCAATTTATCCTGCCTTTATTCATACCAAATAAGATGTATGTAGATCAAATTGCTTTCATTTCTTGACATTTTTAGCATTGTCAATCTTTTATAATAAAGAAAATATAAGAGAAACTAATATTTTCTCGCAAATTTAAAGGCAAAAATGGTCGTAAAAGAAGGTAATTAGTGGTGCTACAGAATACCATAGACTTTATCGTAGTAAAACTTTTTAAAACCTTTAGTGTTGGCTCGCTTTACGTTCTTGCCCTTATCCTCTTGGCGACTGGCATCTAAAAGAAAACATCAAAAACTCCTAAGATTGTTTTAGGTTCTAGTAGTGTTCACGGATGGACAGACGTGCGGACGGAAGAACGTTTAGCTGTCAATTGATTTTTCAGTATCCAGTGCCCACAAAACATGGATTCTTACTACCGCACGTGTTAGAGGATCTTTTTTCCTTAATTTAGCAACTGAATTTATCCACTTTTTCCTTATCAGGGCCCGGCAAAGAATTTTTTCTTCCGAAAACCCGCCGTTTTGTCGTGTAGCATTACATTTTTTTCTATACCTCGTGTACAGTTTATACATACGTGTACACGAGAAAATAAAAAGGTGCCTTCATCACTACAAAATAACCAGTCCATTCAGAGCAAAGCGCGAAAATAGGAGTGACCAAAATATTATAAAATAATGATGGATATACTTGTATTACTTATTTGTAGAATATGATTTTAAAAATGGACAATTTCATTTTTATTTCCTTTTTCCTATGCTACTTACGTAGTATAGAAAAAGTATTGTAATGTTGAGGCAAAAATTGGTAACTTTTTGACAGGAAATGTCATTTTGCGGGTTCCTTATTCCGAAAATTTGAATAATTTCTTTATCAATATGTAGTAAATAACTTTCTCCAACACGTTGGGTAGTCAGACTCTTCGTACAGTGGTTCCAAGATACCGAAATATTGGTTTTAGGCGAAACGGCCGACCGTCTGACCGTTCGCTCGTCAGTCTGCCTGTGGTCAACGCTGCGGTCAAAATTAAAATTCCTTCATCCACCTGGCGAAACTCGAAGTCCTGCGAGTTTCAATCGGACGATTTGATTCATGACGTTATTTTACACGATGATTTAAAATTTGAAAAGAAATCCAAATTTTCCCTCGGATAGAGAAAAAGACTTTTCATGCCATGTCAGTTTTTTGACAAAATATATTAATTTTCAAAAATTGTAAAAGTTCAAAATTTTTATATGCGTCGTCCTACAACTAGAGTATTGTAGATAGAAGTTTTTTTCTTACAAAAAGTTCATGTTCCAAAATATTAGATCTTTAAATAGTGCCATGCGTATTTTTAAAAAACGGGAGTTTACTTTAATAATTGTGGTGTAAAGACAATTTATATTTTTCTTAAGAACAATTCAATTTGTTCTTTAAACTTTCCCTCAGATAGAGAAAACGAGGCTAAAAAAGTCGCACAGGTCTCATTTTCATTGAACTCTACAAATCCGTATAACTAAGAAGTTAGATCACACTTTTGGAAATAATAAGAATCTTCCAAAATATTATTTGCCCTTTGCGTTAAAGTGTCCGGATTCGCATACATGCTTCGAAATCCCACCCGCGAGACGCAGATTATAGGCAAATTTGAATGAATGGCCAAACGCAGCCAGTATGGTCGCATTTTCGAGATTAACAACATTTAATGGACAATTTTGTTCTCTTTGAAATGGTATATTAGTATGTAACGAGTAATTAGGCAGAAATTCATTTTTTCAACTATTGGTCATTTTTCGATATTTTTCCTCAGTGTACGAAATTTTGTTTGTTGTTCTTGCCTGATCCTACCCACTTAGGAATCGTTCAATCATCAACGAAATTGTATGGTGGTATTCAGAGAGACCAGTCATAAATTACACGAATTATTTATTTTCGATTCTGATCCTCATTCACTAACTCGTACAATTGTCAACACTAACTAGCGAATAAAGTTGTTATTATGCAGCAGCCACCGCTCAGGCTGAATTTCCCGATATTACTTACGCAACGATACACGTTCCTCTCCGACCCGGTCAGACCCGACTGCCCGATCGAATTCATTCTCACCTATGGCAGCCGGGGGGCACACGTCTGCTCTGCTCCGACCAAAATTCGCAATTTCGCTGGAGGTAACATTACATTCACATTGGAGTTGGCGTTTTTTTTTCTTGATTAACAGTTTAGAGATCAAGAACTGCCTTAAGGGGAACATGTTACATACTTTTGGGATTGTTTCTGCGAGTTAGCAATCTATTTTTGTGAAATTAGAATATTTTAATAGTTTTACAGTGACTGAAAGAAGATATCACTAAGCTACTGTTGTCCCATGTGGAGTGATGAGACTCCTGGAGGAAAGAAACCCCCACTAGGCGTCATGTAGGTTGGAGCCGGATCTCATGTTCTAAAAGGGGGACACCGCCACCTTCGGGACTATAACATGTACTATACTTACATGAGTAACCATTTAATTAGTTGATGCACTCGTAATTAATAAGCGTACAATTATAAATAGTAGTTTCTTTGAAGACGTTGATTGCACCTCACGTATTGTGGAACGGGAGAGCGGCCGGCAACTTTGTAATATACAGAATGTCGCTAATAATGAATTACCTCTCCTCTTGACTTCGATTGATTGATTAATTGAGGAGTGTTTCTGGACGCGTCAACTGCTAAAGGCATAGTCCCGTAAGTGCAGTGCGTGTTTTAGAGCGAGAGATGGCAGTGATCATTTCCCGCTAGCTGGCAAGATCCGGTGTTTATCGCCTGGCGTGGTTTTCCCCAAGGTGTCTCCCACCAGGGCTACACCAGCCTTACTGGGGCTACACCAGCACAATCTAAGCTTAGGTTTGCCTCTTGGCATGGGTGCTATGGTAGGGCATGTGAAGGTAAGTGTGTGAAAGTAAGAGTAAGAATAGGACAAGAAAGAGGGAGAAATATCGGTCACGGTTTTTGTTAGGACACTGCTCTGACATTCGCCTGGTATTGATGTGAGAAACGACGTAAAGGTACTGATCAAAGCAGCCTGCCGCTAGAATTCTCCTCCAGGCAACGCCTTCATTCGACTTGGCTATGTTGCTGAAATGGAAAATTGTGCCGCACCGTCGACTCGAACTCTAGGACCTCCCGATCAGAGACACTGTAGTGTCATCAATTGATAGAGTGAGCCCTTTAAGACGGTTTTTGCTTCAAAGAGTGCGTAGTGTAGTGCTAAGTGATCGAATGTCAGTACAGAACATCCCTAATAATGAATCGCATCTCGTCCTTTTGGCTTCGATGGTGTTGTGTTGTGTTGTGGTTGAGAGTGAAGCATGAACCGTGTGTGTGCATGTATGTGTGTCGCAGCTCGCGCATCGTGGAGACGGGAACGGTTGCAACCTCGTAGTATACTGAATGTCGCTAGCCATGTATTGCCTTATGTCCTTCCTGGCTTTGCTGAGCGTGACGGCAGTGCCTTGTGCGCGTGTGCGCGTGCCGCAGCTCGCGCATCGTGGAGACAGGAACCGTTGCAACCTCAAAGTATACTGAATGTCGCTAGCCATGTATTGCCTTATGTCCTTCCTGCCTTCGCTGAGCGTGACGGCAGTACCTTGTGCGCGTGCCGCAGCTCGCGCATCGTGGAGACGGGAACCGTTGCAACCTCAAAGTATACTGAATGTCGCTAGCCATGTATTGCCTTATGTCCTTCTGCCTTAAAGCTGAAGCGTGAGCGGCTTAGTACCTTGTGCGCGTGCCGCAGGCTCGGGCGGCATCGGGTTGGAGGACGGGGAACGCGGGTTTGGCAACCTCAAAGGTATTACTGAATGTCGGCTAACCATGTACTTGCCTTATGTCTCCTGTCTTCGCTTGCGCGGTGGGACGGCAAGTGCCTTGTGCCGCGTGCCGCAAGCTCGCGCATCGTGAGACAGGAACCGTTTGCAACCCTCGCAAGTATACCTCGAATGTCGCTAAGCCCAATGTATGCTTATTGTCCTTCCTGTCTTCGCTGAGCGTGAACGGCAGTGCTTGTCCGCGTGCCGCGCTCGCGCATCGTGGAGACGGGAAGCAGTTTGCAGTACCTGCAACGTATCTGAATGTCGCTAGCCAATGTATTGCCTTATGTCCTCCTGTCCTTCGCTTGAGCGTGACGGCAAGTGCCTTGTGCGCGTGTGCGCGTGCAGCAGCTCGCGCATCGTGGAGACGGGAACCGTGCAACCTCGAAAGTAAATACTGAATGTCGCTAGCCATCGTATTTCTTATGTCCTTCCTGGGCTTTCGCTGAAGCGTGCACGGCTGTTGCCTTGTCCGCGTGTGCGCGTTGCCGCAGCTCGCGCATCGTGGAGAGCAGGAACCGTTGCAACCTCGAAGTATACTGGAATGTCGCCTAGCCATGTATTTTCCTTTATGTCCTTTCCTGGGGCTTCGCTTTGGGGAGCGGGTGGACGGGCACGTGCCTTGGTCCGCGTGTGCGCGTGCCGCAGCTCGCGCATCGTGGAGACAGGAACCGTTGCAAACCTCGAAGTATACTGAATTCGCTAGCCATGTATTCCTTAATTCCTTCCTGGCTTTCGCTGAGCGTGACGGCTGTGCCTTGTCCGCTCGTGTGCGCGTGACCGCAGCTCGCGCATCGTGGAGACAGGGAACGTTGGCAACCTCGAAGTATACTGAATGTCGCCTAGCCATGTAATTTTCCTTATGTCCTTACCTGACTTCCGGCTGAGCGTGACGGCAGTGCCTCGTCCGCGTGTGGCGCGTGCCGCAGCTCGCGCATCGGGTGGAGAACAGGAACCGTTTTGCAACTCGAGAGTATAACTGAATGTCGCCTAGGCCATGTATTCCTTAATGTCCTTCCTGGCTTCGCTGAGGCGTGACGGCAGTGCTTGTCCGCGTGTGCGCGTGGCCGCCAGCCGCGCATCGTGGAGAACACGGGAAACGGGTTGCAAACGCTCGAGTATACTGAATGTCGCTAGCCATGTATTTTCCTTATGTCCTTCCTGGCTTCGCTTGAGACGTGACGGGCTAAGTGGCCTTGTTTCCGCGTGGTGCGCGTGCCGCAGCTCGCGCGCATCGTGGAGACAGGAAGCCGGTTGGGCCAACCTCGGAGTATACTGATATGTCGCTAGGCCATGTATTCCGTTATTCCTTCCTAGGCTTCGCTGAGGCGTGACGGCAGTGGCTTGTCCGCGTGTTGCGCAGTGCCGCAGCTCGCGCATCGTGGAGACGGGAAGACGGTTGCAACCTCAGGAGTATACTGAATGTCGCTAGCCATGTATTTCCTTATGTCTCCTGGCCTTCGCTTGAGCGTGACGGCTGGTGCTCTGTGCGGCGTGTGCGGTGCCGCAGCTCGCGCACATCGTGGAGACGGGAACGGTTGCAAACCTCGGAGTATAGCTGAATGTCGCTAGCGCATGTATTGCCTTATGTCGGCTTCCTTGGCTTGCTGAGGGTCGTGACGGCTAGTGCCTTCGTCCGGGTGTGCGCGTGCCGCAGCTCGCGCATCGTGAGACGGGAACAGTTGCAACCTCGGAATACTAATTCGGCTAGGCCAATGTTATTTGCCTTTATGTCCTTCCTGGGTCTTCGGGCTGGAGCGGACGGGCAGTGCCCCGTCGCTGTGCGCGTGCCGCAGCTCGCGCATCGTGGCAGACAGGGAAAACGTTGCAACCTGAAGTATACTGAAATGATCGCTACGCCATGTAAATTTCTTATGTCCTTCCTGGCTTCGCTGAGCGTGACGGCTGTGCCTTGTCCGCGTGTGCGCGTGCCGGTGCAGCTCGCACATCGTGAGACGGGAACCGTTGCAATCCTGCGAAGGTATATCTGAATGGTTCGCTAGCCATGTATTTCCTTAATGTCCTTACCTGGCTTCGCTTGAGCGTGACGGCAGTTCCTTGTGTGCGTGTCGCAGCTCGCACATCGTGGAGAACGGGAACCCGTTGCAACTCGAAGTATACTGAATGTCGCTTTAGCATGGTATTAGGCGCTTATTGTCCTTCCTGATTCGCTGAGCGTGACGGCAGTGCCTTGTACGGCGTGTGCGCGGGGTGCCGCAGCTCGCGCATCGGTGGGAGGACGCAGAGCGGAGCCATTCCGGGGGCGTGGATTCTGGAGCCCGGTCGCGCGCACTGGACCCCGTTGAGGCGTCCGGGGCGTGCCGTAGCGCCGCGCCGCCCGTGGGGCCGCTGCGCTACCGCCCGCCCGAGCCGCCGCCGCCGTGGGCGGGGCACGCGCCTCGCCGACACCTTCGGCGCCGTGTGCCCGCAGCGGCCGCCCGACGTGGCCAACCGCACCGCCGCCCTGCAGCGCATGCCCCGCGGCCGCTACCTGCAGCTGCGCCGCCTCGTACCGCACCTGCGCCAGCAGAGCGAGGACTGCCTCTTCCTCAACCTCTACGTGCCCGGCAGCGGTCAGTACCCCGCTCTCATCATATTCTTCTTGCTTTCTAGCACGCTGGACTGAGATTTATTAACAGCTGCCTCTGACAGGCCACCAGCTGTTATGGTATGGGAACTTGCACATCACTGTCTATGGTGTCGTTCAACCTTCGGATTGGATGACTCAGAACTACTGATTTATGTCAGAGGCAGCTTTTAATAAAACCAAGTATACTTGCGTAGTATTTTGCTTTCTCGCATGCTACTCATGTAGTTCATTACTTTCCCACATACGAGTACTACAGGGCGCCAGGACAGTCTCTCCTAAAATATGTGATGTAGCTTCACTATTAGTTGTCTTCCATTACAGACAAGTGTGCATCCGGAGTCCAACGCTTAAATTTTGATATCATTGGTGTACTTGGCCGTTTTCATAAACTAATCAATTGATCTAACAAATGACACTCATGTGCATTAATTTAAACTTAAATATTATTCAACCACATGCTCTGAATTTTCTGTTCAAAAATGCCCACTGCATTAACAGTTACAAATGTTTATTGTGCTTTTGTTACATTATGCAACTTCAAACTCTTACCGAAAACATTGCTTCAAACCATGTAATCCGACGATATCTCAATAATCAAAACAATGACGTCACCAAGAGAATTTTTAGTTCTTTGCTGAAGACACCAAATTCCAAACTGAATAACTAAAAGCGGGCACTCTTGGCGTAGACATAATTACAATGTCAATTATAAACATTTCGGAGTTTGCACTTGAAACAGACTGCTTAGGCGCCCTTGGCTCTGTATATACGGGCAACTAGCAGAGACTCGCCATTTACACAATTAATAACTTTCTCTTCACAATGCGAAGAAAGTTCATTTGTGAAAGAATGAAGGTTTCAAATGTTTCTAAGTTACAAAACCTCTCGATACATAACATTAAACATATACACTTCATCAGAGGTTTTCAAACTTGAATGTGAAAGGCTTGTTGAATTAGTACTCTTATTTTCAAAACATCATTACTCACTAAACTTCAATCCTCAAAATATTTACATAAATATTACAAGCTTAAATGGCATGTAGATGTGTCTAAAATAATCTGATCATTTTTTTGATAATGAGCATGAAGTACAACAGTTACTAGTGTATATAAAACAGATCATTTTGTACCAAAAATATTTTAAAAAAGGTGCTGTTTATTAACGCATCACATAAATGGTCAATATTTCATGGCGTGAAACCTTTTCCACAGAGCCTTGCTGTTGCATGACATCACCTGTGTCGAAATAATTGTCACACTGAGTACTGGGATTCACTGTACGCACATTATGAGTGTGGACGAAATGACGCAATCAAACTCGAAACGCATTTTTCGCATTTTTCAATCAAAATCGAAACTCTTGCATTGTTGTTTTTCGAGTTCCTTCTACTATAGGTACCTCTCACGTAGCCAAAAACTGTATACGTTTGTAATCAATTTAAATCTGCAACAATTCTTCCGAAAAACATTTTACTTTTCAGCCTTGTTACATAAATATTTCTCTAATTTATGATCGAAATCATTTGCCAAAAATAAATGGTAAAAATAGTTCATAATTTTAACTTTATAATTCAACGAGTATATTAATTATTAACATAATATAGGTTGTATTTTCCAGCATTTGAAAATAAGTTTTAAATTTGAGAAATGATAAGTATTTTGTGCCATTAATGAGTATCAAAAAATATGCTGATGATTCTTATTTCAACATATTTACTATATCAGCAAAACATAAAAAGCAAATGTTCTTAATGAAAATATTCGTAGAAGAACTCCCCCTCTCAAAAAAAGCATTTCGTATAAGACAAGCGTACGAACTTCAAATGTTGTTTGACGGGATTTCGTTTCGATGACACATCAGACAACGCTGAATTGCAGGATTAGGAGGCTTAATTACGGGAGTCTGTACACAAACCTAAAACGGTACTTCCTAATTCTGTCAGCAAGGGAGATGGGAAGATTAACTAGGAGCAAAGTTGGGAAGAGACCTGAGGTAAACGTTACTCGCGTACAAGATACGCCGCATGTCAGCTAATTACAACTGGTGTAGATTATAATCGAAGTAAGAGAGAAGGCAGACATAATGAATGAGAATTAACAAGGTAATATCTTGAACACTGGGTGACATATTATCATAGAGATCACTTTCATTTGAATTGGAGTGAGTGAATGATTGATGAATTAATAAAATAATAAATTAGGAATGCGAGTATTCACGAGTACAGGAAGCTTGTGTAAGGAGAGATGAGGGAATGATTGGAAAACATTAGCTTAAGAAGAATTTACATAATGGTAGATATTGGTGCAAAATGTAATTCACATGTAAAACGAAAAGGATACACACTGCAAAGACCATGTTACGTCCCTCAGAATTGTATTCCAAATCCGCAGTATTCAAAACGTTTCAGTCTATAAGTCTGCATTCACCGAAAACACTTTAATTAATATGTGTTACCTCAGCCACAAAGCAGCATGAAGATGTTCTTTCTGCAATAAATTAATTGATTAGTTTGGTAAAATAACACAATTTATTTGAATTCCGTTATTCGATGGTGATTCTCGAATACATAGAACTGGAGTGAAGAAACTAACTTGTTAATTTATATCTGCTCTCACATTTTGACTGTTTTGACTGAATTTTGAGTACTGACGCGCACTTTACACATCAAAATCCATATTTTAAAAAATTCTAATAACTTTAATTACACAAGTTACTTGTAAGGTTTACAGTACATTCCTTCAACTCTGGCCGTAATTCAGACCAGCTAAATCCGCCCAGATGTATTAAAAATTTTTGTTTTCATTACTTCTGGCAAATATAGAACTTCGCAAAACTCCAGATCATTTTCAATCTACGTGGCAGACTGATTATTGACTGATTAAGTAGGATTCGGGGCGCGTCAACTATTAAGGTCAATAGTCCCGTAAGTGCAGTGAATGACTTCATCACGGGAGGTGGCAGTAATCTCCCCCCCCTCATGGCTGGTGAAATCCGGCACCACCCTACATCGCCATGCGGAGATTTTCCTCAAGCAGGTATCTCCCACCAGCCCCATCTCGTACAAGGTTTAAGCTCCCGTGTGGTCTCCTGACAAGTGTGATAGTGTACTGTGAGTATAAGGTATGTAAGTTAGATGTGAGGATAGGACAAGGAAGAGGAAGGCGGTCTGTGGCCCGTTTGTTAGGGTATTGCTCCGGCATTCGCTTGCTGTTGATCGGAGAAACCATGTAAAACTAGCGATGAGATCAGCCGTTCGTTTGAATTATTCTCCAGACAGCTGCTGAATTTTACCTTGCTATTCAGCTAGTATTGAAACACTTACGTTATTTTATGCCTTGAGGCACCATCGGCGGTCATAATTATTACATTATCATTAACTATATAGTTCTTAAATATAAACATTGCGGAACCCTGCACCAAAATGGACAATACTTGAGTAAGGGTTATAAGAGGAAGAGTAAGAAAGCAGCCACGACGTCGCCACACTGCAGATATAGGACGCATCGAAGACGATCGGCTGCTGATTGATGGTGTTGTCAGGATGGCTCCTTTCCGGCGTGGGGCCTACGCCGCACCGCCCCA
>BOPP01000001.1:16295068-16310284 GCA_017312745.1 Gryllus bimaculatus
CCACGCCAGCTCCGCTCCGCGTCCTCTGAACCGTGAAATCGTCGCGAGGGCGGCGCGGGCGACGCGGCGCCGTGTTTGTGTTCTGCTCCGATCTGAACGTCAGAGTTTTAGCGGGCGACAAGTCTCGGCGCCGCGCCGCGCGGCGTCTGTCGTCGGGAGTTGTCCCCTTCGAGATTTCTTTTGCTCGACGCTTGATCTTCGCAGCGAAACACAATGCGGACGAGCGGCGTGACAAGCGCCGGCGATGACGAAAGTTTTCGAAGCGTCCCTTCGCCCGAGGACAAGTCAGAAAACAAAACGGAAGTCGGAAGTCGTGAGAGGTATGGAATCGTGTCGGTGTGATAGGAAGTGATGGCGAGGAGGAAGAAATAGTGATTAGAAAATACTACGCTTAGAAAATGCCTTTCGGAATAAACGAATGTAACATCAAAATGTGCAGAATTGGAAGTGTTGAAGAATATAAATGTAAATTACTGACCAGGAAATCCGAGCGTTAAGGGCCCATGCACACCAGCGTTACGTTAACGAACGTAAAGTACCGCGGGTCGTAGAATAACACTGTGTCTAATGCGAAACGGCACACGAGCGCTTTGACCGTTCCGCATAAAATACTGTGTTAATATACACCGCGCGTTTCTTTAAAGCGCGTCAATGCAACGCTCGTACAATACAGAGTTAAGGCGGCAGGGTCAGAACGTTCTTGGCTTGAAGAGTCGCTGGTTTAAATCCCACCTCCAATAGGGATGTTTCTTTGTATGTTATGGCATGTGAAACTCTCCTATTGACTCACCAAATCCTGTCCTGTTCAGCCCTTACGAATGACTTGCCTGCCATGGAAAGCCTAGTGCTTCTGCAGGCAAGGGACTCTTATCCTGATTCCGCTCTCACTTCCCCTATAAATCCAAAAAGGGGTAAGGTATAAGGATGAGGCGGAAAAGGTAAACGCAATTCACGCTCCCAAAATCACAAAAAATTGTTCATTCAAAGGGATGGTATGTCCAAGAACACACGTAGAAGGAAAGGCCGGAATTGGAGTTCGGTATAAGACCGAAAGGTTACAGCAATCTAATAAATTAAAAATGTGAGAATCAGCGACTTTGGACGACTCTTCCTCCTTTTATTGTAATTACTCAACAACTGCTGTTTCTTAACTGCATGACACAATTTTAAGATTTAAACTTGAGAGGAAAATTCAACAAGAACGAATCGTCTGGTTTTAATATTGGAAGTGTATAAGAGGTTCGAGAAATCTTTGAGCTTTTGTGATATTCATAATTTCACACGTTTTATGGAAAATCTTAACAATTCTACATTTATAAATTACTTTCCTTTACGTAGGCAAAATATTTTTTTTAATTCAGCAATTTTTCAGAAAATATTGAAAATGTCACATCGGCTTTATCTACAGTAGCCTACCACCAAAAATTAAATTAGCTTAATGTTCCCCGGAACATCACAACTGGATCGTATACCATGTAGTGTTAACCAAGTTTGAGCTCTTTTCGTTCGTGTAAATCTCCCTTTTTGCAGTACAAATTTGTATGTATCTCCTCGCCATTTCCACCAATATTAACCATCGTTTAACAGCACTAAAAGACCGTAATGAAGTACCGCACAGCACTTCAAAAGAAATTATTAGACGTATTTTTTCACAGTCAATTCGAGATTGCATTGTTGGGATGATTATACTATACGAGTATAGGGAGTAAAAGTAAAAATGTCAGAGCAACTGTAAATGGCATTTGTACTTGGAGAATAATAAACTAGCGCCGATTGATGGAAAAGTGAAAAACAGAAACGAAAAGAAACACGTTCCAAAAGTCTTACAAATAACTGATAGCTAAAAGTGTTGCAAATAGAAGTTTAAACTCGGGTTTTAGCAAGTAATAATAGATTGTGGGAGAATGAAACTCAAATAATATGTTTCAATTATTTATGTGATTGTAACCGTTTTACAATTAATGTCAAGTATTGCAACTAGCTTTCCATTACATGATGGCTGGGAATTTGATTTGACACTTTGTGTGCAACTCGAGCAGCAAACTTCGTGTGTCGATTCATTTGCACGGCTTATTCATATGTACTTACAGCTTGATTTTCCTTTATCGCTGTACTGTCAGTGCTTGGGGCAGTCTCGCGTCCTCTGCGATCCCTTCACTATCGTTTACAGTTTCTATTTTTTCACCTACATCTTTTGCCAGTCTTCACCAGCACTAACACCCTCATCCTCACTACCACTATTACTTTCTTCCCCTTCATGACTTCTCCTAGAATGACCGCCTCAATCGCCTCCACATTTACGACAACCACCACTAGCGAATTAAATGTCGTTGCAGTTGACACCTCTGCTTGAGGTTCTTCACTCCCTCGGTATAAATCACTCCTGCTCTCCAACAGAACACCCGAAATTACCCCACATTGCGTCCCTCTCTCTTTCCAAACTACTGTCTGTTCTGCCACAGGAAGTCACATGGTCACAAAAAGTCAGATCCGGTAATCACCGGCCCTTCTCACCGACACGTTCGCTCACCATCGCCATACCTATCGCCATCTCCACCGCAATCACATTTTCGAACACCTTGGCTGTCGCCGTTGCCACCACGATCACCTTAACTAACTTCCAACTCTTGCATTTGCCATTTTCATAACTATCATCGCCTGTAGGTTAGTTCATGCCTTAATTTGCGTGATGAGACTCGGTCCATTAGACCCGCTCTTGCGTCTGATCACGCAAATTCGTTACGCTCCATTCATCTACTAGCGGAGAACGAAGGTATCACTTGGCAAACGAAGCATGCGATTTGTATTTAGCTCGGAGAATTCTTTTAGACTTGAAAATATTTTACATGCAAACAATCTACTACATGGGTCAGCCAGCTTTACTTCTGCTCCAAAACCAAGACGTCCTTTTTTCGACCTTTTTCGATTTTTTCGACCTTAAAAATACAGGGTTTCGATCGAGGTTGAACCTGCAAACCTGGATATAACAGCCCGAAGCCACCATGTTGTCTGTCTCTGCCACCGCTTCATCGGAGAGCGACAGAGGCGCTGAATCCGTTTACAGCAATAATTGCTGACGCGACATGGGAGCGTGGACGGGCCGCTACCACAGTGCGGTTCGCCTTCTCAACAGGGGACGCCCAGCGGTCGCATTCGCTTCCCGCTGGCGAGCTCTGCGCTTGGCACTGAAGCGAGCGGTCACGCTGAGTTCGTTCTGCCAGATTGCTCCAACGAAAGAAGATTGTGTTCTTTACGGTTGACTTTTCTTTGGTTTTCTCCGGCCCTCTTGTAACATTCATCAAGTTGCGTCGAAATCAAAATGGCGTGCACAAACAAATAAAATGCTGAAAAATCAACAATATTTTTGTTCAACTGTACAAAAAAAGGTAATTTAGCATGTAAATTGTTTTTAGTAATAATTACAAAATATGGTGGCCAATATAAGTAAGTTGTTATCGTGAGAAGATATGTTTTTGACAGGTTGGGCTAGTGGAACTGAAGTACAAAATTTTTAAAAAAATTTACAGATACCTACTTACTTTAAATGATTTGCGCATAATACATTTTAATTCACAATCCACTAATATAATAAGCATTCATCGTGTAATACAATTTGTGTAGTTAATCGAAACATAATTTGCGCGAAATATTCTTAGATGTTATTAATTAGATCGCTGGTAAGGTAGATACCTTTTTATTATGATAAATAAATAAAGATATTGTCTGGTATCAATATTCTTATTCAGCTTATGATCGTTTCTGCAGAACTTTGTTTTCGGCCCGGAAGCTGCAAGCTCTGAGGATAATCGCTATGCAATCGAAACGATCATAAGCTGAATAAAAGTATTGATACCAGACAATATCTTTATTTATTTATCATTCTTAGATGTGTTTTTCATTTGCAGATTACCGTAGATTTTTTGTAAAGTCACTAAGTTCATGTTGCACCTCATATAACATAGGATAATGACTTGTGTAATTTATCTTGTAGCGTAGGAGAAAGTAAAAATAAAACAAAGACGTTGTGTTGCATTTACCACTTTAGAACTATATACAGTAGTTCACTTCAGTGCTAACAGCATACAATCAATTAACGCCGCGGAAATAACCCAGTTAACTGTTCCTCAAAAACACCACACTTGCTGGTGAGACAGTGTTGCTATCTCTTCATCCTCCACTGACAATCGTTTTTCATAAGTAAACTGAGAAGAGAATAACAAATTGTATTATGTAGATCTCGCCCTTCTGTGTATGTGGGTTACATTCAATTAGAGTTTCATCTCTCCTCTCCCAGAAAAGGTGAGTGCTCATCCAAAAATGTCCTGGCTTTATACAAGCGCATTAGTGTCGAGGCGGCTGGTGGGACGTAAACTGTGCTCTGGAGAATTAAACTGAAAGGGCCGAGTAGCTGACAGCCTCGCTTGGACGAGGTCCGCGCCATCAGCGCAGGATTAGCGACAGAAACCCTCCTCTTCGCATTTCCGTGATCCCAGGCATGGCCCGCCCTGGGCCGCCGACTTCTTTACTGTGTGTCACGATCCCCATGTCACGGAGAAATTGGGACGTCAAATGATGTCACTGCAGTGCCTCTGATCCGGGGGGTTTAGAGTTCGAGTCCCGATGGTGGAAGGAATTTAATTACTAACTTGTCTGCGAGGCCAAATTTATTCCGTCTGGAGGAACATTCTGGCGACCGGCTGCTCTGATTGGTAGTTTTACCTGGTTTCTCCGATCAACACCAGACGAATGCGGGAGCAGTACCCTAACAAAAGGGCCACGGACCGCGCATGATCTTTCCTTCCTATTCCTTGTCTTATCCTCACCCCTTACTCACACTTACATGACTAAAAGCTCTTCTTCAGGGTTTACTCAGGATCCTTCCAAAGCTTGGTAAAGGTTAATACAACACAAATGCTGAAAATATATAATTTACATAATATGTTGGTTGATGCATCGCCATTAGTATTTTTTCGCTTCTCACTAAGAGCACGTGGATATATTCCGCCAGAGGCCAGTAGCAGTGCGGCAGAACTGGTACCTAATAGATTCGCTAAAGGTCAGAAGCAAAGCGTAAGATATTTTTTAATCTAATAGCAATGTACTGTAAAATAAAATGAAAGAAAATTAGATTGTTTTATGAAAATTTGAACAAAGGCACAATTAAAAATAATCATCTAATACACCGTGTTTTATATAAAATTTATCTCTTTTACCAGAATTGGATATGAAGAATCCCCGGGCAACTCAAGATATTTTGCTACTTTCTTATAATTCTGGGAATCCAACAGCGTCAGTTTTATGGAAGTCATCATACTCAACTGCGTTCCCAGAAATCGCCCACACGTGAGCCCAGCCCGCCCGTACGGACGTCTTCAAATCCCCTACCTTGGGCGCAGGCAGTTCGATCTTATCGAACCTGTCGTTCATATTTGTATTATATCATTTCTTCAATCATTTTTTGTTACAAAATAATTTTGAATTATATTTTTCCTTCATAATAATTCAGTATTTCGGTTAATATCAATAAGTGATAGTGTACTTACTTGAATCTAGCCACGCATTTTCTCCTACACCTTTGTACCTAATCACGAACGTTGAAGTGCGCATCGTGGCCAGGGATATTTATAACCTTCTGCCTCCGCAGATCTCGTGTTACGAAGCGTGCGATTGCCAAGGCGTGCTCGCGGTTCGGACTTTCTGCACGAAGGTTTAAGAGCGATTTCCGCCCGTTACTCGAACTTTGATAACGAATCGCGCGCCCTGAAAACTACCGAATTGTACCACCAGATGTCGTTCCAACATCACATTTTATACTGGCTCTGTTTTGTTTGTTTGTTTGTTGTTGTTTTTGTTTAAGGAGACGTTTTATACGAAAAATTGTTGTTGGTAGCGTATCCTTAAACCACAAGTAAAAATATGCACCTTTTTTTTCTATCCTGCTTTAGTTGTTCAAACTTTGAAATACAATCTCGGAAGTGAGGTAAATTATGTCATAATTATTATTTTCCATAACCCTACCAGTTTACAAATAGAACGGACAAGGCAGACGGCTTCGCGTACATGGACAGTAAGCCAGTGGGTTTGGAACGCACTGTACTCATCTTTTCAATGGTATCTGTGGGCATGGGGGTATTCTCAGTACCTCGTGTATCCCACCCTAATCCTACCATAATCGTATCCCGTTACCGGTAAGTGAGTAAGATCTGTGTGCAAACTGGCTCTGTGCGTAATTGATCTGCTGGTTCCCTTCAACCATAACAATGGCACAGGCTTCGAAATGGGGCCACGCGCTTCCCACCCTGTATGTAATTGTACGGACCGAGGCGGTCGTCAAGGCTACCGGTGCGTGGAGCTGGGGAGAGAGGGTGCTATTCATCGCCCCCTCGCTAGTCTTTAGATGATAGCCGGGAGGAGTCGGTGCAAAACCAAAATGGTAGTTTAAATTTAAAAAAGGGTCTAACGAGTACGATAACGTCAGTGGCATATTCAAGAATCACTAGTTTTAAATATTTTCTTAAGTACTGATATTGGAGTAGGATTGATTGTGATAATACGACAAGCATGTAGGATTCATTATAGGATGAAGGATCATATAATCTAATAGAAATGTACTGTAAAATAAAATGAAAGAAAATTAGATTGTTTTATGAAAATTTGAACAAAGGCACAATTAAAAATATTCATCTAATACACCGTGGTTTATATAAAATGTATCTCTTTCAGAAGGATTGGATATAAAGAATCCCGGGGAACTCAGGGTATTTTGCTACTGTCTTATAATTCTCGGAATCCGACATTGTCAGTTTTATGGAAGTCAACATGCTCAACTGCGTTCCCAGAAATCTCCCACACGTCGCGCAGCCCGCCGGTACGGATGTGTTCAAATTCCGTACCTCGCGCGCAGGGAGTTCGGTCTTATCTTTCCAGGGTTGTCTTCCCCTGTCGTTCATATTTGTATTGTATCATTTCTTCAATCAGTTTTTGTTACAAATTAATTTTGTATTATATTTTTCCTTCCTAATTATTCAGTATTTCGGTTAATTTTAATGTGATAGTGTATTTACTTGAACCTAGAAGGAAGGTTTATATGAAAGGGCGATGTATTCTTTCTGACGAATTATAAAGTACGTCTCCAAAATCCAGGCATTTCTCCAAAATCCAGGCTTAGGTGACTCAGGGCATCTAACTGATGGGTACCTAGGGTTTAAATCCCGATGGCGTCAGGATTTTCGACACTAGCTGGGTCGAATTCAGACATATATGACGTGGTTTTTCCTATCAACATAAGGCGAACGCCAGTACGCTAACACACAGGCCACAGACCGCGCGCGATCTTTCCTTCCACTTTCTTGTTCTCTCCTCATGCCTGACTTATATTGATTAACAATTACATGCATTACACTACCACACGTCGGGCGACCAGTATGGAGCTTAGAACCTGTCGCGGCTCAGGCACTGCCCCGCGGGTGAGAGATACCTGATTGAGAAAACCACGCAACCCGACGTGTCCGTGCAACCCGATCGACGCCAAATGTGGTCGGCAGGTGTGGTACAGATACAGCGGGGGGGGGAGGATCGCCACATCCCATGATAGTACATACAATTCACTTCAGGGAGTAATAACCTTTGCCGGTTATGCGCACGGAAGCAAATCAATCTATAAATCAATAGACGCGCTCGGAAACACCAATCAGTCAATCAACTAGCATTGACTCCTGTCTGCACCATCGTTCCTGACCTGTTTGTCACTTCTTTAGAGTGACATACTAACAGTCAAAGAAACATTATATATAAATTGAAGATTGACATTGAATTAAGAAAATTTTCAATTTCTTTCCAAACTTGAAGAAAATCGTAATACCTTTTTTTATGAAACTAAAGTCTTAGTTAAGAGCGCATAATCTAATTTCTTGTATTCTTGGGCCATAAATCACGAAATGAGAGAAAAACTTCCTGATCCATCAGTACATTTGAAAATTGAAACTATTGACAAATAATAACGCAACTTATCATTTATATATGTGGGGGGAAATAGAAACAAAATAACATTTGTCTTCAATTAATATAAATAAAAAGTTAAATTCTTTAAAATAATAACAGTAATTTTTCAAAATGTATACCTCTAAATTTGCACGTCTTAATTGCAGTACTACCCGCAATCGTGTGTCTTTTCCACCTTCGTCAATAATATTCCTTGTTACGATACCAGCGCCACCTCGCTCCTCAACAGGGAAGCCATAGAAATCCTTCCGATTTGAATCGGCCTCTCACATACATTATAAAACATTTAAACATTATTTTTTTGAGCGGGGCGAAGCGATTCACGCAAGGCAGACTAGGGAAAGGTTACACTATGTACAGAGTGCTTTCCTTTTCCTGTCTGAATAGACTGATATAGTAAATAAATATCCGGACTGTAAAAGAATTCAGTTTAAAGGCTCCCACAGGCAGGCGCGGAGCGTCCACAACCTATGCGGAATTGCGGCAGCGGAAGTTCGGAGTCACGTGTTGCCTTATGAGCACGTTCAGACCTGCACGGCTGGTGAGCGTCGCGGCAGCGTTTTAGCAGCGTTTAATCCGCGGGGAATTTTGTGACGCAGTCGACGCGTTTTTTCCGCTGCCGCTCGAGTTTCGTCGAAGTGCGCCCGCCTTCGGGAGTCTTCACTCTTCTCTGGGTCGAGCTCCCTTGCCTTCGCGCAGAACTCTGCCGTTCGAGTTTCGCTGTGGAAACCAAGACAAGACTCGTCATATATAGCATATTTTCTGCTTGCCAGTGAATATTACACGACTAAACTGTAAGAAAAAATACTTCTAATCATGTTCAGTAATTTAATTATTTTTAAATAACATTTAACTTCGATTGATTTACATTTTTGTTCAAAATATTTTGTACGTTCTAGTAATTTCAGAAATGTCATTAATAGTCATTCTAGTGAATATAAAAGCTTTTCTCGTCCTTCGTGGCATAAAGTTGTGAAATTATCCATACTTCTATATTTCTAGGTGAAAACCATAGACCCCTTTCTTCGTTTGTTAAACAGACATTAACAATTTGATAGAAAATTTTCGATAAAGAAAGTAAAAGCTCCGTACCGCATGTGCTCAGAAAACGTACTATGAGTGTAGGCATTTCATCTCTTGCATGAATAGAAGCGAGAGCGTTTTGTTTATCAGGTTGGGAAAACTGTCACCAAACGCTGATTCATAATTGAAGCTCCGGTGTGACGCTCCCACGGATTTCGTCGCCGCATCTGATGCGGAACTTTCCGCGCCGCACCCACTGCGGATCTTCTGCGCCGGGACTTTGGTAAAATAAAATGAAACGAAAACCAGCAGGCATACCAATCAAATAAGCGCGTCAATTTTCATTCCCAACCCATGAAAGCGTAATCAGTTTTCTTTATATATTAAAGTCATTGTTCGAATCATTTCATCTATTTACTCGCCGTCTTGGAGCGAGGAAAACTTGCGTCTGTTTTGCGAAAGAGGAGAGAACTCGGCGTAAAAGAGAGACGCGGTTTATCTGCGAGAAAGAGTAAACCTCATCAAATGAAGTCCGTGCCGTCGGCGCCTCAGGACTTCTTTCATCTCGTTAATACACGTCACTCCCAGCCTCCTCTGCAAACAAGCTGCTTCGGGGGCAATTATTTAAGCCTTCTGTCTCGAAAGAGAAGTCCCCGGCTTGCTATCGCGAAGGCTCAACGCTGAGATTGCGTAAATGAATGCAGTTGATAAGTTAAAGATAAAGATGCGTTGGCTGATATAGACCTTGAAAACAATACAGCTTTATATATGAATGTATAGAATATGTAATTATCACGAAAGTAAACAGCCAGGAAAAGTGATGAAAGATGTTAACTCTTCGAGGGTAAATTTTCAGATCGTTTACAAATGTTACGAAAACGTGGTGGGTGTCTGAGGTATTAATTATCCCTGAATTAAGGTACGAGCATCAGTTAGGCACTGTGGATCTGAAATTCTGTTTGGACTATTCAGAGGAATATGAGATTGCGAAAGGGTTGACTCATTTTCAGAAGAAATATCTAAGAAGATTCTATTACATTGATTGTCTCTAATTCATGCTGCCTGTGTAAAGTATGAAATTTACCTTACATTTATTTATTTTCATTAAAAAAATCTCTCGACTTCACAAAGAAATTTTAATTACTAAGTTATATTTCTCATAATTTCATTTATCCATGTGAAGGTTATCTCAATATTTTCACCTTTTAAATTCACTGATCATGAAGGAAACATTTTGTTACCAAAAGAAGATATTTTTAATCGAAAATAACGAGCCACTGACTTCATACTTCTCCTGAAATTAGGTGGAGATTTTCAACATACAATTTATTTAACTAAGGATTTATTTTGAAAACAGCTACAACTGAACGGCGTAGGAAAATCTTCCACTCCACGCACATGCGGTAAAGGTTCGACGAAAAACTGTGCTCGCTGCTTAACAACCAGCTGATGCGAGCATTTCCCGTTCGCCGTTCAATGTGCTCGGCATGCGTTCGGCATCAGTGTCAGTTGATGTTTTTAAGCGGGAATGCGTCACCCGCATCCGTTCGAATTGAATGGAATAAGTTGATGATAGAATTGCACCAATCGCCCTTACACCAACTCTCCAATTCGTTGACAGGCGGTTGGGTGGGGAGAAGTCAGAGAGTTATCCAAGAGCTTCCTGCAACAACATGCGAACAGGACCCACATTTACGTTTTCTATTTATAAAATGGAACCGATCTAAGACTAAGAGCAGCTAGAATGCTCGGAGGGAACGATAATTCGGTGTGTTGAGTCGTAGAATAAGAGAACAGCTGACAGTCCAAGCGCCGCAAATTCGGCTGGGCCTCTTCAGCCGGCGCTCGTGCTGGGCGAGGCAGCCGTCAGCTGGGCCGAGAGCCGCACCGGACACAGGCCGCTGCTTCAAGCACCCCGCGCGGCCCGGCCCCGCCCGGCCCCTCTCTTCAGAACAGTTGCATCCAGTCGAAACGAAAGCGCACATAAAAACCATATGCTAATGCGCCCGCCCGCGCCGCCCCCGGAAGGGAGAGGACGTGAGTGGAAGTCCGCACAAGGGCCGCCTCGCGTGGGAGGGGAGCAACAGGGAAACGAGGGCCGCGCCCGCCGATTAGGCCTCGGCAAGCGCCCTCCACGTCTTCTTCACTCGTTTCCTCTTCTCTTACCTCACCCTGCGCTCCTCATTCTGCCCCACTCCTGCACCTCATCTTCCCCCCTCTTCTGCCTCTCCCTCTTTACATTCCCCTTTTCAACCTCCTCCCCTTCTAATCCACCTCTTCCTCCCCTTCCCATCCTCTCCTCCTTTCCTTAACCTCTTCTTCTACCTCCTCTGCTTTTACCTCCCCTTTTTATCCACCTCGTCCCCCTCATTCTCATTATTCTGAACCTTTTCTTATTCTTCCGTTTCTCTCCAGCCGTCAAAACTTTCTTATCCACTGCCTTCCCCCTGTGTGGTTCCTCGAATCTGAATTCATTTTCACTCATTTTCTTTCTCTCTCTCTCTCAAAATACAAGATGCTCTATCTTTCTTACCACTTAGTTTAATAGTGTTATATTTCTGGCAGCTTCGTTCAAAGTTCGCAACTCGAACACTTTTAAGAATATTATTTTTACTAATATGATTTTGAAATCAAACTAATTGTTCTCCAGAATGGCTTAGGTTTTCTTGAACAAATTAGTTTGCCAATTATTTTTGGCTTTTCGTTTCTTCCCGCCCTCTTTCCATCTTTATCTATTGTCAGCTAAAGACCTACCATGGGCCCTCGAGATATTTATCGCTTCTCTGGGGCATTTCCCAGATAAGACGACATAATGATTTATCAAAATATATCTATATTTTTCACCTTTCATCACTGGCCTATATTTCACTCAAAATTATTAAGAAATCACTCAGAATATAGAAAACTACTATTTTCACAAAACCTACATGCCATTCATTAAAGAATTAATTCCACTTCTAGTCTAGAACAAATTCCACTTGCAAATAATCGAACGTTAATAATACTGAATGGGAGGCTCCAAGTATTTTAACTTTTGCATTTTATTTTGAGATGAGCCAGATTGATCAGGGAATTTTCATTTACGAATGACGATTACCAGGCAATATTGTTGTTGGCAGAGGAAGAGACTTTAAAAAAAAAATACTTTTTCAATGTGAAGGACCCCAAACCTTGTATTTCATATAAAACATATTTCCTATAAAACATCCTACAGCATTACATAAGGTTATCTTAAACAACGTACATTAATTATTCCGTCCATAAACAAGAGAGTAAAATGCAGTTCTTAAGATTAGGGTTAGATTTTGAATGGAAATGAAAGTAGTTTAGTATTTTCTTTTTTTCTCGTTTTATTCTAAAAATGCAGAGAATTATGTTTTCCGTCCCGTCGTGACATTTAAATTGAAAAATTGGACAGCAGTCTACTATGCTAAAATATTATTCATGTATTCTTCAAATTATTAAGAAGTTGCCAATAGGCTCTCCAGAAAAAAGTAGGAGTGAATATTAATTGTTAAATTCCCAAGTGGACTAATAGTTTCGGGATATTTAATTATTTAATTATACAACATTTCAAAGAGAACCTGTTTGCCGTTGAACAATTGTGCAAATCGCGGAGATTTGTCATCAACGGCTCTATAGCATTTCGTGGACAGTTATCAACTTTCAAAAGAACTATACAGAGCCAGGAGTAATTCTCTATTTCCTGCATACTGAACACACTGACATTTCAGTGGAGATGGCTGAAGACAGCAACTGCTGTCACCCGTCTCTACCCGGGAGATTCAAGGGTTTGAGTTTAAAAAAACATCGATGGATGAAGGTTGATATATTATTAACATCAGTGTTCTAATTTTCAACTTCGATTTTTCAAATATCGATGTTTTGTTATCGATAACACATTTCTATCGTATACCGCTCATCTTGCGCGACGGACAAAATGATGTAGTCGGAGTGCACTCATAGGTAGCTCACTTCATGAAGAATGTTATTCCTGCTTTTATGTATTAGTGGGAACAGCCGTTTTGTGTATGAAAGTGATTTTTTTGCGGGTAGCTGCCAATAACCAAAACGGTTCTTGCTTTTATGCTATACAGCAGGGAGATGGGAAATGGTAAACCCCTCCCCTTGCCCTAAGAGTCTCCCCCCAAAACGAAACCAGACGGTGCGAGACCTCCACGTTCAGCCGCATGAATACAGAGGTCGCCCGGCGTCTTGGCGCAGACTGCCTCCGGTGCCGCTGCGAGCGCTGCAGTCGAGTGCGTCTAGACGGCGAGATAAACGCCACGCAGCGGCGAGTGGGAAGTTTTCGCGTGCCTTCTTTGCGGAGTTGCAGAGGCGGAAATGCTCACTGCCGCCGTTTAGAAGTCTTGACGGAGATGCAGTTTTATGCAAGAAACCCTCTTTTGCCTCCGGCGCTCTCTTTGGAGAAGCAACGCAAAATTTGTTGTGCAGTCTGGTAGCAAACAATGCGCATTGCAGATCTGGTTGGTTATCTAGGTATTAAAAAGCTTTTAGGCGAGGAATTATTATGGACTTCTTGTTTCGTTTACATTTAGACTGACTTGCCTGTAAGCGCTTACGTAGACGATGGAAGATGGAAGGATTTGTCCTTCGGATATCGTCCAGACAATTGAAAGCGAAAGAATGAAATCTGGTTAATAAGTGCCCTTGAAATATGAAGATAATACAAACTGATTGAAATATTTTTCACCATTAATTTTATACATTAAAAAATAGACATTATAATTTATTAATTTATGGTTTGCTTTTATTGCGTTGAAGAATATAAAATATTTAGTTTTAAAAATGTCATGTAATGGAATAAATAATGAGAACAGAAATAACATTTTTTTTAAATTTTTAATGTATTGTATAGAAATCTTTTTTTAGATTAACGTATTACCAATAATTTGAAAATTTTCTCTTTAAGTAAATGAACGCAAAAGTCTAGAAAACCAAGGTATGCAACAGAAAATATTTTGCGTAATTGAAAATTCAACATGAAACACTTCTCAGCCTGGAAATTGTTATCAGATAGCAACCCGAGTAATATTTTTATCTTTTAATTGTAGCATAGGTCATGTAATCAATTAATCAGTATTCACGTATTCTTAATTGCTCAGATATGGTAAGTGTCAGCTTGTTTGTACTTCACGAAAGGAAGAGGAAGGAGAAAGGGAGAGGAAGGAAACGAATAGAAGGTAAACATAATGCCAGAACCACTTAATAAAGTACACAATACATTTTTCAATTTAACAGCCTCAGATCCGTTGTCCAAAAAGGCAGCTCCGTTCATAATTGATAAGAAATAGACGTGAAGAACATCGATTTCTATAAGAATAGAAATGAATTAACTCTGGTTAAAATTAGACAAGATATATAAAGGTAAGATGTAGTATACATTGCATACAAAATCAATATTTCGTCTTTCCTTTCCTTTTCTGTAAGTATCGGATCAAACACCAATCTTACAACACAAAACATCCACTTAATACCAAAACAACTGGACGAAACTCCAAACATAATTTTCAACGCCCCCTATTCGCCAAATCGCACGCAACCCGAAAACAGACAAACAGTCTCAGGTGCGTCGTCGGGGAAAATCCATTTTATGAAAAATGCAGGGCAAAAAATCAGCGCGGGGACCGCGCCGGGGCGCGAGAAATACGGGCGGCTGCGACACGCGTAGAGGGGTGGGGAGGAGGGTGGCGGAACCACCACATGTCCGGGGAGACATTCGGGAGCTTAGAGCTTGTCAACGACCTGGGCCCCGGTGCCCCCGCAGGTGGAGCATTAACCGTTGGTGTGAAAACCCACACTAGCCACGGAAGGTCGGCACTGGAATCTCGCCAACAACCCACCATTCGCCAGCATAAAACACGCTACACATTACGGACTTAGAGTCCCTGAGCAGTTGACGCCGCCCCGGAATAACTAATCAAATTAATGGCGGCTGTCAAAGGCGGCGCCATGGACACCGGCGGCGATGAATAGCGTCGACTAAAAGTCCAGCTTCGCGCGATGCGGCGCGGAGAGCGTCGGAGGCGCGACGCTAGGCTCTCCTGTGACGATAGCTCGCGCATTAGCGAACGCCCGCCTCCCCGCCACCACCACGCGTATTATCCCCGGCCGCGTTTTGGCGCGCGCAGATCGCTCCCTCCGGAGGCCCCTCCCCCTCCCACCACCCCA
>BOPP01000001.1:16311475-16335031 GCA_017312745.1 Gryllus bimaculatus
CGCCACTGCCCTCCCCTCCCTACTGCCCGCCACATGTCGCGCGATCGCACGCGTGCCTCCACGCCGACACGCACGCGTGCGACCCTCGAGCACGCTGCTCCCTCACGCGCGCCAACCCCCTTCACATGGCTTAGGATTGGATCAATCGCCCGCTCACGTGCTTGCATCTGGTTTGTACTGGGTGGTGCAACTGCTCTCGTAGGTCGCAGGTCGCACGTTCGCCGGCCAGCGTGGAGAGAGGCCCTTCACTTCTAGCTCTCGGACACTCTCGTTGTTTTGTTTTTTATTTTCTTCTCGATCTCTCTCTTCTTTCTCTCTTCTCTTTTTTTACTTTCTCTTTCTTGCTTGATTTGTTGCTTTCGTTTCCCTTCTTTCTTTCCTCTTTCTTTTCATTTTTCTTTCCACCCCTCGTTCATTATTTATTTCATACTTCTTTTCTTTTGACTTGCTCGCCTTACTATGTTTACGTTGTAAATATGAAGAATTGTTATAGTGCGGCAGTTATCAGAAACTTTTCGAAAGAAAAACTCGTATTGTCTGCCCTTTGTAACGAAAACATTACGTTAATTACGCAATTACTCTGTGTTTCTGTCCTACACTAATCATGAGCAGCATAATACATCAGCTCAAGTTGTTTGAGGTGTTCTCCCGCCTTCTCTGAAAAGCAGTGTACTCGAGAGTGTAGCTGCTGGAGCAGCCAATGGTGGTCTGGTGCGTGCGTTTGGCAATGCGGCGAGAGCTGCTCATGACTACGCCCACCCCCTCACAGGACCTGTGCCTTACACGCAGCTCTGCGCTGGACTTTCTATTCTGATTATTTCTGCTTCTTTCCCTCCTCTCTTTTCTCCCTCTCCCCACACTTGCCTCTCCCTTTTCACATTATTGCTTCTCGCCCAGCCCTGTCTCTCCCTCCCTCCATCTATGCTTCTCCCTCTCTCCGTCCCTACCATCCCTCATCATCCCGGCCTCTCCCTCTCTATCCCTTCCTCTCCCTTTCTCCGTCCCTGACTCACTTTCTCTCCATCTCTGCTCCTCCCTCTCTAATCCTGCCTCTCCCTTTCTCCATCCCTCCCTCCATCCCTGCTCCTCCCTCCATCCCTGCTCCTCCCTCTATCCGCCTCTCCCTCCCCATCCGCCTCTCCCTCTCTATCCGCCTCTTCATCTCAATCTTCACCACTCTCTCCTCCTCTCATTCTGCCCCTCCTTCTCTCTGTCCTGCCCTGACACTCCATCCCTCTTTCTTTTATCCCTTGATCCTTATTAACTACACTTCCATGCTGCTTTGTTCAACAATTAAAAACACACTCACTCACACACACACACACACACACACACACACACACACACACACACACTACCTCTTACTGACTTTTTCTTTCCATTGCGTTTCTGGGGAATTGAAAAATCCGCTCGGCCTTTTGCTGCCTACTTAACCTTCAGTGCTCACGCGCTGGAGTGCTGATTTTACTACAGCTGCTTGACCTGCATTCCCTGCACACGGGGAATCACAGCGAAAGTGTTTGCACAACTGGGAAGGGCTTCTAATTTCCACAATGTACATTCACATTCACTTACACCTAAGGCATCGTAGCAACTCTTTACCATTATCATCCACTCAAGAAATGTGAGAGAAATTGCAAGAAAACTAAAAATATATGGAGAAGGGAGAGTGTCTCAGCTCAATAGTATAATTCTTGAGAATTTCGTTACTTGCACATTTTCTTTAACTTGCTCTTAAAGAAAAGAGAAAAAATATCGTATTAGAATTTTAGAACTTCAGCTACTTTTTCTTTATCTAGAAAAAGGGGACAGGATGGTAATACCTTATTCGATAGTTACAAGAGTCGAAACTCCAGCAACTATTCTACGTGAGGAATGAAGAGTGCAAAAGCGATTTTTCTCCCTTGTGTGTTGGGGGCGTTTCCACTGTCGGCGTAAGAGCGGTTTAGTTTTGCGGGAAAACCGGACAGGCGACTAGATGTCCCTCCAGCGCTCTGTGACCCCACACTCGCTCTCACCAACTGCCTCTGCCGCCTCCCGCATGCTACGCTCTCACCCGTAACCCCACATTCACAGCCCCTTCCAACGCACCGTCACCACCACCCTCTAAATCATCACCGCAACTTCCACCGTCATAAGTAGCCACGCACCGTCAGCGCCTCTGTCACACCTCTCCGTCCACGTCCTCGCCTGACCGCCACCGTCAGCAATACTGCATTCGCTTACATCACCACCATTCTTCAGTGCCTCTGTCCGGGAGTGTCCTCTGTGGTTCCATTCCCGACGGTGGCAGGGTTTGGCAGGATTTCGCTATCCGGATAGATAGGTCGAGTTCTGTCGCTGTCTAGTATTCTAGCAGCCGGCTGCTGTGATTGGTAGTTTTCTGTAGTTTCCTCGATCAACACTAGGGAAATCTCGGAGCAGTACACTAACAAGCGGGCCACGGACCACGCGCGATCTTTCCTTCCTCTTCCTGGCCTTATCCTCATCACATAATTAGACACAATTGCTCTAACATGCACTACACTACCACTAATGCTGGAAGACCGGTCGGGAGCCCGGCAGGAGCGGTATCCCACTGGTGGGAGATGCCTGGTTGGGGAAATCCCCTCTAGCCGACCGTAGGTCGAGGCCGAATCTCACCACCCAGCGGTGTACAATCACCGCCATCTCGCGAGAAATAAGCATGCACTAGACTTACGGGACTAATGACCATAGCAATTGACACGCCCGGAGTCACTAGTAATCAGACAAGTCAGTCCACCGTTCTTACCACTCCCCCACCGGCATCTTCCCCCCTCCGGAGCTCCGACACCACCGCCATCCCCGCCGCTTGTTTCCCCAACGCCATCTCATCTGCCTCCTCCCACCGCCTCGCGTCGGCGTCCGCCTCCGTCACCATCAACACGAGCGCATCTGCCAGCGGCATCCGCCCCCGAGGCCGCGCGCAGCCGCGGGCGGAGACGCGCGGACAATGGGGGAAGCCGCTGCGCGCATTTGTCATTCGGACAGCGCGGGCTTACGGCGGCCCTCTTCTTCCCGGCGGCGGGGGCGGGGGCGGGAGAAATGGGCGGACGCCGCCAGAGTACCCGGAGCTGCGTTGCGCCGGATACACACGAGTGCCGCTCTTCTCTCTCTTCTCCCCTCCTTCCCTCTTCACCGCCAGCGCTGCCTTTCCGACCTCCCCGAGACCCGCCTTCCCCTCTCGAAGGGTATGTGCCCATCCGCTGCCTGGAAAAACGTCCCATGCTCTTGTATGTGCCTTGCTCTTCCCTATGGATAGGAAAATCTTGCAACCCATCGACCTTGCATTGCGATGATAATGTCCTCATTGATGACGATGTTATTGGAGCTGTGTGTGTAGTTTTTTGTATCTTGGACTAATGCTGGAACACCTGAAGACATATTAAATGGTTAGGAGCTATTACGATATGTGCTGATTTTATCAAATAATCGATATACAGATTTTTCGAAACATCGCCAAAAGGGTTTTGATATCGATGAAAACAACGACAAAAACATCTGTTTTAAATATAAAACAGATGGCATACTTATGTCCCTGTTTCCATTTTTAGAGAATTTAAATGAAATACCGGTATAGTTTATTATTTGTTTATAATATATTAATAATGTTTATGGAATGAAAGGAAGAAAATAAAAAATGGATGTCATCGTATTTTGCTATTATTCCATTTATGCATTTTGATTCATATATCATCGTTTTGTTTCTAATGTACATACGAAAACGAAAATACTAGTTTAAAATATACTCTGCTTTAAAGACCTGTGACATCTTAATTTTCTAATTAATATTCTAAATATAGAATGTTCAAAATGCAGTTTCACGAGATTACCATGATCAAAATCACCGAAGAAAGATAAATTCTTTTTTTTTTAACATTGATGTTTCTGGAAAAATATATCGATCTGAAAAAACACGAAAACAAAAAATCAATGTTAATATATCGATGATTCTGGTGGAAAATATCGATGTTTTAAAAACTTTGTTGTGCTTTTGCCATCCAAGTTCAAAGTGTGACATTTGCTCCCGCTTATTAAGCAGCTCCTCGTGGGTAGGTGTTCTGCAAATAACGTGCTGGTGCAATGAAGAATACAATTGCAGGTTCCTCCCGAATATCCTGTGCATTGAGGTAGGGAGAAATCATACGTATATCTCCGTTATACGAAATTTCCCATCATATCTTCATTGTCAAATAGTGATCATTTTCTCCTCTCTACATGTCCTAGAAATTTGTAACATTGATTCTCAGATGCACAGGGTTTGTAATGTCATAACCGATATGACATGCATTACTGAAGATAAAATATGTCAACATTTTCAAGTACCAAATTTTTTTGTGTGTGACAGAATTAGTAAATGAAAGAATTTAAATGATTGTGACACTTTTAATACCAAACTTTGAAAGTACATGTAACTAGATGCATTCATGTCTCTCGTTTAATTTCGGTGTTTTGTGCTTGTGATATGGCGATGTGATATTCAAAAGGCAAAATTATTTTTTCTTTTATTATTTTTTACGTCAAATGAACATAAACAAATTGTAGTTTACAAAGTAAATATCTCCTATATTATTGTAGTAAATAAAAATATTTATTTTATTTATTAGTATACATTATTTTACTATTTTTACAAAACATCGACTGCTGAGGCCTTTGTTTATTGTGAAGTGGTGGCAGTGGCAGCACAGATTGATTACAGCCAGTCAGTTCACATGTAAATAAAGCTGTCATATAATCAATGTTCGAAATTCCGATACCATTTATTAATATTGACAATATTCCTACAGGCTCATTTTCAACAATTCTAATGAGTACATTTTTTAAAAACCTTATATGATCTTACGAATATACATATCAACTGTTAGTGCAAACTAATCTTAAGCATGTTTCTTTTGTTTAGTTACACGTACTGAAGTAGAGTCCTTTATTATGATTGTAATCATCACTTCGTGACATAATTAAAAGTGAGATGCATACCTTTAAGTCACGATTCATATGTTGTTAAAAATGTGAAATGGGGACATTTCATGCCACTTTAAACTCATTTATTTCATTTAAAGTGCACTCTAGTGAAGAAAACGTGCACAATATTAAGTAACGATATGGATATATAAATATTTGATTGCCTCTCTTTTTTTAGATAAGAGCTTGAATTGTTATTAAAACAAAAATTGTAAATTTTCAAGAAAACTTTCAAACACTAGTAAATCTTGTTGAAAGTAAAATACGCTGAAGAGCGAGGAATAAAACAATGTTATTTTGAAACACCATTATGGCAACCATATATCATAATGTATAAAGCATGTTTCTCTGTTTGCTGTTGTTTCGATAGCTCACATTCTAAATGTCATCATTGAGGTTTTTGTTTGGAACTATCTCGTATTATTATTAATCTTTGAAAATTAGGTCTAAAATTATTTTTTATTATTTTCATCTATTTGGATAAATCATAAATAATTACTCACAAAAGCCTGTATTCAGACCGTAGACACGTCACGAGTGTATGATGAGGTAGTAACGAGTAAACACATGTAACACCATGTAATCAATACCTCAGTACAATGAAAGGTGAATACAATAAATAAAAAACTAATTATTGTGAATAAATAATAATAATAATTTTAATAATAATAATAATATTAATTTTTCTGTTGATCATAGTTTAATTACGTTAATAGAAGATAGAAGGGACGTTTCATGCAGGTCTGGATCATACAGGATCAATCCACAAGTACATATACGGAAGTGTGGATCTTGTTGTTCTATATGTTGTATATACACACGTCTCATCAACTTTTGCTCATTTTGCACGTACCTTTTCAAGGGCATTATATTTATATAACAAAAACCTGTTAACAATTGCATGAAATCATTATTGTTGAACATGATAAAAATATGACCTTGGAGCTTCATGTAAAGTTTCCTCCCAAATCAAATATTCGTTTCAACTTCAAGGGGATGCAGTGTCAGTCAGACCGAGCGGGAAGTATCCATTTTGATAACAGTTCTGAATCTAGTATTTAGCATTGTTTATGGACAGACGGACCTTCTTTTACCTAAACTAATTTTTCGGTAATAACCCGCAAACGGTGAATTCCATTTATAAAATGTATTAGTGGAAGTTACTTACTACATAAAGTAATAATTATTAATTTTTTTCTGTATAAGGGACTCACAACACTAACTTTTTAGTCATAAATTCGCCCTTTTCCATTGCAGCTTTATAAAATTATCAGTACGTATCTCTGTAATACGGAAGTAGTACGCGAGAAAGTAATGTATATATAAAAGTAGCACGTCCTTCTTTAAATTGTGCACAATTTTATAAGATAAATTAAAATTTTAAAAATAATTTCTTTTTATTTTGTTGTTAATGCGTTTTGGTTAAAATTAATGCTAATATTAATTAGTTGGTTAGAATTTAATACATTTTGACCAAAACTCATGAACAACAAAATTGATTATATTACAGTTGGTCGTGAAATACAGAATACAAATAATTCCTTTTAATAAACTCAAATAGATCTGAATTTAACTATAACCTCCGCTTCTTTGTTATCCTATCCGAGCTTGCCAATGCGATAGAATGATATTATTTTCTGATGCTGCAAACAAACATTAATCAAGACCTTTGAAAACTTTCAGCACGTTAATTTGAAACGCACTAAGCGAAGGGACAAAAGCTGTATCTGACGTTCGTAATGTTTCACCTGATCCTTATACATCAATAGAAGTGAGTCAATAGAAAAATGTTTCCGACGAATAATATATTTTAACTAATAGCGTCATTTAGTAAAAACCCGTAATCCCCCATTGTGCAATTTACAAACTGTAAGAACTTAATACTTCTTAAAGTAAATTTGCAATCACAATATATTGAGATACTTCTAAAAGGGACGTTTTTAGCTGACTCCATAATTATCAAATTTACAGGATGTTTACGTATTAAAATCTGCAGATTTTTTCAAACCCCACTCTTTCGCTTGACATGTAACCCGCCTTTGGGAGCACTGAGTTTAAAGCAAAGCAAACACTAAGATTGTCTTATCAGTACAGACTCCTTTTCAAGTTATGGCATATTAAAATCTCGTCAGTACTGAGAACAGATTACATTACGTGGCAGCTTCAGGCGGCACGTTTTCTAATTTTTTGTTTGTACCTTCGCGTTAAGGCGGTTGTTTCCCACGCTTTTCAACGTGTTTAAATTTGATAGCATACAATCTGAATTTCAAAAAAAAAAATTAAAAAGCTAACAACCCACAATAACGAAATAAAATGTAAGTTTGAACCAACATATCACGTTATTATCCGTTTTCTGAATACAAAAAATTGTATTATATACACTTGTGTCATAACAATACGGGAAGACTTTGTGTGGTATGAAACGCATCCTCATCTGACACGTTCGCTTTAAATGTGAATTCTTGTTGAAGATTCAAACGCATTGGCCCGAAATTTAAATTTTGAAGGATATAACAATTTTCAAATATGTGACTTAAAATTATTCACTGATGTAATTACTTAAGTAATTACATCATCATGTAAAAATTATAGTATTTTACCCTTTGCACGTTTCAAAGTACGTAAATAAATGTGCGTTTGTGTGTGTTTAACGCTGATCCACGGATTTAATGCATGTAAACATAAGCATTAAAAGCATTACTAAACGAATGGAGTAATAAATGTACACTCGTTCATAGTATTGGCCTCCCCAACTCTTTTCTCTCACTCTATCGTTCACAATCAAAACATCATGATTTGCAAACAAAGAAATCCATTTACAAAGCATCTAATCATCAACATACGCGGGGTAATGAATTTATGAAATATCCTTATTTTGTGCTTCATAAACTACGCATAGGCATTACCATTGAACGAATCTCAACTATAGAAAGCAAATATGCTTTGGAAGCTTCCATATTAAAAGACGAAATTTCATTAAGCAATCCTCGTCGCAGAGAAACAGGCAGTCGCTAAACTGACAGAACACTATCCTGGCCACGCAAACGTTAGGGCAGAATGACATCGATTTGGGTGGTCACTTTACACCTAAACAACATGTTGACAAACTACAACGTGCCGCCCAAAACACGAACATTATAGTATCGACTCTGCCCTTCCGATACAACAAACCAACACTGCGCAAAGAAATCAAACACACAAACTACCAATTGAAACTGCATCTGAGATACACACTTGTTAAATTATTTGAGCTAAACTTTCTCTCAGAAAAACACTTCCCCCCGGCATGTTCTTCACCTGAACCTTGTCGGAAAACACTCACTTGTGCGTCGGAACGCACTCAGTAGCGGGCATGCATAACACATCCTTTCACAACCTCGGCAGTGTCCTGCCCAGCTCACATCTTCTAGTTCTCTTCCATCATCCTGGACCTCTTTAGAACTATCTTGAAAACTATCTTACTTTGTATCTACAGACCTCCAACAAAGGGAGCAAAAATGAAAATCAAAATTAACGACCAATTTCTCTTTTGTCAGGTTTTTCAAACATATTAGAGAGGCTTTTTTATACGTGACTGGAAACTTTTCTCAGGAAAGACGAAGGATTTTCATATTCCCAACTCGGTTTTAGAAAATCAAAATTTACGGAAACTGTCATTTTTTTAAAAAATATGTTGCTGCATCAATGGACCAAAATTAAGCATCCATTGGAATATTTTTAGATCTTTCGAATGCTTCTGACGTTATTGACCATAACATCTTGCGATCAAAATTACCTTCTTATGGAATTCGTGGTATCGCGCGTTACATTGGATAATCTCATACCTTAAACATCGACCTCAAAGAGTTGGCAATACCGTGCTGGCACGAAAGGACATTATTTACTTATCTTTCCCATTCTTAATCAATTGAATATGGGGACCCCAAAGGTTCGATCATAGGTCCTATCCTCTGTATATTATACGTAAACGATATGACCTCGTCTTTTAAAAACGGAAGAACGGTTCTGTTTGCCGATGACACGAATGTTCTTTGCAAAAAATAAACAATAAATAGTGCTACTTCAGAAGTTTCAAATTGGTTTTGTAATAACAAATTAATAGTTGACAAAAAACAGTTTCAATGCATTTTCGCATTTCAAATCAGCAATCGCATGCTCCATTGAAAATGAGCAATATTCTATTAGCTGATGTTAAGGTAACAACATTTCTAGGTCACTCAATGCAGTCAAACCTCGAATGAAAAGTACATATAACACTATTAAACACTAAATTAAGTTCATTATGTTACGCATTCATAATTCTAACAAATTCTGTCAGCCTCCATGCACCTCGTTGCGTGTATTTTGAAAATGTGAATTTCTACCTGGGGTAACGCATAATATTTTGGTGAAGCTCTTTCCCACCTAAGATAATGCATAATATTCTAAAGAAGACCTTGAGATTGCAAAAGACAATTATTCGAATAATGAAAAAATGTCATTCGCGTGATCCCTTCAAGCCTCTCTTCGTTGAGCTTGTAATCATACCATTGTCTTGTCTATTTATTGACGAATCTGTAATATTTGTCAAAACTGACTTAATTAACGACGGGAACATATTTTCAATACCGATGTTTATAATTTCAACACACGTCGTAGAAATCACATTCATCAAGTTCCCGTATCAACAGTTCACTATCAGAAATCTACTTACATGTACGCTACTTTACAAACCTTTGCCACATAAAATAATACAACTGAAGTGGGGACACAAATTTAAGTTAAAAATGAAAATATTTTCTGATGCGTAACTGTTTCTACAATTAGAGGCTGTACTGATCATCAAATAGGAAAATAATGTTTATTTTAAGAAATCAGTGATATTTAATGAATTAGATTACATTTGTATTGTATATCTTTTTAAAAAAAACTTAATATGCTTGTAACAAATAATGTACTTCAGCTTCCGGGTCAATGAACCTCTTCTCGATCAGATTTTTGTCCCGTTTCCCTGATTCATTGAGCAAATTCTGAGATGGCCCCTTGTTTTTCTTCTGGACGTAGTCCAGCGTAGTCCAGTACTGGTAGGAGTAAAGGTAAGGGCGAGTTAATATTGTGTTAGCAATGCAGAAAAATCAAATCTGCAGTTCGTTTACCGTTCAAATGAGTTTTCTGTAACTCGTGAACGAAAATTTCTAGTTTTTTTTTCAAATATTACTAATCTCGGATTCTTTAAACTTTATTTTATTTATTTATCTTTAACTTTTACTCGCATTTCAACTATTTATAGTTAAAATGAAGGGAAAGTAGTCTGGAACTCTAGAAAACATGCGCAGATCATCTTTCCCCCACACGTCACATAAAGTTTTTTATTGTTTTTGACGAAATAAATCTAAATAGAATGGTCGATTATAAGATCAAACGCCAGATAACATCCCAGACACAATGAAATATCTATCGAAAGACACTCTTTCAACCATTCTCAAGTGAAAATGGGAAGCTAAAATTGACGAATGATCCTTAATGAATGAATCCATGAACAATGTACTTGTTTTGAGTTTAGAACTTCAAAAGGTTACTATTTAAACTACTTCAAGAGAGAAAAGCCAACCGATAGTAACGTTTGAGTGGTACTACAGCTGCAGCTGATTTAGTTATTGGCGTTACAAATGGTTGCGGGCACTTCATGTGCATACGTTATTGCGGAAACGTAAGGTTCAGAAGATTTGTAACAGGTACATTTTACAGCTCTCAGCGATGTCGCTCATGGCGTTCTTATAGAGCAACATTAAATTAATAAATAAATATATTAAAAAAATACTCTTTGCGATGTTCATTCACTCACCCGAATGAGTGCCTTGATTCCCAGAGATGTCGGTGTATTTTTCGTAAGTGCCGCGCGGATGTTTTTCTCAGGAGGGCGGGAGGGGTGTCAGTCACCGGGGGAAGGAGATTGTGGTGAAAGCACCGTCTCCGGCTGGTGTTCGCGTGCCAACGCTGGCTGGCGACGACGGCGTTGTCGGAAACAGATGCGCCTTTCGCGCCGAGAAACACGGACCGCGGAGTGCAGCTCTCACAGGGCGTTTCCGGTGAGGCTGCCACTTGCTCAGGTAACTTGGAGAACAACGTCGTTCCGTGTGGTCTCTGCTGAGTGTACGTGAAAAGTCAATTTACAAGATCGGTGAGCTCACACGTCTGCGAACGTTACAATTCAGGGAGTAAGAACGATATCTTAGGGAGACGAAACTTAAATTAAAACAAGTATTATTTCTTTGATCGATGCAGCTTCATTCACAGTTGTTACTTGAATGAAAATTCTATTTATTCGTCATTAATTGAATTTTAAATGCCGACAGTCATGGTTTTACTAAATTATAAGTCTAAATACAACCAATTCTGAAGTATATAATATTATTTACGAATATAAGAATACTCAAATGTATACAAGTTTTCTTTTTCTTCCACCGATAAAGATTACAGCAAAACGTTCGTATTTGATACTACTTTGTTGTTGTTTTTTTCAATACTCCTTTAATGTTTACTTTTCCTCCATCATTTTGTTTTCAAAAATAATGAATTAACTTTGCAATTAAAGTTTCGCGGCAGGCGTTCACGCAAACCAGCAAGACGCACTGCCCTTTTATTGCGCATTTGTCGAAAACGTTGTGTCCAAGGTCCTCAAAACCCCGGACCTAAAATTACGAAATTATACCTTTTGCACCTTAAATTACATTTGTGGAAGCGTAGCTCATCTGGGTACACTTTTTTCGGGGAATTGGAAAGCTTAGTCTCCAAAGCTTAAATTTACTCTTTGATTATAAAATACTCTGGGGAAACGCGACATTTTCGCGTTCATCACAAGATTTGGGGAATATTCTGGCCTTTCTCAATGGGCAGTGAGTCACGGTATTTGAATATTTTTCATAGAGTGTTCTCCTTTTTAAACACTCAAACGACGCTCAGTTTTCTAGCGTTATTTACCCACATTAGCTACAGTAAACCTTCTGAATATATTAATCGAATATAGAGGTTGAAATTGCCGTTGAATTCTCTGGTCAGAATTGCCGTTGAATTCTCTGGACAGATGTTCCTCTGACTACTCATGTATCCTGGAGTCTACATTTGCGATGGGAATAAACTGTAAGTTCATTGGGTTGCGATCAATGTGAAATGAAATATTCTGATTCGTCTTGATCGTTAGCTGGTTTTATCACGGCACTTAAATCACAAAATCCTGCAAAAATCCAAGCATTTTTACTGGCGTCTTTCTTTGGCCTTGCCTTTTATTTTCAAAAGAGTTCAAGGATTTATTTACACACAATCACGTGTAATCCTCCTAAATAGACACAATAAAGTGTGTTGTGTAAACTATTGTCTTCACTAACATAGGAGACCTTGCTTATACTAGTGTGAAGTTGTATACAATTGCTTGTTTAATTCAATTGATTCTAAATACTACTCAGTGGGTATATTCATAAAATATTTTCGTAGTGTAATAATTAGTACAAGATCGAATTGTCCTATCAGTATCCTTTCGAAGGCCATGACTGAAGCTATGAAGAGTAGTTCTTCCGATCCTGGTAGCTTGACCAAGAGCTCTTAGCGAAATTATCCTTCAACCCGCTTGAAGAGACTCAACTCAGAAGATCTCTATGCTGGAGATAACAGAAGGGTAAGGCAAAATACAGCGTTTAGCAAGCCTGATCCAATACTTATTCAAAACAGATTTAGTAAGCTTAGCGTGAAAAGCCTATTCGATAATATTGAGGAAGAACCCAAAAAGGCTGTAGTTCCTCCTATTTTTGTTCCAAATGTCAAGGTAGGATCAAGTTTGTCGAAGAAGTAGTTGAAGGTCAGGAATACCAAATGAAATAATTGTCAAATGACAAAGTTAAAATATTACCCGCACCTCCAGAAACGTATGGAAAAAATGTGAGACAGCTATCAAGTAACAATCGTATTTTCTCTGATGAGAACTCCAGAAAGCAGTGACAGCACTTAATCTAGATAATATTTCCTCAACAGAACCAACCTACTTGCCAACGGACCCGAATAAAATACCAAACTTACTTGACTTTTTTCTTGTAAAAGATATTTCATCCGGATGCCAGACTATAGAAGCATTGTATGAACTATCATCTGATCATACACCTATCACGGTTACTGTTAGAACTGAATTACGCCCTGCTGTTCTCACTAATAGAAAAACTAGCTGGTGTGAATACCAATGACGGATATTCCACAGCACTAGAATTCGGGTGCCTTTAAAATATGCAGATGACATTGACGAAGCCACCAGGTATTTCACGCAAAGCATTGAGAATGCTGCGTGGCATGCTAAGCCCGAAAAAATCTTTTTTAAAAACTATACAAAGTTTTCGAAGCAAATTGTCAATAAAATCTCTGAAAAAAAGAAGGTTGAGAAGAATATGACAACGTTCAAGATATCCAATAGACAAAACAAACTACATTAGAGCTACAAGACAATTAAACAAACTTCTAAAAACCAATAACAACAGTAAATTTCAATATTACCTCTCAAGACAATGAAACATCATCCCGAATGTAAACAACATTATCGCATTATCATACAATAATTCATTTCAGTCCAGTAGTGCAAACTTATGAACCGACTCCAAAGGCCGGCTGAGTTTACCCCCTAGCTGACACAGCCGCTCACTCAGCTGTGGCTCTCACCGGAAAGTCCTAGGGTTCGAGTTCCAACGGTGGTGGAATTTTGGACATTAGCTACATTGCCTGAAGAATTCTAGCGGACGGCTTCTCTGGCCTTAAATTTTCCATGGTTTCTGCGATCAACATGAGACGAATGCCGGAGCAGTACCGTAACAAACGAGCTCCGGGCCGCGCGCAATATTTCCTTCCTCTTCCTTGCCCCTATCCTCACTCCTTACTTACAGATACTTGTATACACTCTACGCTATCACACTTGCCTGGAGACCAGTCGGGAGCTTAGACTTGTGTGTCCAGGCTGGGGCGGTGCCCCGCTAAGGAAGATACCTGGAAGTGGAAAACCCCGCAAGTCGGCGTGCAGTTCAGCGACAGATCACCCAATTCATTGGGGGGGACTACTTCATCTCCCCGAAGTAGAGATTGGAAAAGTGAAGGCAAATTAAATCGGAGATGAATGTAGTGAAAAATAGCTGTAATCCAAATGTGAATTTGTATGGCTTTTAATTATCCATGCCACCTAAACCCTGCAACTCCCGCGCTCCGAACGCGGGTTAGCCATTGCAATCAGCGGACACACAACGGCCGCTGACCGTCCGAACTTCGATATCTACAGTTACTCGCGCTTCGCAAACCGTCGCACACAAACCATCTGCCTCGGACGCCCAATCCACGCTCCTGTCAGCAAACTTCTGCCCCAGAACTGCAACTACAGCTCCCAAACCTGGACAACACCGAAATTCGATTCGAAAGCCGCCTGGGATGATCTGGACAGGTGCAAAGAGGCACGCGCGATCGGGTTAACCTGTGCCTGTTTTTTACCATTATCAGATCAAGTAAGAATCCAACGAGAACCGATTCACTTTCAACAGTGCCCAAAGAACCTTTTTGAACAGCAACTCTCATTTCTATAGACGGCTTGGACGGCATAAATGCTTCAATTACACGTAGACGAGAATAGCGGGTTCCAATCCCGTCCCAGACGTGGGTGTGACTATGGCGTAGTTATCTTTTCTTACAAGCACTATTATCTCACACATATTATTTCATCTCACGTCTTATTTCATCGACTCTAATCTTCGCACTGTGGAAGGCACGTGCTAAAAGCTATCGTTGTGTTAACGTACCCAGGAAACGGCCATAATACCAGCATAATAAACGGATCGATCGACTACATTTCAGAAATGAAAGTAGCTGTCGTCACACAAGCGTTTGTTATTTCCCCTTTCCTCTCAGGCATTCTACTCTTGACTGAGTTGGAACACCGACATCACCACACCTCCGGGACTAAAGCAGGTTATTTAATCACAACTTACGTCCCCGTAAAATTGCGCCGCTGGTCGTCTAGGTGCGTCAGCCGCTCAGGAGAGGGGTGAAGAGCCGGTCTTGATGAAGCTTCGCGGTGGAGGGGAGGGGAAGGGCAGGGGCAGAGTGGCCAGAGGCCCATTAGCGTCGCGACGCCTCGGAGCGAACTGGGACCGGGGAGCCGCACCTCATTAATAGCTGCTTCTTGCCCCGGAGGATTCCGGACGTCGCGTCCCTGAAAGCCCCCCCCCCCCTCACGTCGCCCGCTGCCGTCAAGCTCGCTTGCCGCCCCCCATCTTCTGACTTGCCCACCGCCCAACCGGCAGACAACCCACCCACTCGATTCCCGCCGCCGCCCCCTACACCCGTTCTACCTCCCGCCACTTCCACCCCCTACCGCCAGCTTTACTTGACCGTGCCTACACTCCCTATCGCCTACTACCGCCCGCCCACTACCGCCCGACCGCCCACTACCGCCCGACCGACCGCTACCGCCCGACCGACCACTACCGCCCGACCGACCATGTCAAATTGGTCAAGTGACCGCCTTTCCTCCCGCTCTCTTGGCCAAACGCCTACCTCACACACGGTTTTACTTTGCCTGCCCGGGTGGAGATGTATGGGCCAGTTCCCACCCCAGTCCTCGCGTTCGGGTACGAACAGAAATGAATCGGTTCTATATTCATGGGTAATTAAAAAAAACATCGACTCTTCTTTGGATTATTGATACAAACCTTCAATTTCAGGAGATCCCCATATTCGCCGATCGTCATTGAACATGTAAAAAATGATTATCTGCGTACCTGCCAGCTACCATTATTCTCCCTTATGAAATAAACATATATCTTCAATTGATTTCAGATATATATTTGCAAAAGATGGTCGCAAGGCAAAAGATAGAAGAAAAAAATTCAAAAGAAATCGAAAATTTTAATGATACAAAAATACTATCTTTATTCACAAAGTCTCAACGACAATTATATCCGGTTCTAATGAATAAAATCTAAATACAAATCCCAACCTTCACTCGCGAAGGCCTCTGCGTTCTCTTCTGGATACTAACTGCCGACTAAATTGCGCCAAATATAACAGTAAATCCCATTTCAGGGTTAAACATCTGACATTAATTTAGTTAGATCACAAAATAAACCCTGGTGGCAACGCAGTCAAAAACACGTTTACGAAAGAACTAGAAACAATTAACTGTATTATGACAGTGCCCTTTCATACCACACGCTACAATTAACATTATTGCTAGGCAGGTTCGTTTTAACGGTAAAAGCGACAAAGTCGAAATGTTTTCGTGTCTTCTTGTCGAATTGATTTACTGAGAATAATAATTCAACATTATTTGTACAGTTGCATTTTTGCGATGTGTTTACTGAGAAATAGTCATATTTTTCCCGTAAAAACGAAAATGTACGCATTCTGGCGGAATACAACATTAACATACAAAACAACAAATTTAAAACAATAGTTTCATGTGTCAATGAGTAACAAAAAAGAATGTTAATGCAGTTAATATGGTAAATTTTCTCTGCATTCTCTTCTTTCTGAAAACCGATTTCAAATTTACACACTATTCGTCGCTATAATTAAAGCTTATTGACGTTTTGTTGATATTGACGTGTATTTCATTTATCTACCTCTTGTAAAAAAAATTAAAATCACGTCCTTTCCGGACACAAATTAAGGCGACCAAAACGCAAGAATATTAATTCTGTTTCGTGAAATTGAAGATATCTAACGCATTTTTTAAAGAAATTATTTTCCAGTAATATTATCAGCGAGTTGTTTGGCTGAAATCCTTTACATGTTACAAAAACTTTTTTTCTAAATACCACAGATCAAATTACATACCAATGCTAATAATAACTCGTCACAATCTGATACATTATAAAAGTAAAGAAACTATTTTAATACTCATTCTTACAATTATTTCTAGGTACATAATGAAGAATTGATCTTCCGGATAGAAAGTGTGGATTTCCTCGTATTCTGTGGTTCATAAAGTTTTGTTTTTTTTATTGGAGGAAAGAATACAGCGTTGGAAAAGTTTTATTTAATTCTAGGGTGTCGTGGACTATTTCTAGTGGAATTGAAGGTTTTTATGGGGAATTGTATTAGGTTGTTTAAATAATTGTTAGAGAGCTTTGATAGAAATTCAGATAGTAGAAGTTTTTTAGTTCATAATGAAATTGTTCGTTTGTAATGTATCAGGGACATTTAATAGACAGACGAAGCCATTTGTCCCATACATTTTATAACTTTTTAAGTAACGATTTAGAGGCTCCTCCTCAAACGGCACATGAGTACGACTCTGTCTTACAATTCATTTTTATGATGTTAGGGCAGATTCTGCTTTCAGGTGCGACGACTTGTTGAAGGCAAAAAAATATGTCTCCATAAACAGACTCACCTTTCAGAAGCAAACTCAAACCCTAACTACGACCTTGCACCTACGGAGATCTGTGCGAACCCTTAAATCACCGCCGACTAGATTGCGCCAATTCCCCTTGCCTCTCCGGCGACCTCGCTGCGTGGCCCTAACGCCTACTGCTTCCATATCTCACGCCGCGACGACGTCCACGGCCGACCGCCACCTTCCCCCTCCCCCTTCCCCTCCTCACTCACCCAAACGAGGCAGCGGCGCGACCCACGAAGCACGTGAGGCGACCCGGCAAGGACCGCGGTGCGGATTGCGCAAACACGTCTCTACAAATACGCATACGATAATGAACTACAACCCCATTTTCTCCCTCCTTAACATTGCATCGTCAAGTTTTTGCATATTATTACACACTGTTGAAGATAGAAATAATGTAGTACTAATCGAACCACAATAATTGTTTTAATATTTATACAAATAAGCAAATGTTTATACAAAAAGTTTTTATAATTCCCCGTCTTTTATTAACTATTGCTTTAACAAATACTTTCTCTGAATCTTTTTTGTCATAACAGTATTTATTTCTATACCTAAACTTTGCAATTATATATCTCGTTTTTTCGTAGTTATAGAACTGAATATGCCAAAAATTGTTCTCAAAAGTTGGCTTTCAGAATTAGGTTTTCATAAATATTGAAACAATTTTTTGTAGTTTGAATATTTGTACATTCTTATCAATCATAGAGTAGAACAAATGTTTGCTACCAGCTCTCAGTTTATGATTTGGAATATGATGCCCCAAAATATTCAGCCAATGGGATGTATTCATAAGCAATTAAAGAATTAAAACCCGACGGAGTCACTAAATGTGGTGCCATTGGAACGACATCTGGTGTTTTTGGTTCGAACATTGACGACATGATAAACGACATTGGTTGTGTTCGCAGCGCAAAATTCGGTTCCGAAATTTTAGTGAGTGTGAGGTTCGATAGTAATGATTGAATTTACAAATTCAGCAACACCGTGTAGGCTTTTCTATTTTCTTACTTCCCTGTTTTTGTGTGCCGGCATGATTAAAAAAAAGGATATTATCTAATTCTTGCATGACGATCCCTTCAATTTTTTGGTTTGCTTTGGTCCCTTTTAAACGGACTACAAATAGCATACAAGCTACTTTAGGTAAATCATGTTAACATATAAGCTATTGATCAGCGATATAAGCATAGAAACTTAAAGGTACATATGCTCTACATAAAGCTAAAAGAATAATTCTGAGAACAGTGTAGTCCTAAAATTCAATACTAACGCTATTGGACTCCGAACGCGGTGGGGAGGAGCGAGGTCTCAAGGCGCAACAGCCCCTCAAGGCCGAAGACGCATAGTTTCACTAAATTTCTATAATAACGAGTCATTCAATATCTATTGGATAATATTTGAAAATCGGATGCGCTGTTTCCAAAGCCTTGAAGAAAATTCATAATAAATTCGAAGAAAACAGAATAATGAGATTGGTCGTGACTACGTAGCAAGACGCAACTTGAAACGGAAGCAATAAAACGGTCCCCACATTAAAGCGAAATCAGAACATGTAACGTCGTTCAAATAAGCCTTTTTTAATGATTTCGTGGAACATTCATGTCAAATTCTATACAAATCGAACATCGCGTTTGCTCGTGATTACGCTAAAATGTACAGACGAAAAGACAAAATGTCGAGTTTTAACAAAGCACCGCTTCCTCAAGTCAATGAATAAAGAAAATGTCCAATCATCAATTCAGCATGCCGTTTAAGTTTAGGAGCATTTAAATCCTGTCCTGTTACTGGTTTGCTTGCAAACGCAGATTTACATCCTCTAGAATTAAAGGAAATTAATTTGCTTAATTTTTTTTATTCAACATTTATCTCTCCTAATTCTACTAAAAATGTATCTTTGAAACCTTTAATCAGCAAGGTTATAATAAATTTTCATCCCTTCCAAAATACCTACGTATAATTTCCAAATATATTTATAAATTATCTAATAATCCTTCGTTACTTTACTAGAAAAGATCAAATCCCATTCCTCCTTGTTTTTCGTTCACTTCTTCCATTAATCTAGATTTTACGAATATTCCCCAAGCAGATTTACCCTCAACTGCTATTTTCTCGTACTTTTCTTCACTTCTAGACAAATTCATCAATTATCAATTTTTTTTTCACAGATGGTTCAAAAGAAGGTGGTACTGGATGTTAATTTCATATCACCCTCAACTTACTTATTTTACTCGTTTACTAGACTTCTTTCCCATTTTCTCCTGTGAAGTCTGGGCGATTATTAAAGCATTAAATATTTACTTACAAAATTGAATTTCTTCAGATTTGTTTATCTTCGCAGATTCATTACCAGTCATTTCTGCTATACAAAATAAACAATAAAAATCCTTTTACTCAAGAAATCTATGAACGTATTCTATCCCTGTCCCAAAATAATTGTAATTTCACTCTTACATAGATCTCTTCCCTCCGAGTAATTAAGGGAAATAAAGATGCTGACTACACAGAATAAAGGCTTCCAAACTTATTTTCCCAATAACTCTACCACTGGTTCCCTTGAAAACTTCAATAAAATTTTTTTCTATTATGAACATTACGACTATGTGGCTTGAAATAGAAAACAAATTATTCAAAATTACGTCAAGTTCTAAATTCAATGCTAGATCCTCTTCTCCTTGTCAACTTTAAAAGAAATCAAGAAATTGTATAACGATTATTCTAATTGGCCGGCTAGCTCGTCAGATAGTGGACATCGCTGCCTTCCCAGGCGCGCTCCACGGCTCGGATTTGATAGGAAAAATCTTGAATTCATTTCTTTCTTTCCCTCTCCTGTTCCGCCCTAATCCACTCCGTCCTGTGCCTCCTCGTTCTGAATTCGTCTGTAACCAATCGATCGTGGAGGATTTCTACATCAGCTGAGATGAACAGACTGGATGAGAAATACAGTGACCGACTGATCTGATCGGGCGTTTCCGAGTTTTCTTCCGATCAATTCCAGACGGAGGCCGGACCGGTTCCTTAAATTTCGAATCACGGTCCGTGTGTTACCCTTTGTTCTTCTGACCACACTCTCATCTTGGCCAATGGGTTGATGTGGAAAACACTGCAACAGATGGCAGGTCAAAACCCACCAAGACTAATACCCCCGAATGGAGATGAACAATGTTATTCCTTTTTAAAGAGTTCAGCGGATGGCTTTTAAGAGATTAGCTTAGAGCCGGCATTGACGTTGTCTCTACAACAATTCCGCACGAGAGTTCATAGGGTTTGAGTCCCAGCGGGGGCGTAATTTTGACTCCCATATATCTCTGACGCCCGCTGTTTTCAAGGTAATTCTGGCGAGCGGCTGCTCTGATCGGTACTTTTTCGAAGTTCCTCCAGCCAATACCAGACGAACACAAGAGTATTACGTAACGGACAGCATTCGATCGTTCTTTCCTGTCTGTGTCATATTCTCCTCCCTTACGAACATTAATACATGTACTACCCTATGCCTCGTGAGAGAACAGTCAGGAGCACAAACCTTGACCCGACGGGGGCAGTAACCCACTGAGGGGGAGATATCTTGACGAGGACTTGATTTGCAAACCGGAGCGAATCTCACCACCCACCAACTGGATAGAAACCACCGCTGTCGCCCGGGATAAAACACTCACTACCGTAACGGGAGTAACTACCATAGCATTTGACGTGCCCAGAAATGTTAATTTAAAAAATCTGATTTGCTGGATTTGTGCAGATTGCCGTGCATGATAGTTACACTCGAATGGTTATTTCAACGCCCTTATTCGCACGGCGCCGTGCCCTCCAAGAGTATTTCTAGTTGGCCGCGTCTGTTGGCATTTGCATTCTAGGCATATCAGGGAAATAGTGCGTGTCTGATAGGCGTATGTCTGGCGTCGCGTGCAATGGAGATTCGTGTTTAGAGCGTGCGTGACAAAGGCGAGCGAGTCTGATGGGTGGACGTATTCGTGAAACTGTCACATACGTTTCGTGCTATTATAATACGCGGAGTCATTGTCTCGTACATCTTGTTTCAAGTTTCATAAATAAGATTGATAATAGACGTTTTTAAAATAAATATATTGTAAAATTAAAATTGGAAGTATACGGCTTCAACATTAATCGTCAACTTCAGCATAATCAAGGGTGTACATGATTGTAAAATGTATGAGCGATTTCAAAAGACTTGTGAAACAAACATTCATTTCTAAAATAGGATCTCGATTATTGTTCTGCATTCATGGCTTGTTTGAAAAAAGACTTTTTCCATTAGAACAAAAAGGTGAAATATGAAACAGAAAAACTCTGTCCCTGTGTTGTATTTGGGCAGTGTTTGGTATTCGTGGAATTGGGACTCTAAATAAATCAGCAGGTAAAATATTAATTGTCCCGTAGGCTGCAAAATGTATGAATGTTACCCAGAAATAGCAGAAACCTAATGTGCTAATTCTCAATGTACTACCAATATCCTTGTTATACGTGATTGTCAAATTTTTAAAACTTCGAATATAATTTATAGATTAAGAGGTATTGTTATGTCGGAAGAAATATTTCACAAGTGTTTCTCACTAAAAATGAACAATAATATTTCTGAAACATTTTAAAAACCATAAAGAACATAATCAAATGAAATATTGGACCAGGAAGTATTTCAGGACAACAATCTCAAACAGAAGGTTAAACTTTTTCGATCTCCACATACATTATAATCAATATTTAAAAATATGAAGTAAGTAAATTTTCAAACAGACAAATTGCTTAAATTATATTTACGCATGGGACAGATAATTTCAGGTTTTTTGCAAACATCTTTGGGACATTGTTTTTCATTTCTAAATATACATTAATCAACATACCAGAGATCAACGAAAGATAAGGATGTAGAAAAGCTGCACAGTGGGAGACAAACGGAGTGGGTCAATGAAGGGCAGAAAAAGAGAATAAATAAACAGGTCTGGGAAGAAAATTGACAGACCTTCAATAAAATACTGCATAAAAAGAAAAATAACAAAAAAATATTAGGAATAAGGAGGAAACAGAAAATATGGAAGTGATAAGTAAATGGAAAAAAAAGAACTAAAAGAATAAACTTCGGATTCTAGCATGCGTCATCCATCGAAGATGAAAAGAAGCCCGGCTCGTGTCTTCATCCTTACGCCCCTTCAACACCCAACCTTTGCCCTATGCCACATCCTCGCCCCTCGTTCTCGTGCATCCCCACTCTCACTTCTCCCCGCTTCGCCTCCCCGCCTCGCCTCCCCGCCCCTCGCCTCCCCGCCCTCGCCTCCCCGCCCCTCGCCTCCACCGCCATCGCCTCCCGCCATCGCCTCCCCGCCATCGCCTCGCCTCCCCGCCCTTCCCCTCGCCTTCCCCCCCTTCCACTCGCCTCCCCAACCCTCCACTTCGCCTCCCGCCCTCCACTCGCCTCCCGCTCACTCCACTCGCCTTCCCCGCCTCGCCTCCTCGCCCTCGCCTCCCCCTCTCACTCCATCACCCTCCCCCTCCTCAACACCGTCCAGCGTCTCCCCTTGCGTCCTGCCCCATCGCTCTTCCTCCTTGCCAAACCCTCGCCCTCGCCTCCTTGCTTCCTCATCCCGCTGGGTGGGAAAAAGATGACGAGAGATGGCAAAACGATACAGCCGACCAGGTGGATCGGAGTTGATTGGAACGGGTGATGGTATGATGGGAAAGGCAGTGTGATAGTGACGAAGTTGGATTGAGAGGGATGTTATCATAGATATGGAGGTCATCCGCTTCCACCCCGCATCCCGCTCCGCAGCGTCATAGCTCGCATTTCACCTGTGTCCGTGCAGGTAGGAACGAAGAGTTAAAGGCGACACGTGGATTGGCGGTTGTTGCGAGCGGGCAAGCAGAGGTGGTGGCCACTTGTGATAATTGACGGTTGTGGAGTTTCGACGTAGAGAGTTACAGGACCGGCGATGCGGCTGAAGACGGAAGTAAAGTAAAGAGGGACGTCTACGTCGACATACGTGGGGACAACGTGAGATATGAAGTGGTTATCATATTACGAGCAGGTTCACATGAACGCTGGAGGTCGGTGATGGCGGGAGGTCGTGATGGCGGAAGTCGTGATGGCGAAGACGTGATGGCGGAGAAACTTGACGGACGAGGACGTGATCGGACGAGAATGTAACGGGCGGAGGATGTGACAGCGG
>BOPP01000001.1:16335056-16356186 GCA_017312745.1 Gryllus bimaculatus
CAGTGGGGAAAGCGAAAGCAGGAGAAATCAAGAGTCAAAGCGTTTCAAGGCAATATTGAAAGAAACATTTCCCAGAAACTGCCCCAACAGTACGATCTGGCAAAAGCAAGGCCGAAACCTCCCCCCCCCCCCCCTTCTCTATCAAAACACAGAGCAAGCAACGGACGCGGGTACGGCACGAGGAGCGGAAATGCTGGGAGAGGGACGGGAGAACGTGCGTCTGGCACGTGGCGAGAGTGGGGACGGATTTCGGAGCGGTGCGTAAATTCCCGCTGCGTTAGATAAATCTGCGGAGGGCGTCGACACTCCGCCATGCCTGCATCTCGCCCACCCCGCCCCCGCACGGCGACACGACCGCTTGCCACAAGGGGAGAGGGCGGCCGTTTAATCCGGCGCAAACAGGCTTCCCCGCCCCCCCACTCCCGCCCTCGCCTCCTGCCCTCGCCCCCCGCCCTCGGCTCCCGCCCTCGCTCCCGCCCCCGCTCCCGCCCCCCGCTCCCGCCCCCGCTCCCGCCCCCGCTCCCGCCCCGCTCCCGCCCCCGCTCGCCCCCGCTCCGCCCCCGCTCCCGCCCCCGCTCACCGCCCCCGCTCCCGCCCTCTTTCGCTTCACACCCTCGCCCTTGTCCCCCGCCCCAACTCCCGCAAAGCCCTCGCCTCCGCCTCATCTCCCCACCCTAGCTACGCCCCAACAAGGCCACCGCCCTCTCCTTACGCCCCTTCAACACCCAACCTTTGCCCTATGCCACCTCGCCCTCGTTCTCGCATCCCCACTCTCACTTCTACCCCGCTCGCCTCCCCGCCTCGGCCTCCCCCCCCTCGCCTCCCCGCCCTCGCCTCCCCGCCCTCGCCTCCACCGCCATCGCCTCCCGCCATCGCCTCCCCGCCATCGCCTCGCCCCCCGCCCTTCCCCTCGCCTCCCCCCCTTCCACTCGCCTCCCCACCATCATCCCTCCACTCGCCCTCCCCTCGCACTCCTCCCGCCCTCGCACTCGCCTTCCCCGCCTCGCCTCCTCGCCCTCGTTCCCCCCCTTCTCCTCCACACCCTCCGCCCTCCTCAACACCGTCCAGCGTCTTCCCCTGCGTCCTGCCCCATCGCTTTCGCCTTGCCAAACCCTCGCCCGTCTGCCTCCTTCGCTTCCTCATCCCGCTGGTGGTGGAAGGAAAGAGATGACGAGAGATGCAAACGATACAGCCGACCAGGTGGATGCGGAGTTGATGGAACGGGTGATGGTATGATGGGAAAGGCAGTTGATAAGTGACGAAGTTTGGATTGAGAGGATGTTATCATAGATATGAGTCACCGCTTCCACCCCGCAATCCGCGCTCCGCAGCGTCAATGCTCGCATTTCACCTGTGTCCGTGCAGGTAGGAACGAGAGATTAAAGGCGACACGTGGATTGGCGGTTGTTGCGACGGGGCAAGCAGAGGTGGGGCCACTGTGATAATTGACGGTTGTGGAGTTTCGACGGTAGAGATTACAGGACCGGCGATGCGGCTGAAGACGGAATTTAAAGTTAAAGAGGGACGTCTAACGTCGACATAACGTGGACGAAACGTGGATATTGAAGTGGTTATTCATATTACGAGCAGGTTCACATGAAGCGTGGAGGTCGTGATGGCGGAGGTCGTGATGGCGGAAGTCGTGATGGCGAAGACCGTGATGGCGGAGAACTTGACGGACGAGGACGTGACGGACGAGATGTAAGGGCGGAGGATGTGACAGCGGGACGTGAAGACTGTGGACGTTTGCATGGCGGACGTTTGGGCGGCGAACATAAGCATGGACGTTGGGGCGGCGGACATGCAGCGGGGCAGGCGGCGGGGGCAGTGAATTCGAGTCGGGAGTAGAAGCGGCGGCAGCGCTTTCGGAGGCGTGCGTGCTGATGCGCGGCCGACAGCGTCGAGGTCGGCGCAAGGGGGAGGCGGAGGTAGATGCGAGACGACCGTCGCGATCGGCGTTTCCGGTGGCGAGCGGCCGCCGCTCGGAAAAATAAATTGCGCCGGTGGCTGTGACCCTCGGCGGCGCACTGGGCTCCCGGCCGCCGTGATTGAAAGACGACCTGGGAAGGGGAGGGGGAGAGGGAGGGGAGGGCGGTGTGATTGATCGCCGCTACCCCGCCCCTCAAATTATCCGCGGGAGTTTTTAAAAATCCCAACCGATTTCGCGCCAAAAAAACTGCGCCGCCCTCGTAAATGCAATAAAGTGTTGTGTTGACAAACTGTAGGAAAAACACGCTCTGCATTGAAAGTTTGAAGTGAAGCGGTTAAATATTTTTTTAGTCCATTCCACTTCATACTTCTGTTTTACATTTTATAGATATAAATTGATATGAAATATTTTTGAACCTGATGAATAGCTAGGACAAGTCGTATGTGAATTCACGCTAGCTGCTATTGGTGTCTGGGGGTAATTGCAGGTTGAATGTAAAGTGATGTAGGTGTAGAGAGGGTGAGCGATAAATATCGGACAGCGGGATGGTGCGTTTTTTCAGAGCGTCGGTGAGTTACGAGCGGCGGAGGATCTGCAGGTATTCGTCAGACTTTGCGTTTAAAGGATGATCGGGGTATGGAAGAGAGTGATACGACGGTAGGGGGTGAGATGTGAGACTGAGTAGAAAGTGAAGAGGAGAAGAGAAGGAGTCACTGGCAGGTGCGAGAAATTGCAAATGGTCTTAAGAAAGGAAGGGAAGAAAGAAGTGAGTGAGAAAAGAAGCACGTGTCAGGGGATAAAGTGAAAATCAATTGGTAGGAAAATTTGTGAATAAGAATGGTTGAAGAAAGATGACTAGAGATATAGAAAGTAAGGGTCAAGAGATAGGGAGAACCGTGAGAACAAAAAAGCGAGGGAGGAAGCATAATAATGGAAGACTTGGTATTTCCACATTCAGTGAAAAGAGGGAAGGAAATATAAAGAAAGAAATATAAAGAAAAGACAGGGAAAAGCGTGTGTCTAAATAGAAAAAGACCTGGTGTTTGCATTGGAAGAAAGTGAAACGAAGAGAGCAGTGTTGTAATAGTGATATTTAAAACAGTAGATAGTATGCTATTAAGAAAATAGAGGTCAATGTAATGAGGTTCAAGAGTCAGAATCTATGCCTAAATGAGAATCTATGAGAAAGGGTCCCTGGATTTTCAATGGAGAGAAGCGAAATGTAAGTAGGTAGAGGGGCGTGGAGAAAGACGAAGAAAAGGCAAGGAAAAGAGTCGAAATGATAATCTGTAACGATTGATGTGTGCTTGCCAACAAATAAAAGGTGATAATAGAACAGTGAAAGGGCAGAGAGATGTGGAGAAAGCAAAGAGAAGACAAGAAAGAAAAAGAATGTCGAAATGTATTGGGAAAGGGCATGGGTTTTACCATAAATGAAACGAGACGCGATCCAAGCAGTGTGTAAAAGGAAGTGATAATCGAAGCAAGGCAGAAAAAAGAAAGGTAGAGAGAAAGAAGAGAGAGTGAGAGTCCCAATGTGAATGCGAGAGATTTAAAATTGAAAGAAGCAAGATGAAGACAGTGCAGGCATGATGAGAAGAGAGAGAGAGAGAGAGAAAGAAAGACAGAAAAAAAAAAAGAAAAGAAAGAAAAGAGACAAAGAAAGAAAGAAAAACGAGACAAAGAAAGAGAGAGAAAAAAGAAGAGAGAAAGAAAGAAGAGCGACCACTGTGACGGGGGAGGGCGAGGGAGCCAGCTGAACCGCGCACGGGACGACGGAAGCCTGGGGAGTTAAGCCTCCCCATTACGATAACGGCGGCAGCCCCGCCGATCCCTCCCTCCGTCGCGGCACTTTAATCACTCGTTCGCCACGCGTTCCACCGTCGCCCTCTGCCTCCACAGGGGTGGCTCGTACTGACGCCGCAATGGAGGCGCAGGGTATTAAACGCTTGCAGCCACTTCGAAAGCATGCCGATGATTCTGTAGCCCAGTTAGTGAGGTTGGAGCGCTATCGTTTGTAGTTTAGATTCGACAGCAAATTTTGTTTTATAGACTCACTTAGGCATGTGGATGGTTCATTGATACTTTGCTTTGCCAACGTTGGACTGAATTCAATTTTTTTTATTATCAATATAGTGAAAGGAGTGTAACATGTGTTTGCCTTTCCGTTGATTAATTTATGTCATTAGCGTCAACGTGCAACATCACTTACACTTCAAATAGCTTCGATAGTTTTAATTTTAAGATATACTTAAGATAGTTTTATAATTAATTAGTCAAGAACTATTCTTGTAAGAAATTATATAAAATCCATTACGAATTCATCAAATCGCTTACACTACTGCAGAAAATGGCCGTTCGCAAGCTCTTTTGATTTCATTTATTAGTCAAAAGAAGTAAAAAAAGGTATGTGACATTCCAAATGACGTTTTTCCGTTCTGAATGTGATGTGACTTTGCGAAAAAATAATTTCGCCATTCTACGCGCTGTCAGTTCAAGTAGATAAGGCCGTCCATCCATGCTGCACATTCACCGCTTCTCTAGGACTCTTGTAAAGAATTGTTAGCATAACCGAAACGTTTCCTTCTTAATGTTATTACACAACAATTACTCATACTTTAAAAAAGTGAACCAATAAGTGAGGTCAATAAGTGAATGAATTTATGCAGAAAACATCCAAGCCACAATAATCAATATGGTCGAAAAGCGGCATAGTAGTGGCATACATCTTAAAATTTCGCCAACCAAAATGCATCATGAAAACTACATCAAACTCGTGACGTTTTGATAAAATTTCATCTCAAAAGCTTCGTGCATACTCAAACGTACATGCAAATCGATTTCGGATACAAAAATACATGTATCTCTTCTCCATCTGCATCCATCTTACCTCCTTAGAAAGTACTCGCAGATTCTATATATGATATAGTACTCGTACTTTATGAAAAAATTGTTTATGAATTGTTGTTCTTTTCATTAAATATTTGGATCAATATGTATGTTTCACAGCCTAATACAGATAGAAATGTTTCACAGCCTAATACAGATGGATATACAGAAATAATTATTATATTCTTATCAGTAACACAAAGAGAGTTCCGAATCCTACGTAACGAGGAAATAAAAAAATATCATACGTAAGTATTCGTCACTGGACATCAAACGGACTATCGGCCTCATATACATTTTTATCATGACGGGGCAAATCATGGTACGACCTTCGGCTACTGTAAGGTAAATTTCAAATAGTAATTTAAACAGAATAAGTAACAAAAAGGTCCAGGAGCAGTCGCCAGTTAGAATACTATTATATAAAGAGGAAGAGTAAAAATAGAAACCTACTAATAAATTGCGTCACCATATCCCACAAATGAGCGGAGGACGTGAAGACTGTGGACGTTTGCATGGCGGACGTTTGGGCGGCGAACATGAAGCATTGGACGTTGGGGCGGCGGACATGCAGCGGGGCAGGCGGCGGGGGCAGTGAATTCGAGTCGGGAGTAGAAGTCGGCGGCAGCGCTTTCGGAGGCGTGCGTGCTGATGGCGCGGCCGACAGCGTCGAGGTCGGCGCAAGGGGGAGGCGGAGGTAGATGCGAACGACCGTCGCGATCGGCGTTTCCGGTGGCAGCGGCGGCGCCGCTCGGGAAAAATAAATTGCGCCGGTGGCTGTGACCCTCGGCGGGGCGCACTGGGCTCCCGGCCGCCGTGATTGAAAGACGACCTGGGATGGGGAGGGGGAGGGGGAGAGGGAGGGGAGGGCGGTGTGATTGATCGCCGCTACGCCCGCCCCTCAAATTATCCGCGGGAGTTTTTAAAAATCCCAACCGATTTCGCGCCAAAAAAACTGCGCCGCCCTCGTAAATGCAATTAAAGTGTTGTGTTGACAAACTGTAGGAAAAACACGCTCTGCATTGAAAGTTTGAAGTGAAGCGGTTAAATATTTTTTTAGTCCATTCCACTTCATTACTTCGTTGTTTTACATTTTATAGATATAAATTGATATGAAATATTTTTGAACCTGATGAATAGCTAGGACAAGTCGTATGTGAATTCACGCTAGCTGCTATTGGGTGTCTGGGGGTAATTGCAGGTTGAATGTAAAGTGATGTAGGTGTAGAGAGGGTGAGCGATAAATATCGACAGCGGGATGGTGCGTTTTTCAGAGCGTCGGTGAGTTACGAGCGGCGGAGGATCTGCAGGTATTCGTCAGACTTTGCGTTTAAAGGATGATCGGGGTATGGAGAGAGTGATACGACGGTAGGGGGTGAGATGTGAGACTGAAGTAGAAAGTGGAAGAGGAGAAGAGAAGGAGTCACTGGCAGGTAGCGAGAAATTGCGAAATGGTCTTAAGAAAGGAAGGGAAAGAAAGAAGTGAGTGAGGAAAAGAAGCACGTGTCAGGAGGGATAAAGTGAAAATCAGAATTGATAGGTAAATTTGTGAATAAGAATGAGTTGAAGAAAGATGACTAGAGATATAGAAAGGAGGGATGAGAGATAGGAAGAACCGTGAGAACAAAAAAGCGAGGGAGGAAGCATAATAATGGAAAGACTGGTATTCCACATTCAGTGAAAAGAGGGAAGGAAATATAAAGAAAGAAAGAAATAGAAAAAAAGGCGGGGAAAGGTGTGTGAGTCTAAATGAGAAAAGACCGGGTGTTTGCATTGGAAGGACGTGAAACGAAGAGAGCAGTGTTGTAATAGTGATATTTAAAACAGTAGATAGTATGCTATTAAGAAAAATAGAGGTCAATGTAATGAGGTTCAAGAGTCAGAATCTATGCCTAAATGAGAATCTATGAGAAAGGGTCCCTGGATTTTCAATGGAGAGAAGCGAAATGGTAAGGTAGGTAGAGGGGCGTGGAGAAAGACGAAGAAAAGGCAAGGAAAAGAGTCGAAATGATAATCTGTAACGATTGATGTGTGCTTGCCAACAAATAAAAGGTGATAATAGAACAGTGAAAGGGCAGAGAGATGTGGAGAAAGCAAAGAGAAGACAAGAAAGAAAGAAAGAATGTCGAAATGTATGTGGGAAAGGGCATGGGTTTTACCATAGAATGAAACGAGACGCGATCCAAGCAGTGTGTAAAAGGATATGATAATCGAAGCGAAGGCAAGAAAAAAGAAAGGTAGAGAGAAAGAAGGAGAGAGTGAGAGTCTCAATGTGAATGCGAGAGATTTAAAATTGAAAGAAGCAAGATGAAGACAGTGCAGCATGATGGAGAGAGAGAGAGAGAAAGAAAGACCAGAAAAGAAAGAAAGAGAGAGAAAGAAAGAAAGAGACCAAATGAAAGAAAGAAAACGAGACAAAGAAAGAGAGAGCGACCACTGTGACGGGGGAGGGCGAGGGAGCCAGCTGAACCGCGCACGGGACCGACGGAAGCCTGGGGAGTTAAGCCTCCCCCATTACGATAAACGGCGGCAGCCCCGCCCGATCGCCTCCCTCCGTCGCGGCACTTTTAATCACTCGTTCGCCACGCGTGCCACCGTCGCCCTCTGCCTCCCACAGGGGGTGGCTCGTACTGACGCCGCAATGGGAGGCGCAGGGCTATAACGCTTGCAGCCACTTCGAAAGCATGCCGCATGATTCTGTAGCCCAGTTAGTGAGGTTGGAGGCGCTATCGTTTGTAGTTTAGATTCGACAGCAAATTTTGTTTTTATAGACTCACTTAGGCATGTGGAGATGGTTCATTGATACTTTGCTTTGCCCAACGTTGGACTGAATTCAATTTTTTTTATTATCAATATAGTGAAAGGAGTGTACATGTGTTTGCCTTTCCGTTGATTAATTTATGTCATTAGCGTCAACGTGCAACATCACTTACACTTCAAATAGCTTCGATAGTTTATAATTTTAAGATATACTTAAGATAGTTTTATAATTAATTAGTCAAGACTATTCTTGTAAGGAAATTATATAAAATCCATTACGAATTCATCAAATCGCTTACACTACTGCAGAAAATGGCCGTTCGCAAGCTCTTTTGATTTCATTTATTAGTCAAAAAGAAGTAAAAAAAGGTATGTGACATTCCAAATGACGTTTTTCCGTTCTGAATGTGATGTGATTTTGCGAAAAGAATAATTTCGCATTCTGACGCGCTGTCAGTTCAGTAGATAAGGCCGTCCATCCCATGCCTGCTACATTCACCGCTTCTCTAGGACTCTTGTAAAGAATGTGTAGCATACCGAAACGTTTCCTCTTATTAATGTTATTACACAACAATTACTCATACTTTAAAAAAAGTGAACCAATAAGTGAGGTCAATAAGTGAATGAATTTATGCAGAAAACATCCAAGCCACAAGAATCAATATGGTCGAAAAGCGGCTTAGTAGGTAGGCACACATCTTAAAATTTCGACCAACAAGATGCATGCCAAAAATTAATATGTGTGGGATGTGGTTGTAGATAATTTAGACACGTTTTTCGCATTTGATATGAGGAAAATGAAATATCACAAAAACGTTGTTTCGTGTAGGTCAGTTTTAAGTCTCAAAAGCAAATGAAATAAGGGATGTTTACCCATTCTGGAACAATATAAACACTATTCACTGTGGACCCCGTGTTCATGTTCTTGAAGATGTAAACAATGTGTTTTAAATTTACCAAAATGTGTACATATACGTTGTAGGGGGAAAAGTGACCAACCCATTGATCTGGTAAAATAAAATAAAACAAATTAAACAAGTACTAATCATACTTCTAAATGTACTTTCTTAATTATGAGAAAAAATGTCAAGAAAAATTTCGCAGCTATTGTCGCGAAAATGTTGTAGAAGCTTCATGGTAATTACCTCCAAAAATATCGGAACGGAAAAACTACATCAAACTCGTGACGTTTTGATAAAATTTCATCTCAAAAGCTTCGTGCATACTCAACACGTACATACAATCGATTTCGGATACAAAAATACATGTATCTCTTCTTCATCTGAACCCATCTTATCCCTCCTTAGAAAGTACTCGCAGATTCTATATATGATATGGTACTCGTACTTTATGAAGAAATTGGGTTTATGAAATTGTTGTTCTTTTCAATTAGAATATTTGGATCAATATGTATGTTTCACAGCCTAATACAGATAGAAATGTTTCACAGCCTAATACAGATGGATATACAGAAATAATTATTATTCTTAGTCAGTAACAACAAAGAGAGTTCCGAATCCTACGTAACGAGGAAATAAAAAAATATCATACGTAAGTATTTCGTCACTGGACATCAAACGGACTATCGGCCTCATATACATTTTTATCATGACGGGGCAAATCATGGTACGACCTTCGGGCTACTGTAAGGTGAAATTTCAAATAGTAATTTAAACAGAATAAGTAACAAAAAGGTACCAGGAGCAGTCGCCAGTTAGAGATACTATTATATAAAGAGGAAGAGTAAAAATAGAAACCTACTAATAAATTGTCACCATATCCCACAAATTGCTTGCCAAATTTTCCGTGTCGCTGTAACAAAACAGAATTCTTTGTTTCCTACTCTTTTTGAATTCTCAAAATCTTTCGTCAACAGACTATGATGCCGACGTTATTAAGATAAATTCATTTGAACTGCAAATGGGCATAACCCGCTGGCAGCTAATTATATAAATAACATAATACAGCTAACATGTAAATTATATAATAATAATAATTACAATAATCATAATAATAATTACAATAATAATAAATGCAATAATAAAAATAACATCAATAATAAAAATAATTATATAAAATCTGTCTAATTCATAAAACATTTAAAATTACCTTAAAAATAGAAACATCATAATCAAACTCCTCACTGAATTTTTTGTTCAACTTCACTTCACTATGATCCGTTAATCACTTCCTACAATATTTCTCTGTTCTACACTGCACGACATCTCACTTCACAACATATTACTTACGCGTCGATCTATAGCCTACTATTGTCAGCTAAGTCCCTCATTTATTTAGTAATACCCCAAATTAATTTCCTAAACCGTTGTAGGCAACGAGGAAAGGGTTCAAAGGTTTACTCTGACTTTCCAGCAATTTCCACGGCGTATTCTCGTCTTACCTTTCCACCGATGCCTTCCCTCCCTGGTTAAGTTTACCGATCAGATTAGTCGTCACAAATCCTAACACTTTCCGTTCGTAGGAAACGAATCATTGTCGAGTCACATGGATATCTATGCATCTCTCTCAATTTCTTGGTCTTAATGTTGCAGCAGATGTTTCATCCGACCGAATTTCGGACCAAATCCACCCCTCTGAGCTTCACGAACACAATTATTATGCAGCAAGGGCGTTATAAGGTTTCTAATAATCGAACGGGGAAAAGATCCGAAGGCCTTTTGTTATTCAACATCAGTAGAACCAATTAACGCCCGTGGTACATGCAGAATTTTTGTACCTCATTTTAATGATGTCAGATTTACTAATTAACTATTTTGAATCGGTTTGTCGTTTTATATTATCCCCTCATACTTTCCTGCATAATATAGATCCGGTATTATTAAAAACTCATATTTCCCTCGCAACCAAGATCCGTTGCGCAGTGCATAACAAGGTCCCTATCGCAGGCAATAACAAGCAATAACGAATTACTAAAAAATAAACAATATTTGAGGATATACATTTTTACGGGGAAATAAATTTATGCAATATCCACTCATAACCTTGCAACAATCTGTCAGACTAGATACAAACTGAAGCAAAGGAAAAAGAGTTACGTTATCTCTACATTTTAAAACTAATGATTGAGAATATATATATATATATATATATATATATATATATATATATATATATATATATATATATATTATTAAAGCGAGACCAAGAATCTAAAAAACGCAGTGGACTATAGGATTTTTTTTCGAGAAGCGAAACTGCAATAAGAAACGGCGGTTTCCATTTACGTTATCTAAATGGCAGCTAACGCACGACTGAGTTAAGCTGATTGTACAACAGGTGCATTTCTCCCCCAAAAATATTAACATAATATTTCCCACCCTCTTCTTACTGTACAAATATCCCTAGATATTTCTATGTTTCAACCTAAACAACCTTCAGTATCTCCAGTACTTTTCTCTCACAGAAAAAAAATTGAATCAGTTCATTTTGAGGCATGAAGTTGATTCATTTTTTTTTTCGCGAGATTGGTTCTTCTCGCCTACCATCCTCGGGTAAACTTCTTTCCCTGCCCGTGAAGGTGTGCCCACCCTGCGAGAAATGGAGTTTCCTCTCGGCTTCATATGCGCCGCGGCGCCATCTGCGCCGTGCATGGCCCGCCGAGGTCGCCATCGGGGCCGCGAAGAGCGCGCTGCCGGTCGTCTGTATGCGCCGCGGCACACGCCGCCCCGCGGTGGCCCCGGGAACCCAGCCGCCCCTGTAATTGGAAAGATCGCCGCGCCTCCGAACGGACCGCCAGCGGTAGCTCAGTGGTACTGCCCTTGCGTCTGCAGCGTCTTCGAGGTCGGACTGTGGCGGTTGATTGATTCCGGGCGCCTCAACTACTAAGGTCATTATTCCCGTAAGTGTATAGTTTTATCGTGGTGATGGTCGGTGATCTTTTCCAATGGATAGCGAGATTCGTAGCCGACCTACCGAACGGGTTGCGACGTTTTTCCATCCAGGTATTTCCCACAACCGGATTCGACCCTACCAAAATAAACTCTAAACTCTAGACTGTTCTCCCTGCATGTGTGGTAGTGTAGTGCATGTTAGTGTAAGTGCGAGAAAGGAGTGAGAATACAAGGAAGAGGAATGAAAGATCGCGCGCGGTCCATTCCCCATTTGTTGGGGTATTGGTCCGGCATATTGTTGATCAGAAAAACTATCAGAGCAACCGGCTGCTAGAATACTCCTCCAGACAGCGGCTGAAGTGTCTGGAGTGTCAACAATTGATGCTCTCAGACACCTAAGTCTGTGTGAGTTCTCAGTGTACTAGACAGCGACGGAGGAAATATCGCTGGGTGGATGTCCCCGACACCTAGTGACTTCCTTTACTGTATCAGCTTATTACTCCACAATCCCGTCCCATCAACCATCAGACTCTCTCCATCTTTCAGATACCCGTTTTCACCACTTCGGCCTACTCCATTTCATCACTTGATCCCCTATCATTCTAGCTTTTCCACCTTCGTCCCGCCTCCGTGATTGGAAAATGCCAGGTGCTGCTCACTCCTGCTGCTCATTTACCGACGCAAATCCCGCCAATTACGTTTATTGCCGCAACGCGATTTTTTCAGCCTCGCCCCCTGACGCTCAGCACTACATCACATTGCACTGCTCTACCCCGCGCCAATCTCTCTGCACGAGCTCATCACTTTACGTCGATCTGTCTCCTGCACAAGCACCAGCTCCGACCTATCGACCCCGTTTACAGCTTCACCCCCGCACTTTATCTACTGTACTGTATTCAACGTTGCCCCTCTCGCTCGTGTTCCAGCTCTATTCCTATCCCTGTCTCCCCCCATCAGTTCTCCCATTCTTGCTCCTCGCACCCCTTTGCGGTCCGTTACGTCTCAAAAGCCCTGTCGTTCCTACAGCGGCTGCTCCCATCAAATTACCTGCAATCGCCGTCACCGTTATTGTCTTTCTATGCTTGAACTCCTGCTATCCGGTTTCCCACCTTACAATCTCTCCGCTTCCATGTCTACATCTCCCACACTTGTCTCGCTGCTTCCTTGGCTCATTCAAATTCGACCCTCCCAGCCTGTCCCACTCGAATCCGTTCCTCCTTCTCTCACCCCCTATCCGATTTCCCTAGACCCTCGATTCCTTGTCCCCGTCCCTCTGCCCCGCTCCGCCTCTTTTCACCATTTCCGTCATTTCCGCCCTGCTTCATCCCTCTCCTTCCCTTTCCAACCCGATCCGACCTTCTCCAGTCGTCTCCACCCGCTCTCCCCTCTCCGCCCCACCCTTCTCCTCCCCTCTCATCCCCGCTCCACCTTGCTCCCGCCCACTCTCTCCAACCCCCTCTGACAGCCCTTTCCACCCTCTCCACCCCCGGCAATTCCGCTCTACCTTGCTCTGTGTCGCTCCGCCCCGCCTGGCCTTAGTGCGCGCAACCGCGCACATTCGTCTCCGTCAGTTCCTTCCCTGCCCCACCGCCTCGCACGCCGCCTTCCGAGAGGACGAGCTTTTATTGCGCGCGTTTTTATGCGCCGCTCACGGGCGATGCGGGTGGGCGGTGTAGCGATGGGCGGCGTGGGATGCGCGCCGCGGGCTGCGAGCCGCGGGCTGCGTTCCGAGTAATTAAATTTCGGATTCAGGAGCTGCGTCCCTCCGCTTCCATTGCATCCGTTCGGTCCTGAGAGGCATAAATTGGCGAGGCATGTCTCGAAGAGAATGCTGTTTCTTAGATTAACGGACACTGTAAAATTGTATGGAGTCAGAACAATCCTTTTCTTAAAGATTAATCATAAACCTAATACACCCAATTTTGTACAAATATGCACGTGTGAACACATCTAATGTATTTAATATAAAGTTTGTCATTTAAAAATAAAACAGTCATAATTATCTTATGAACGTATTATAAGGATTTATAAACAGATATAAATTTGATTCTTTCAATTACCGATTTTGTCGGATATATTACTTAATTTGTTTTCTGAAAAAAATATATATGCGATTACATACAAAGTTCTATTTCTATATCGGTTTCTTTGCATTCTATACATTATTCTAACGTTATAAAATTATTTTGGAGCTCGAAGAATATTTCTTGATGCTTGAAAAAAGTATATCCTACATGGATTTCTGAGTGGGCTAAGAGTGTGTACCAACACGCAGCTGCGGTCCAAAGAGTTCCGCCTTGGTCATTGCAGTTTGTTCCTTCTCTTTTGTGAATATGCTGTCGCGGAGGACAGGCGTGCTGCTGACCTCAGATAAGAGGAACCCGCAAGTGTTTTGATGTCTAGTGTTTAGTGAAATATGCGTCCCATCACGATGTCAAGGGTAACCGGCTGTCATCTATATAAAAATCCTAGAAAAGAACACCCGTAAGTGCAGTGCATGATTTATCGCGGGCGTTGGTAGTAATCTTCCCCCATTGGATAGCAAGATCCCGCGCCAACCCACACATCGGCTTTCAGGGTTTTCCCTACAAAGGTATCTCCCATCAGCAGGGCACCGGGCCAGCCGGAACAAGCTCGAACCTTCCGACTGGTCACCCGTTATGTGTGATAGAGTAGTACATGTAAGTATAGGTGTATAAGTAAAGGATGATGATAGGGCAAGGAAAAGGTATGAAAGATTGTGCGCGGACCTAGACTCGTAAGGGTACTGCATCGACATTTGCCTCGTGTTGGTTGCAAAACACTAAAAACCACCAATCACAGCAGCCTGACTCTGGAATTCTCCTCCGGGCAGTGGCTGAAGTCGGCCTAGCTGACTATGCTCCGATTTAAATATAGTGGCACTTTAAGATCACGAACTGGTCGGAGAAGGAAACATCATCAACCAATCGGGAGCATCATTAAGACTTAAAGTTTTGGTATTGGAGCTCTCGATTGGATAATAATGTTCTCCTCTTCTTCATGTTTGCGACTTTGAAGAGCCACTGTTTAATTCGGAGTATAGCTAGTGTCGAAACGTCTGTCACCGTCCGGACTCGAACCCTGGGACCTCCCGGTCAGAAGCAATGCAGTAAAAACAGTTGATGCCCTGAGCCATCTAAGCCGGGTAAACATCTCTTGTAATATTGATAGAATGTGCACACACTCCAAAATGTTACAGGACAAATGATTGGGGTTGATTCCACCATCATGATCGACGCTCGAAATAGTTTCAATATTGGATTCAGGGAGTCAGTTCTCCTGTTAGCATATTTTGAATGTTTGAATACGAAACGTTCGAACTTCAATTGCACATGTTTTTATGCATTGTTTGCGACCCATTTAGTGAACTGTACTTGCTAACTAAACGCTAGGAATTCACGCATGCCAAGCTTTTAGTGGTGCTCGCTCAATGTTAATTAAACTGGCATTGAATAACTTTGAACTGCGAAGTTTCTAAACAAAATATTTTTATGGAACGTGTTAATAATTGTTGATGCTGTAGAGAAAATTCTTAGAAAGTATTCGTATATAATATAAAATTTGGAGGGAAATATTAATTAATTGTGATTACAAAATTATTTTGAAGAAACTGTTTAAATTATTTATTGCCCATTGTTTGGACTTCTAAAGATTCCATGAGATTTTCTTTTCTAACAGTAAGATTTGCACTAAATGTTTTATTAAATTACCGTTCATTGCGTTCGTAATATGCATTTTAGTGTTTTTGTGGTCTAAAATGTTATAAAGTGCAGAAAACTCCTGGAGCAAAGTAGCTTACTAGAACAAACGTGATATGATATATGTAATAAATATTACTAACTTAAAAACATTGTAGTAATATAAATAATAAGAATCGAAAAGTTTAAGTAACATTTCGAGTACAGGTCAATTTTCTCATACGTAAACTGCTCATTATTACTGATTGAAATACTAATATTTATAGTTAAGAATTGGAACAGACGTGTACAATTTATTTCGTTATAAAGTTAACAAGAGCCAAATATCAAATGTCAAGTTACTATGGTATTGTAACAATGTATTCTATACGGACAGAACCCCACGTCTATGGTAATAATTAATGGTGTTACAATATTTCCTGAGGATCGCAATATGTATTTTCACTTGTCATCCTCCATCGACCAAGTTATTGTTGATGTTTTTTGCATGATTTCTTTAAATTAATATTTTTTTATAATTCCACATGCGTTTGATAGCCCTGAAAAATATCTATTTACGTATCGGTAAGCCATTTAAGGAGAAAGAGAAAATGCAACGGGATATAGGAGAGCCCCGAGTTGATTACCAGAAGTAGTTTATTCTGTGCCCTTGTTGCATGTAGAGCATTACAGTCGCCACAACGGCTACACAGCCTAGCACAGTCGCTGCCATGAGGAGGGTGGGGGAGGGGTGGTAGGCGGAGGCGGCGGCGGCGTTGGCGAAGGTAATAGGCCTTCCCGCCTTGGTCAATCCGAGGGTAACCGTAGAATAAGGCACTGCCGAACACTACCTCGCTTACGAAGACCGGACAATCTGCGACAATTTCTTTTTCTTTTTTTTTTCGGCTTTGCCGCATTTCGCATTTTACTGCTATGTGTAAGTGGCTGGTGTGGGTTCGTGTCGGACCTTAGTCAAGAACCAAATCGGCTTTTGTGATGCACTACGCACTCAGAATATCAGAGGGAAGTGCTTGTCTTCTTTGCCCTAGAGTGAGGACGTGTCGAGCTAATTGTTCTAGCGTTGCCGGAGCTTCGTTGGTTTGAATGGCTTTGATAGGCTTCGTTAAACGAAAGCAGTCTCAATCACTGAGTGAAGGACTCAACATCAAGTTCCTTCCTCAGTATGTCCTTCTACTTCTGTGCTATGGTCCACCACGTTGCTGCAACGTAGGTGGCCACAGACCGGCAACACGTTTTGTAGAGTGCCAAGCGAAGTTCCAAGCGGAGAGTAGGTTCCCTCAGAAGATGTAAGAGTCGAACTCTTTGCTGTAATTTTGATCGAATTCGTCTGACATGTAAATTCCGCATCCGTCGATCAAAAGTGACGCCTAAGTAGCTTGCCTTAGGTGCCCATGTCAGTTTTTGTGTACCAAGTGTAATTTGTTTTGGTGGTGTAAAACGTTTAGTGTATTTGTGTTTACTACGGGTGTAACAGATTGCCTGCGACTTTTCCACTGCAAAAGTCAAGTGATTTTGTTCCGCCCACTTCAGCGTCAGCTTCATCTGTTTTTGAAGTATTTTGAGTCTGTGATCTAGTTGTATTCCTCTTGCTAAGACGACTATGTCATCAGCATAAAGTAAAAGTCGTATTCGTGATATATGTGGGATGTCATTGACATACAAGGAGAAGAGTTAGGACGGAGCTTTGAAGGACTCCGGCCGCAATCCTCCATTTTGAGGAACTCGCTTTGCCCACATTTACCATGAATGTGCGGATTGTGAGGAAATATGTAACCATTTCGGTTACGTCGTGTGGAAGGCAGCGCCGAACTTTTGTGATGAGTGTACAGTGTGGCACGTTGTCAAAGGCTTGCACCATGTCAAGATATATGAAGGTACATCCTGTGTAAGTAACAGATCAGCGGAAATCTTCTGAGCCGTGCAAAGTGCTTTTAGTGAAGCGGAATGACCCGGACTGAAGGCAAACTGGTCGTCTCTGAGAAGGTTCCGCGAGGGAGCAGTTGGCAGGATTCGCGCGAGTAGAAGCCTCTCAAATACCTTTCTCAAAACAGGGAGGGGTCTGATTGGCCTGTGGCTCGCAGCGATCGTGAGATCCTTACCGGGTTTCGGAAGCATGGAGATACTTTTCCAATTTTCCGGAAAGTGCCGCTGTGTAATGCAGCTGTTGTAAATTTGCCTAAGCTCCGTGTTTATGACCGGAAGGGCCTTCTCAAGAATGGGAGGACCTATTCGGTCAGGTCCCGGCGCCTTGCGACTATGCAAGCACTTAATTGTAATCAAAACTTCTTCGACTGTACAATGTGTGTTGGCGCTGCTGTCCGTTTCTTCATCATATACCGCCTGTGTAGTGTTGTTAACAAAACTCTCTTCAAGCATGTCGGCAAATAATACTGCCTTGCCTTGATCTGAGAAGAGGTAATTTGGTTCTCTCCCCATTGTCGTGGCCACGTATGGCGGTGACGATTTTAGTTACTGACCTCAGCACTTTTTGGAGTTTCAAAAGGCCGTTACGGGAGTGATTGGAATCGATCTCTCTCATACGTTCCTCCCACAATTTCTGCGACCTGAGCGAGCGACCAACTAGTCCATATGGAAGCGATACACATAATGAGTTGCGAACAGGCCAGAGGTCCAAGGCAAACACGGCTACACCATACATGCTCATTAATTATTTAAAACGTATTGAGGATGAAGTATTGAGGATATAATACAGATACGATAGTTGAAGACATATTCACTACAAATCAACTTGTTACGTACAAATAGGACGTGACTTCCTTGTAACATTTGTTTACAATCATAGGTGCTGTTTTACATATAAAGCAAACGTTTTTACTTAACTTTTCTACAAAATTATGTACGAAATATTTTATTTAAAATCGTTTTATACTTGTTTGTATATTTGTGACCAGTTATTTTATATTAATACTAGCAAAATACCCGGCGTGGCCCACAAATGTTTGATATCCAATCGTTCTGAAATAGGAAAAAGACCAATTTTATACAAGCAACTGTATTTAAGCTTTTTGTGTTAATGTATTTGGTTTCCATTTTAATAAAATACTATTTCTTCATTTTATTTTACTGTACATTGCTATTAGATCATATTTTTATCATTCGCACAGCTACTGGTCTCTAGCAAATCTACCAGATCTGCCGCTCCGCTACTGGATTCTCGTGGAATATATTGGGAACCAATCTGCTCTTAACAACCGGCAAAAAATAATGATCGTGGTGCACCTACCAACATATTTTTTAAATTATTAATTTCGACAATTTGTGTTGAATTATTCTTTGCCACATTTTGCAAGGACGTAGCGACAATCGTGAACAATAGTCTGTAAAAATTTCATATATATTCATAAACTACTCCTTGCGGTATGGATGTGGGTTACGTGTCGTTGAATTCACTTTTATTAATATAGAATACGCGAAAACTAATATTGTAGGATATTATGTAAATAGGTTGAAAGTGGTTCAGTCAACATCGCTTCTGAGTGCACCATGTCCGCGATGCTACTTCACTCCTCTCACATGCGTCTGGCGAGTGGACGAGAGGCTGGCTGTGCGAGCGACTTACCGGTAACGATCCAACAACGCAATCAAAGGCTCGCTCTAACATGCTGTTTTGCGGTCACTCGTCTCTCGTCCGCTTTGACGCTGCGCGAGGGGGGCGGGGGAGGGTCGAGGCGCGCCGGGCAGAATGAGTGCGTCGGGGCAGCGTGAAACGAAACAGGGCGGAGAGGGGTCGCGCCAGGACTGGGCTGAATGGGAGAGGATGAGACGGCCCAGGGAACCGATGGAAGCGACGCAGGACGGAGCAGGGGAGGTAGAGGAGGTGGATAAAAACAGATCGTTTAATTAGGTCATGTGCTATTTTTCAAAGGAAACTAATCGTTTTTGCGTAATTTCTGCTCGAAATTACTGCAATTTTTCCTCAAGAAACGGTTCAAATTTTTCTTTATTTTTTTTTCGAAGATTAACAACGGACGCTTAAAATTGGTGATTATATCATCTTTGTTGAATTTCTGAATTTCGAAAATTGCTCAAGTTAAAAAGTATTATGTGCTATCACCACTACTAGTTTCCTTATCCAAGAATATTATGCATGATCGTTCTGCCTTAGCAATGACGCAAACAAAATAACACCATCTACTTCTAGCACCTAGAAATAGTCACTTACGTATCAAACTAATACGAATCTATGTTACATATTTGTTGCTTCTGTCTTTTTTAATGACGTACTCTGGCCAATGACGTACTCTGTCTCTGGTTTCATATTTAAAGCATGTGTCTTTAAATTACTCATCAACATCCAGATTATCGCATTAGTATCATATCTCGCGCCGTCAACGCATTTCCATTAATCTGAAGTGCTACTCAACCACTCATCTACGGCTTATCGACCCCAAAACTCTAGTTGTCTTATCGTATTTGCCATGTAAGCTTCGAGCTTGAAATATGCCTTTTTTCAGTGGTAGGCCTCTATACTCTCATACAATACTATTAATTTTAATCAGAATGCAGATTGTAGTGTTTAATGTAGAACAAAATTCTGCATGTTTGTAACGTCGTAAAACATTGAAATATCACGACATTCACCTGACTATTAGCATGATTCTACAAACCATACATTAACGTACCGTCGTTGGTTGATTGAAGCTTTATAATAATAATAATAATAATAATAATAATAATAATAATAATAATAATAATAATAATAATAATAATATAGCTTTTATTTCTGGTGAGGCTCAGGCTACTAGCCCTTCTCTTCCGCCTGACACTTAAATATTTACATTTACATTATTACAGTTGAGGCGTTCTGGTACTGGCGTACAATGGTAACTGACATTTTACGTTAATTACGGAAGTGCAATGATCGTATTAACTAACGGTGAGGTGTTTCATAAAAGTAATGGAACATAAAGTATGAATGTATTTTTATTGTCAATTTTGTGGACTCTAAAACTAACATGATGTACAGAAATCCCGTGTTTCTTATTTACAAGAAGGGCTTGGTGGCGTGGTGAGTCAATAATTTTACTTTCACAAAATGTCAATGTCTGCTTTTCATCAGATTTTTAGAACGGTTTATCGGCACCACTGGTGTCAGCAGCACCACACATCATCGTTAATCGAGAGGTTCTAGTAGTCGAGTCCGTTGATAGAGAAGTTTTGCCACTAGTCACGTTAAACCTACAACCTGGAGAAGACCTCTAGCAGTCGGAAGCTCAATGGAACTTTTCTGTAATTTCTCAGATTAAAACATGCGAATGCTGAAACAGTACCTCAGCATACGGGCCAGGGACCGCGCACGATCTTTCCATTCTCATTTTTGTGACCACTCGTTATAGACACGCACACATAAATACACTAGCATTCATTACACTATCACATATGACGGAAGGTCAGTCGGCATCTCAAAGCTTATCCAGGCTGGATAAGCCCCTGTAAGGGGATACTTATTCTTTCAGAAAAAAATCTCGGACGTGTTGGTCGGCTCAGGATGTAGTTAAAGATGACAACCGCCATCTCATCGTTGAAAAGTACGGATCAAATTATTTTAGCAGCTGACGCGCCTGGAAATAATAAGTACTCACACACTTGATCTGATGACGGTACATTATTTTACGTTTATAGATCTGCACGAAACATTAGTGAGAAGTACGAGCTTTCTTGGAACTTGGTGGCGGAATCTCAGCCATCGGCCGCGGCGAAGCGGGGAAGAGGAATTCGCGGACGAGTGGACGGATGAGTGATTGTGTTCTCATAATCCCCTTCGCGTCCTCGTCCTTAAGCTCCTCCCGCGATCCTCACGTCGCTTCGAGAGCGCCTCAATCCTCACGCGCGCTTCGGTCGGGCAGCGGCGAAGGCGGATTAGCGTTCCGCGCAGAGAGCGCAAGTGCAGCGGCGCGCGTCGACTGCGCCTTTGCGGCCTCGTTCGCCTCAGTGGCGCTGGACGGGCACTCATCGCGCGC
>BOPP01000001.1:16361021-16400290 GCA_017312745.1 Gryllus bimaculatus
CCGGCTCGTGTCTTCATCCTTACTGCCCCTTCAACACCCAACCTTTGCCCTATGCCAATCCTCGCCGCCTCGTTCTCGTGCATCCCCACTCTCACTTCTCCCGCTCGCCTCCCCGCCCTCGCCTCCCCCCCCTCGCCTCCCCGCCCTCGCCTCCCCGCCCCTCGCCTCCACCGCCATCGCCTCCGCCATCGCCTCCCCGCCATCGCCTCGCCCCCGCCCTCCCCTCGCCTTCCCCGCCCCCACTCGCCTCCCCAATACCCTCCACTCGCCTCCCGCCCTCCACTCCGCCTCCCGCTCACATCGAATCAGCTCGCCTTCCCCGCCTCGCCTCCTCGCCCTCGCCCCCCCTCTCACTCGCATCACCCTCGCCCTCCTCAACACCGTCCAGCGTCTTCCCCTTGCGTCCTGCCCCATCAGCTTCCTGCCTTGCCAAACCTCGCCCCGTCTGCCTCCTTCGCTTCCTCATCCCGCTGGGTGGTGGAAGGAAAAGATGACGGAGAGATGGCAAACGATACAGCCGGACCAGGTGATGGCGGAGTTGATTGGAACGGTGATGGTATGGATGGGAAGGCAGTGTGATAAGTGACGAAGTTGGATTGAAGAGGGATGTTATCATAGATATGGAGGTCACCGCTTCCACCCCGGCCATCCCGCTCCGCAGTCTCATAGCTCGCCATTTCACCTGTGTCCGTGCAAGGTAGGGAAACGAAGAGTTAAAGGCGACAGTGGATTTGGCGGTTGTTGCGAGCGGGCAAGCAGAGGTGGTGGCCACTCTCGTGATAATTGACGGTTGGGAGTTTCGACGTAAGAGTTACAGGACCGGCGATGCCGGCTGAAGACTGGAAGTAAGTTAAAGAGGGACGTCTCACGTCGACATACGTGGGGACTAACGTGAATATGAAGTGGCTTACTCATATTACGAGAGGTTCACCATGAACGCTGGAGGTCGGTGATGGCGGGAGGTCGTGATGGCGGAGTCGGAATGGCGAGACGACCGTGATGGCGGAGAAACTTGACTGGACGAGGACGTGACGGACGAGAATGTCAACGGGCGGAGTGATGTGACAGCGGGGACGTGAAGACTGTGGACGTTTTGCAATGGCGGACGTTTGGGCGGCGAACATGAAAGCCATATGACGTTGGGGGCGGCGGACATGCGCGGGGCAGGCGGCGGGGGCAGTGAATTCGAGTCGGGAGTAGAAGTGCGGGCGGCAGGCGCTTTCGGAGGCCGTGCGTGCTTGATGCGCGGCCCGTACAGCGTCGAGGTGGCGCTAAGGGGGAGGCGGAGGTAGGATGCGCGAACGACCGTCGGGCGATCGGCTTTCCGGTGGCGAGCGGGCGGCGCCGCTCGGGAAAATAAATTGCGTCCGGTGGCTGTGACCCTCGGCGGCGCACTGGGCTCCCGGCCCCGCCGTGATTGAAAGACGACCTGGGAAAGGGGAAGGGGGAGAGGGAGGGAGGGGCGGTGTGATTCGATCGCCGCTACGCCCGCCCCTCAAATTATCCGAGCGGGAGTTTTAAAATCCCAACCGATTCGCGCCAAAAAAACTGCGCCGCCTCGTAAATGCAATAAAGTGTTGTGTTGACAAACTGTAGGAAAAACACGCGTCTGCATTGAAAGTTTGAAGTGAAGCGGTTAATATTTTTTTTAGTCCATTCTCTACTTCATACTGTCGTTGTTACATTTATAGATATAAATTGATATGAAAATTTTTGAAACTGAGAAATAGCTAGGAACCAAGTCGTATGTGAATTCACGCTGAGCTGCTATTGGTGTATGGGGGTAATTGCAGGTTGAAAATGTAAAGTGATGTAGGTGTAGAGAGGGTGGAGCGAATATCAATATCGGACAGCGGGATGGTGCGTTTTTTCAGAGCGTCGGTGAGTTACGAGCGGCGGAGGATCTGCAGGTAATTCGTCAGAGGACTTTGCGTTTAAAGGATGAATCGGGGTATGGCAGGAGAGTGAACGACGGTAGGGGGTGAGATGTGAAGCACTGAAGAGAAGTTGAAGAGGAGAAGAGAAGGAGTCACTGGCAAGGTACGAGAAATTTGCGAATTGGTCTTAAGAAAGAAGGGAAGAAAAGAAGTGAGTGAGGAAAAGAAGCAGCGTGTCGGAGGAATAAGTGAAAAATCAGAATGTAGGAAAAATTTGTGGAATAAGAAATTGGTTGAAGAAAGATGACTAGAGATATAGAAAAAGGTCAAGAGATAGGGAGAACCGTGAGAACAAAAAAAAAGGAGGGAGGAAGCATAATAATGGAAAGACTTGTATTTCCCATTCCAGTGAAAAGGAGGGAAGGAAGATTATAAAGAAAGAAATATAAAGTAAAAATACAGGGAAAGAAGCGTGTGTCTAAATAAAGAAAAAGACCCTGGTGTTTTGTCAATTGGAAGAAAGTGAATACGAAAGAGAGCAGTGTTTGTAATAGTGATATTTAAAACAGTAGATAGTAATGCTATTAAGAAAATAGAGGTAATGTACATGAGGTTCCAAGAGTCAGAATCTATGCTAAATGAGAATCTATGAAAAAGGGTGCCCTGGATTTTGCAATGGAGAGAAGCGAAATAGTAAGGTAGGTAGAGGGCCGTGGAGAAAGACGACAGAAAAGGCAAGGAAAGAGTCGAAAGAGTAATCTGTAAACGATTGATGTGTGCTTGCCAACAAATAACAAGGTGATAATAGAACAAGTGAAAGGGCAGAGAGATGTGGAGAAGCAAAGAGAAGACAAGAAAGAAAAGAAAGAATGTCGAAATGTATTGGGAAAGGGCAAAATGGGTTTTAACCATAGATGAACGAGACGCGATCCAAGCAGTGTGTAAAAGGAGTAAATGATAAATGCGAAGGCGAAGGCAAGAAAAAAGAAAGGTAGAGAGAAAGAAGGAGAAGTGAGAGTCCCAAATGGAATGCGAGAGATTTAAAATTGAAAGAAGCAAGATGAAAGACAGTGCAGGCATGATGGAAAGAGGAGAGAGAGAGAGAGAAAGAAAGACCAGAAAAGAAAGAAAGAGAGAGAAAAGAAAGAAAGAGACCAAATGAAAGAAAAGAAAACGAGACAAAGAAAGAGAGAGAAAGAAAGAGAGAGAAAGAAAGAGCAGAGCGACACCTGTGACGGGGGAGGGCAGGAAGCCAGCTGAACCGGCGCACGGGACGACGGAAAGCCTGGGGAGTAAGCTCCCCATTACTGATAACGGCGGCACCCCGCCGATTCGCCTCCCTCCGTCGCGGCAACTTTTAATCACTCGTGTCGCAGCACGCGTTGCCAGCGTCGCCCTCTGCCTCCACAGGGGTGGGCTCGTACTGACGCCGCAATGGAGGCGCAGGCTATAAGCTTGTCATGCCACTCTTCGAAAGCATGCCGCATGATTCTGTAGCCCAGTTAAGTGAGGTTGGGCGCTTATCGTTTTGGTAGTTTAGATTCGACAGCAAAATTTTTGTTTTTTATAGACTCACTTAGGCATGTGGAGATGGTTCATTGATACTTTGCTTTGCTCCACGTTGGACCTGAATTCAATTTTTTTTAATTATCAAATATATGAAAGGAGTGTAACATTGTGTTTGCCTTTCCGTTGATTAATTTATGTCATAGCGTAACGTGCAACATCACTACACTCAAATAGCTTCGAATAGTTTATAATTTTTAAGATATACTAAGATACGTTTTTTATAATTAATTAGTCAAGACTATTCTTGTAAGGGGAAATTATATATAAATCCATTACGAATTCATCAAATCGGCTTACACTACTGCAGAAAATGGCCGTCTCGCGAAGCTCTTTTGATTTCATTATTAGTCAAAAAAAGAAGTAAAAAAAGTATGTGACATTCCAAATGCGTTTTTCCGTTCTAAATGTGATTGATTTTGCGAAAAGAATAATTTCCGGTCATTCTGAACGCGCTTGTCAGTTCAGTAGATAAGGCCGTCCATCCCATCCTGCACATTCACCGCTTCTCCTAGGACTCTTGTAAAGAATTGTGTAGCATAACCGAAACGTTTCCTCTCTAATGTTATTCACAACAAATTACTCATACTTTAAAAAAGTGAACCAATAAGTGAGGTCAATAAGTGAATGAATTTATGCAGAAAACATCCAAGCACAATAATCAATATGGGTCGAAACGGCATAGTAGGTAGCATACATCTTAAAATTTCGCCCAACAGAAAATGCATCATGAAAAACACATCAAACTCGTGACCGTTTTGATAAAAATTTCATCTCAAAAGCTTCGTGCATACTCAAACGTAGCATGCAAAATCGATTCGGATACAAAAATACATGTATCTCTTCCTCCTCTGCATCCATCTTATCTCCCTTAGAAAGTACTCGCAGATTCTATATATGATAACGTACTCGTACTTTATGAAAAAATTGGTTATGAATTGTTGTTCTTTTCAATAGAAAAAATATTTGATCAATAATGTATGTTTCACAGCCTAAATACAGATAGAAATGTTTCACAGCCTAATACAGATGGATATACAGAAATAATTATTTTATTCTTATTCAGTAACACAAAGAGAGTTCCGAATCCTACGTTAAACGAAGGAAATAAAATAAATATCATACGTAAGTATTCGTCACCGGACATCAAACGGACTATCGGCCCTCATATACATTTTTATCATGAACGGGGCAAATCATGGTAACGCACCATTCGGCTAGCTGTAAGGTGAAATTTCAAAAGTAATTTAAACAGAAAAGTAAACAAAAAGGTACCAGGGCAGTCGCCCAGTTAGAGAATACTATTATATAAAGAGGAAGAGTAAAATAGAAACCTACTATAAATGGTCACCCATATCCCACAAATTGCTGCCAAATTATTCCGTGTCGCTGTAACAAACAGAATTCTGTTGGTCCTACTCTTTTGAATTCTCGAATCTTTCGTCAGAGCAGATCTAATTGAAGGCCGAACGTTTTAGATAGAATTCTTTGAACTGGCAAATGGGCATAAAAGCCCTGCTGGCAGCTAAATTATATATAATAGACAATAATACAGCTAACATGTAAATATATAATAATAATAATAATAATACAATAATCATAAAAAATACAATAATAAAAATGAATAATAAAAAAACATTAATAAATAAAAAATAATATATAAAATCTGGTCTATTCAATAAAACATTTAAAATTAACCGTAAAAAAAGAAACATCATAACAAACTCCTCACTGAATTTTTGTTCAACTTCACTCACTATGACCGTTAATTGACTTCGCTACAATATTTCTCTGTTCATTATCACTGCAAACGACATCAACCTTCAAACAACATATTACTTACGCGTCGATCTATTAGCCCTGAGTTGTCAGCTTAAGTCCTCATTTATTTAGTAATACCTAAATTATTTCTAACCGTTGTAGGCAACGGGAGAGGGTTCAAAAGGTTAACTCTGAAACTTCCCAGCAATTTCCACGGCGTATTCTCGTCTTACCTTTCCCACCGATGCCTTCATCCTGGTTAATTTTACCGATCAGATAGTCGTCACAAATCCTAACACTTCCCGTTCGTTAGAAACGAATCAGTGTCGAGTCACATGGATCCTATGCATCTCTCGTCAATTCTTGTCTTAAATGTCGCAGCAGGTGTTTCATCCGACCGAATTTCCGACCAAATCCACTCCTCTGAGCTTTCACGAACAACCAACAAATTATTTATGCAGCAAGGGGGTTATAAGGTTTCTAATAATCGAACGGGGAAAAGATCCGAAAGCGCATTCTGATGTTCAACATCAGTAGAACCAATTAAACGCCCGTGCGTACATGCAGAATTTTGTAAACCTAATTTAATGATGTCAAGATTTACTGCAAATTCACTATTTTTGAATGCGTTGTCGTTTTATATTCTCCTCATACTTTCCTGCAATAATATAAAATCCAGTATTATTTAAAAACTCATATTTCCCCTCGCAATCCAAGATCCGTTTGCGCAGTTGCATAACGAGGATCCTATCAAAGACAATAACAAGCAATAACGAATTACTAAAAAAATAAACAATATTTGAGGATATATCATTTTTACGGGGAAATAAATGTATTGCAATATCACTCATAACCTTTGCAACAATCTGTCAGACTAGATTCAAACTAACAAATGGAAAAAGAAGTTACGTTAGCTCTACATTTAAAATCTAATGATTGAGAATATATATAATATATATATATATAATATATATATATATATAGTATATATATATATATAATATATTATTTAAGAGAGACCAAGAATCCTATAAAAACGCAGTTGGACTATAGGATTTTTTTTCGAGAAGCCGAAACTGCAAATAAGAAACGGCGGTTTCCATTTACGTTATCTAAATGGCAGCCTACACGCAACGACTGAGTTTAAGCCTGATTGTACATTAACAGGTGACATTTCTTCCGCCCAAAAATATTAACATAATATTTCCACCCTCTTTTTACTGTACAAATAATCCAAGATATTTCTATTGTTTCAACCTAAAACAACTTCAGTATCCCTCCCAGTTAACTTTTCATCTCACAGAAAAAAAAATTGAATCAGTTCATTTAGAGGCATGAATTTGATTCAGTTTTTTTTCGCGAGATTGGTTCTTCTCCTACATCCTGGGTGAACTTCTTCCGTCCCCGTGAAGGTGTGCCCAACTGCAGAAGATGGAGTTTCCCTCTCGGCTTCAAATAAGCGCCGGGCGCCATCTGCGCCGTGCATGGCCCCCGGTAGCATCGGGCCGCGAAAAAGCGCGCTGCCGGTCGTGCTGTAATGCGCCGCGCACAACGCCGGCCCCCGGTGGCCCCGGGAACCGCCAGCCGCCCCCCTGTAAATGGAAAGAATGCGCCGCGCCTACCGAACGGACCGGCCAGCGGTAAGCTCAGTTGGTACTGGCCTTGCGTCTGCAGCGTCTTGAGGTCGACCTGTGGGCGGTTGATTGATTCCGGGGCCCTCAAACTACTAAGGTCATTATTCCCCGTAGCTGTATAGTTTATCGTGGTGATGGTCGGTGATCTTTTCCAAATGGATAGCCGAGTTCCGTAGCCGACTACCGAACGGGTTGCCGACCGTTTTTCCATCAGGATTTCCCCACAACCGGAATTTCGACCCATACCAAAAATAAACTCAAACTTCTAGACTGTTCTCCCTGCATGTGTGGTAGTGTAAGTTGCATGTTAGTGTAAGGCCGACAGAAAGGAGTGGATAACAAGGAAGTAGGAATGAAGAGATCGCGCGCGGTCCATTCCTGTCATTTGTTGGGGTATTTGTCCGGCAATATTTGTTGATCAGAAAAACTATCAGAGCCACGGCTGCCTAGAAATACTCCTCCAGACAGCGGCTGAAGTGTCTGGAGTGTCCAACAATGATCTGCTCAGACACCTAAAGTCTGTGTGATTCTCAGTGACTAGACAGCGACGGTGAAATTTCGCTGGATGTACCCGACACCTAGTGAACTTCCCTTTACTGTGTCAGCTTATTTACTCCCAGAATCCCGTCCCGCCAACCATTCAGACTGTCTCCACCTTCAGAAACCGTTTCACCACTTCGGCCTAACTCCATTCATCACTTGATCCCGCTATCATTCTAGCTTTTCCACCGTTCGTCCCGCCTCCGTGATTGGACAAGCCAGGTCTGCTCACTCCTGCTGCTCATTTACCGACGCAAATCCCGCCAATTACGTTATTGCCCCACGCGATTTTTTCAGCCTCGCCCCATGACGCTCAGCTCTAGCAATCACATGCACTGCTCTAACCCCCGCGCCAATCTCTTCTGCACTAGCTCATCACTTGACGTCGATCTGTCCTCCTGCAACAAGCACCAGCTCCGGACTATCGACCCGGTTTACAGCTTCACCCCGCACTTAATCTAACTGTACTGTAATTCAACGTTGCCTCCTCTCGCTCGTGTTCCAGCTCTAATCTAGCCCTGTCTCCCCCCATCAGTTCCGCCATCTTGCTCCTCTGCACCCCTTTGCGTCCCGTTACGTCCCAAAACCCTGTCTTCTACAGCGCTGCTCCATCAAATTACCTCGCAACGCCGTCCCGTTATTGTCCCTTCTATACCTGATCTCTCTGCTGTCCGGTTTCCCACCTACAATCTCTCCCGCTCCATGTCTACACTCCACACTTGTCTCGCTGCTGTTCTTGGCTCATATCAAATTCCGACCCGCTCCCCAGCCTGCTCACTCCATCCGTCCTCCTTCTCTCACCCCCTATCCCGATTTTCCCTAGACCCTCGATTTCCTTGTCCCCGCCCTCACTGCCCCGCTCCGCCTCTTTCACCATTTCCCGTCAATTTTCGAGCCCTGCTCATCCTCTACTTCCCTTTCCAACCCGATCCGACCTTAACTCCTCGTCTCCACCCGCTCTCCCGCTCTCCGCCCCCCCTTCTCCTCCCCTCTCATCCCCGGCTCCACCTTGGCTCCCGGGCCACTCTCTGCCCATCCCACACTCTCCTCCAACCCCCTCTGACAGCCCTTTCCGCCTTCTCCGCCCCTCTTCAATTCCGCTCTACTTGCTCTGTGTCCTCCGCCCCGCCTGCCTTAGTGCGCGCAATCCGCGCACATTCGTCTCCGTTCAGTTCTCTTCCCTGCCCCATCGCTCGCACGCCGCCTTCCGAGAGGACGAAGCTTTTATTGCGCGCGTTTTTAAATGCGCCGCTCGCGCGATGCGGGTGGGCGGTGTAAGCGATGGCGGCTGTGGGTATGCGCGCCGCGGACCTGCGTTCCAGTAATTAAATTTCGGATCAGGGAGCGTGCGTCCCTCCGCTTTCTTTTGCTAATCGTTCGGTCCTGAGAGGCATAAATTGGCTGAGGCAAATGTCTCGAAGAGAATGCTGTTCTTAACGAATTTAACGGACATCTGGTAAAATGTTATGGAGTCAGAACAATCTTTTCTTAAAGATTAATCATAAACCTTAATACACCCAATTTTGTACAAATATGCCACGTGTGAACCACATCTAATGTATTAATATAAAGGTTTGGTCATTAAAAATAAAAACAGTCATAATTTATCTTATGAACAGTATTATAAGATTTATAACAGAAATATAAATTGATTCTTTCAATTACCGGATTGTCGGATATATTTACTTAATTGTTTGTCTGAAAAAAATATATATGCGATTACATAAAGTTCTATTTCTATATCGGTTTCTTTGCATTCTATACATATTTCTAACGTTATAAAATTATTTGAGCTCGAAGTAATAGTTCTTGATGCTTGAAAAAAAGTAAATATCCTACATGGATTTTCTGAAGTGGGGACTAGAGAGTGGTGTACCCAACACGCAGCCTGCGGTCCAATAGGGTTCCGCTTGGTCATTGCAGTTTGTTTCCTTCTCTTTTGGTGAATGCTGTCACGCGGAGGACAGCGTGCTGCTGACCTCAGATAGATGAGGAACGCCGCAAGTGGTTTGATAGTCTAGTGTTTAGTGAAATATGCGGTCCCATCACGATGTCAAAAGGGTAAGCCGTCTGTCATCCTATATAAAATCCTGAAAAAGACACCCGTAAGTGCAGTGCATGATTATCGGCGGCGTTGGTAAGTAATCCTTCCCCAACTGGAATAGCAAGAATCCCGCGCCAACCCACAACTATCGCTTTCAGGGTTTTCCCTACAAAGGTTATCTCCCAACAGCAGGGCACCGGGCCAGCCGGAACAAGCCTCGAACTCCGACTGGTCACCCGTGATGTGTGAATAGAGTAGTACAGTAAGTATTAGGTGTATAATGTTAAAGGATGAATGAAGGGCAAGGAAAGGTATGAAAAATTGGGTGCGCGGAACCCTAGACTCGAAGGGTATGCATGCGACCATTTGCCTCGTGTTGTTGCAAAACACCTAAAAAACCAACCAATCACAGCAGCCTGACTCTGGAATTCTCCTTCCGGGGCAGTGGCTGAAGTCGCTATGCTGACTATGCTCCGATTAAATATAGTGCACTTTAAGATCAACGGAACTGGTCGGAGAAGGAAACATCATCAACCAATCGGGAAGCAATCATAAGACTTAAGTTTGTATGGAGCTCTCGATGGATAAATAATGTTTCTCCTCTTCTTCATGTTTGCGCTTTGAAGAGCCACTGTTCTAATTCGGAGTATAGCTAGGTCCGAAACGTCTGTTCACCGTCCGGACTCGAACCCGTGGACCTCCCGTCAGAAAGCAATGCAGTAAAAAACACGTTGATGCCCTGAGCCATTCTATAGCCGGGTAAACATCTCTTAAATATTGATAGATCGTGCATCACACTCCAAAATGTTACAGACAAATATTGGTTGATTCCACCATCATGATCGACGCTCGAAAATAGTTTCAATATTTGGTATTCAGGGAGTCAGTTCTCCTGTTATGCATATTTTTGAAATGTTGAATACAGAAACGTTCGAACTTCAATTGCCACATGGTTTTTTATGCATGTTTGCCACCCAATTTAGTGAACTGTACTTGCTAAACTAAACGCTAGGAATCACAGCATGCCAACTTTTTAGTGGTGCTCGCTCAATGTTAATAACTGGCATTGGAATAACTTTGAACTGCGAAGTTTTCTAAACAAAATTTTTATGAACGTGTTAATAATTGTTGATGCTGTAGAGAAAATTCTTAGAAAGTATCGTATATAATATAAAAATTTGAGGGAAATATTAATTAATGTGATTACAAAATATATTGTGAAGAAACTGGTTTAAATTAATTTATGCCCATGTTGGACTTCTAAAGAATTCGCATGAGATTTTCTTTTCTAACAGTAAAGATTGCCACTAAATGTTTTAGTAATACCGTTCATTGCGTTCGTAATAATGCCATTTTAGTTGTTTTGTGTCTAAAATGTTCATACAAGTGCAAATAACACCGTGGAGCAAAGTGCTACTAGAACAAACGTGAATATGATATATGTTAAAAAAGTATTACTAACTTAAAACATTGGTAGTAATATATAAATAATATATGAATCGAAAAGTTTAAAGTAACATTTCGAGTACAGGTCAATTCTCATACTAAACTGCTCATTTATACTGATTGGAAAAAAAACACTAATAATTTTATAGTTAAAGGAAAAAAAAATTGAAAAACCAAAAAGAAAAAAAAACGGGGGGTGGGGGTTTTTTAAAAAAAAAAAAAAAAAAAATTTATTTCGTTATAAAAGTTAACAAGAGCCAAATATCAAAGTGTCAAGTTAACTATGGTATTGTAACAATGTATTCTATATCGGACAGAACCCCACGTCTATGTAATAGTTAAGTGGTGTACAATATTTCCTGAAGGAATCGCAATTGTATTTCACTTGACATCCTCCATCGACGCAAGTTATTGTTGATGTTTTTTGACGATATTCTTTAAATTCAATATTTTTATAATTCCACATGCGGTTGAAGCCCTTGAAAATATCTATTACGTATCGGAAGCCCATTTAAGGGAAAAAGAGACAAATGCAACCGGATATAGAGAGCCCCGAGTTGATTATCACAAGAAGTAGTTTATTTGTGCCCTTGTGCATGTAATAGAGCATTACAGTCGCCACAACCGCTACACAGGCCTAGCACAGTCGGAGGAGGGTGGTAGCGGAGGCGGCGCGGCGTTTGGCGAGGTAATAGCCTTCCCGCCCTTGGTCAATCCGAGGGTAACCCGTAGAAATAAGGCACGCCGAACACTACCTCGATTACGAAGACCGTGACAAATCTGCGACAATTTCTTTTTCTTTTTTTCGGCTTGCGCATTTCGCATTTTAACTGCTATGTGTAAGTGGCTGTGTGGATCCCGTGTCCGGACTTAGTCAAGAACCGAAATCGGCTTTTGTGATGCACAGACGCACTCAGAATATCAGAGGGAACGTGCTTGTCTTTTTGCCCTATGATGAGGACGTGTTCCCTGAGGCTAATTGTTCTAGCGTTGCCGGAGCTTCGTTGGTTTGAATGCTTTTTGATAGGCTTTCGTTAAACGAAAACAGTCTCAATCACTGAGCTGAAGGACTCAACGATCAAAAAGTTTCCTTCCTCAGTAATGTCCTTCTACTTCTGTGCTAATGGTCCACCACGTTTGCTGCAACCGTAGGTGGCCACAAAGACCGGGCAACACGTTTGTAGAGTGCCAAGCGAAGTCCAAGCGATAGTAAGGGTTCCCTCCAGAAGAATGTGAGAGTCGAACTCTTTGCTGTAATTTTGATCGAATTCGTCTGACATGTAAATTCCGATCCGTCGATCAAAAGTGACGCCTAAGTAGCTGCCTTAGGTGCCATGTCAGTTTTTGTGTACCAGTGTAATTTTGTTTTTGGTGGTGTAAAACGTTTAGTGTATTTTGGTTTACTACGGGTGTAACAGATTGTCCTGCGACTTTCCACTGCAAAAGTCCAAGTGATTTGTCGCCCACTTCAGCGTCAAGCTTCATCTGTTTTTGAAGTATTTGAGTCTGTGATCTAGTTGTATTCTCTTGCTAAGACGACTAATGCGTCATCAAGCATAAAGTAAAAGTCGTATTCGTGATATATGTGGGATGTCATTTGACATACAAGGAGAAGAAGTTAGGAGCGGAGCTTTTGAAGACTCCGGCCGCAATCCCTCCATTTTGAGGAACTCGCTTTGGCCCACATCTACCATTAATGTGCCGGATTGTGGAGGAAATATGTAACCATTTCGGTTACGTCGTGTGGAAGGCAGCGCCGAACTTTGGATGAGTGGTACAGTGGTGGCAGCGTTGTCAAAGGCTTGCAACCATGCAAGATATATGAAGGTAACATCCTGTGTAAGTAACAGATCAAGCGAAAAATCTTCTGACCGTGCAAAGTGCTTTAGTAAGTCGGAATACCCGACTGAAGGCAAACTGGTCGTCTCTGAGAAGGTTCCCGCCGAGGGAAGTTGGCAAGGATTCGCGCGAGTAGAAGCCTCTCAAATCCTTTCTCAAACAGGGAGGTCTGATTTGGCTGGCCGCAGCGACGTGAGATCCTTACCGGGTTTTTTCGAGCATGGAGATACTTTTTCAATTTCCGGAAGTGCCGCTGTGTAATGCGCTGTTGTAAATTTGCCTAAGCTCCGTTGTTATGACCGAAGGGCCCTTCTCAAGAATGGGAGACCTATTCGTCAGGTCCCGTCGCCTTGCCGACTATGGCAAGCACTTTAATTGTACATAAAAACTTCTTCGACTGTAAGCGAATTGTGTTGGCGCTGCTGTCCGTTTCTTCATCATATACCGCCTGTGTATGTGTTGTTAACAAAACTAATCTTCAAGCATGTTCGCAAATAATGACGCCTTGGCTTGATTCTGAGAAGAGTAAATTGGTTCTCTCCCCATTGTCCGTGGCCACAGTATGCGGTGAACGATTTTAGGTTACTTGACTTCAGCACTTTTTGGAGTTTCAATAAAAAGGCCGTTACGGGAGGATTGAATCGATCTCTCTCATACGGTCCTCACCCACACAATTTCCTGCGAACTGAGCGAGCGACTAACTAGTCCATATGGAAGCGATACATCATAATGAAGTTGCGAACAGGCCAGAGGTTCAAGGCACAACACGGTCTACAAACCATACATGCTCATTAACTTATTTAAAACGTATTGAGGAGAAGTATTGAGGCATATAATAAGATACGATATTAAGACATATTCAACTACATAATCAACTTGTTACGTACAAATAGACGTGACTTCCTTAAACATTTGTTTACAAATACATAGTGCTGGTTTTAACATATAAAAGCAAACGTTTTTACCTTAAACTTTTCTACCAAAATTATGACGAAATATTTATTTTAAAATTCGTTTTATACTTGTTTGTATATTTGTTGACCAAGTTATTTTATATTAATACTAGCAAATACCCGGCGTGGCCCCAATGTTGATATCCAATCGTTCTAAAAGGAAAAAGACGCAAATTTAATACCAGCAACTGTATTTAAGCTTTTGTGTTAATGTATTTGGTTTCCATTTTAATAAACCATTTCCTTGCATTTTATTTTACTGTACATTGCTATTTAGATCATATTTTTATCATTCGCACAGTACTGTCTCTTAGCAATCTACCAAGATCTGCCGCTCCGCTACTGGATTCTCGGTGGAATATATTGTGAGATGCCAAAATCTCCTCTTAACAACCGGCTAAAAAATAATGATCGTGGTTGCACCTACCAAATATTTTTTAAATATTAATTTCGACAATTTGTGTTGAATTATTCCCCTTTTGCCACATTTTGCATAGGATCGTAGCGACAAAAAATCGTGAACAATAGTCTGTAAAAATTTCATTATATATTCATAAACTACTCCTTGCGGTAAATGGATGTGGGTTACGTGTCGTTGAATTCACTTTTATTTAATATAGAATACGCGAAAACAATATTGTAGGATATCTTATTAAATAGGTTTGAAATGTTCAGTCAACATCGCTTCTGATGCACCATGTCCGCGATGCTACTTCACTCCATCTCACATGCGTCTGGCGCAATGGACGAGTAGGTTGGCTGTGCGAGCGACTTACCGTAACGATGCCATCAACGCAATCAAAGGCTCGTCTAACATGCTGTGCGGTCACTACGTCCTCGTCCGCTTTGAACGCTGCGCGAGGGGGGCGGGGAGGTCGAGGCGCGCCGGCAGACATGAGTGGTCGGGGCAGCGTGAAACGAAACAGGGCGGAGAGGTCGCCGTCAGGACGGGGCTGAATGGGAGAGGATGAGACGTGCCGAGGGAACCGATGAAGGCGACGCAGGACGTGAGCAGGGTAGGGGGGAACAGGGGGGGGGGGGGGGGGGGGGGGGGGGTACCCCAGAGGAGGTGATAAAACAGAATTCGTTTAATTAGGTCATGTGCTATTTTTCAAAGGAAACTAAATCGTTTTGCGTAATTCTCTGCTCGAAATTACAGCAATTTTCCTCAAGAAACGGTTCAAGAATTTTCTTTATTTTTTTTTTTCGGAAAGATAACAACGGACGCTTAAATGGTGGCACCTTATCTCATCTTGTTGATTTCCTGAAATTTCGCAAAATTTCCTCAAGATAAAAAGTAATTATGTGCTATCACCCACCTACTAGTTTCCTTATCCAAGAATATTAATGCATGATCGCCTGCGCTTAGCAATGACGCAAACAAAAATAACACCATCTACTTCTAGCACCTAGAAATAGCACTTACGTATTCAAACTAATACGAATTCTATGTTACCATATTTGTTGCTTCTGTCTTTTTTAATGACGTACTCTGGCCAATGACGAACTCTGTCTCTGGTTTCTATTAAAGCATGTGTCTTTAAAATACTCATCAACATCCAGATTAATCGCATTATGTATCATATCTCGGCGCCGTCTAACGCATTTCCAATTAATCTGAAGTGCACTCAACCACTCATCCTACGGCTTTATAAGACCCCAAAACTCTAAGTTGTCTTTGTCTTATCGTCATTGCCATGTAAAGCTTCGAGCTGAAAATATGAAACTTTTTCAGTGGTAGGCCTGCTATACTCTCATACCAATTACTATTAATTTAATCAGAATGCAGATTGTAGTGTTAATGTAGAACAAAAATTCTGCATGTTTGTAACGTCGTAAAACATTGAAATATCAAAGACATTCACCTGACTATTAGCAAGATTATACAAACATACCATTAAACGTACCGTCGTTGGGTTGATTGAAGCTTTTATAATAATAATAATAATAATAATAATATAATAATAATAATAATAATAATAATAATAATAAATAATAATAGCTTTATTTCTGGTGAGGCCTCTAGGTACTAGCCCTTCTCTCCGCCTGACACTTAAAATATTTACATTTTACATTATACAGGTTGAGGCGTTCTGTAACTGCGTACAAATGGTACTGACATTTACGTTAATTACGGAAGTGCAATGATCGTATAAACTAAACGGTGAGGTGTTTCATAAAAATAAATGGAACATAAAGTATGAATGTCTTTTTATTGTCAAATTTTCTGGACTCTAAAACTAACAAGAAGTACAGAAATCCCGTGTTTCTTATTTACAAGAAGGGATTGGGGCGTGGTGAGCAATAATTTTACTTTCACAAAATGTCAATTTTCTGCCTTTTCATCAGATTTTTTAGAACCGGTTTATTCGCACCACTGGTGTCAGCAGCACCACACAATCATCGTTAAATCGAGAGGTTCTAGTAGTTCGAGTCCGTTGATAGAGAAGTTTTGCCACTAGTCACGTTAAGACCTACCGAACCTGGAGAAGACCTCTAGCAGTCGAAAGCTCAATGGAACTTTTTCTGTAATTTCTCAGATGTAAAACATGCGAAATGCTAGAAACAGTAACCTCAGCATACGGGCCAGGGACCGCGCACGACTTTCTATTCTCATTTTTTGTGACCACGTCGTATAGATTCACGCACACATAAATACACTAGCATTCATTACACTATCAGCATATGACGGAAGGTCAGTCGGCATCTCAAAGTCTTATCCAGCTGGATAAGCCCCCTGTCAAGGGAACTATTCCTTTTCAGAAAAAAAATCTCGACGTGTTGGGTCGGCTTCAGGATTTAGTTTAAAAGGATGAATACCGCCACTCACGTTGAAAGTACGGATCAAATTATTTTAGCATCCTGACGCGCCTGGAACAATAATAAGTACTTCACACACTGACTGATGAGGTACCATTATTTACGTTTATAGATCTGTCACGAAACATTAGTGAGAAGGTACGAGCTTTCTTGGAACTTGGTGGCGGAATCTCCAGCCATCGGCCGCGGGCGAAGCCGGGGAAGAAGAATTCGCGACGAGTGGACGGATGAGTGATTGTGTTTATAATCCCTTCGCGTCCTCGTCTAAGCTCCTCCCCGATGCCTCACGTCCGCTTCGAGAGCGCTCAATCCTCACTGCGGCGCTTCGGTCGGGCAGCGGCGAAGGCGGATTAGCGTTCCGCGCAGGAGAGCGCAAGTGCAGGCGGCGCCGCGTCGACTGCGGCCTTTGCGGCCTCGTTCGCCTCAGTGGCGCTGGAGCGGGCACTTCAATCGCGCGCGGTCGCCGCCCCGCGCTCGCGCCTGTCTGTTCGCGCCCCGCCCCGCCACACCCGCACCGCACGCCTGCACTGTCCGTCGACACCTAACCCTCCGCGCCGGCCCATTCATCCCATCCATCCCATCCCATTCCCATCCCATCCCACGCCATCCCATCCCATCCCATCCCATCCAAATCCCATCCCATCCACCACATCCCATCTCATCCCTCCCAATTCCCATCGCCAAGCCCCGACCTCCGCCTCCGCACCGCCCCTGCCCAATCTCCGCCCCTCCCGCAGCCCCTCGCTGCCTGGCCGCCGCTATCGCGTCCCCGGTCGCTCTGTCTCATCTTGCTGTTCCCGTCATCGAGGATTTTACGACAGCGGACGCCGTGCGTGCGGTGCGTTATGGAGGCGCGCGCCTCAACGGCGCGCGAACATCAAGGGAGACTGAGATGGAAACGTTGTGAGGGGGAGATTTGTTGGAAAGAGCGAGGGTGGAACAGCGGGGGGGTGGGTGACGAAGATCGGCCGGGGCCGTGAGCCGACCTCGCTCAAAAAAATGCGCCCCGCTCGTTCCCGAGCTCGAGCCCCGCTCGGTTCGCACCGACTCCGCGGCGTGCGTTAACACAACCCGCGCACCTGCCGCGTCCCAATCCCGTCCCTTCCACCTCTGGTACCTCCTCACCAGACCATCCGAAGCCTTAGCCACCGGAAACCAAGCGCGAAATCTGTCTGAGCCTACCTCACCTCACTTCCCAGTCCTCACCATTCCAGCCCCACCTTTCAGGCGCGGCACGGCCCAACCTAAGGCATCCGGCGCAACGCGCGCGCGATCCGGGAGAGCGCACGCCAGCGGCACCCCCGAGTCCCGACCGAGCGCCAGCGAAGCCGTCCGCACCAAGCGCTCGGGCGAAGGCCGCGCTCCGCCGAGCTGCGACGGACCGCGCGCAAGCCACCCGGATGAGAGACACATGGCGAAATAGTCCTGCTGGTTGTGTTCGTGCTCACAGCGCACGCAGCCGCAATGCGGACCAGCGCAACGCGATGGGATGGCGGCAACGGTCGCGAGTCTGGAAACACGAGCGAGTTGCGCACACGCGATATGAGGATGGGTATGCATGCGACACAATAGTGCGTCCGTTCCCTTCCAAGCCTGGAGCGCACCCTGGTGTCCCCAGACGGAACACACTGCGAGCCAGTGCTGCGCTACCGCTCGAGCGCTCCGAACTGGCGTGGCAGCGTGCGAAGCGGCGGAGCGCGCACTAGCGGACACGGCCGAGAACGCGTAGAGTGCCTGAGACTCAGAAACACAGCCTGCAAAGGACACAGCCATATAATATAAAAAGTAGAGCTCACTTGCGACTAGCAACAAAACCTTCGCAAAGGTCTGAGATCCTCACAAGCGGAGTCCGCGCTACCACGAGGCCACAGCGAGTCGAACGCCTAGGCACGTCACTCCACGCTTGCTACCTACTGCGATGGACGACAACTCTGCGCGCATGAAGAGCATAGGTCAGCGACGCCGCCTACGCCGCAGAGGACCGCTGAAAACACGATACGCGCGGCTATCGCAGCCACTGTGACTATGGACTGTCCTCTGCAGAAAGACCGGAATTAATGAGCTCGTGAGTGAGTGATACGGTGCGTCGAAGACTCGACGGAACCATCAGGCCCGCTGCGAAATGCGGTCGACCCATGCAAAGAATACGAGCGACTAGCCCATTCCTTTCACCAACACCCAGAGGAGAGGTAGATACTCATCCTGCGTGCCGGCGAGAAAACATTTCGCGTCTAACCAATCTTCTGTCGAATTTAGTCGTCCAGCGAGGCGTCACTTGAGGACTTTGACGTGAGAGTACTTTCAGCGCCCACCAAAGTACCAGAGCGAAAGTACATTCGTACTATCTATCAGACACCGGCTTTTACCGTGCAGATCTAATTACAACCTCGCGAGAGAGAAGAATAAGGCGGTGTATCAGAACGAATCAGTTATTCGCACCTGTGAATGTATAGAGACTACGGCCTTACTTAGATTGGGTCCTAAGCGCGCCGAACTCATCGATACTACACAGATTCACATTCATCGATAACGCTTAACCGTACTACACTCATCGCCTTGCCAACGAGCGGCTCGCAGCCGCACTATGCGCGCACTTTTCTTGATGCTCACAGCGTTGATGCGCGAAAGAAGCGGGTTCTGTCTACGCCACGGCAAAGGCAGGTGCTGACAACGTCTCCAATAAAAAACTGAGCATAATAGCGCGTTTTTCAACTAGATAACAGTGTGAAACAACGCGTTTTTTAATTCCTGAAGAATAATTAATAATTGCAGAAATTCATGAGTAACACAAGAAAATATGCACGGTACACGTAGGATCGTTGGAAGAGCGAAACTAAGAAAGTGAGCATGTGTAGAGGAAGAAAGTGGGCATCACTGCAAACTGAGCCGTGTCGTTCCGAGTGGGAACTCATACTGTGACCGACCAGGCTGTGCCAGATGAGCGAGACTAGGGATTGGAAGACCAAGAAAACGTGCGCGCGTTGTTAATATAGTCTGCTTCATCCATGTAATCCTTGATGCAGAGTTCCAAACACAACCCTTTAATAAAATAGCGTCTTGTTGGCCGATTTTATATCAGCACAATTCTTACCATTCAGCTACTCACTAGAACCTAACTTTAATTCAAGTCTTACTGGTGACCGTGTATACAGTTCTGCCTTTTAGACAGTTTGAAGCCTCTAAAACTAGAATAAAATTAGATCTATACAAACTCACGTAAAATTATTCACCTCAAAACTCTTTTGAAACACCACCCACCCCACTTACATTGTAAATTAGAAGTAATAACAAAACTTCATTACAAATCCATCATATATTTTCTTAGGTGTTGTTAAGAGCACACAATTAACACATGCGATAAAACATAAATTAACGACAATAATACGACATAAAGCAGTTCAGTTAAAACTATCCAAGTAATAGAAACTTGGTCAGGCCAAGGTTTTAGAGCTTGCAAAAATAAGAGTTCTTACTATATTTAATAACCCTACAATCAACCTTCCTATACGCTTCTCCACGTTTTAATAAATAAGTTGCAAGACTCGAATAAATAAATACAGGTCATAGGAAAACCAGTTTAATCCCCAGCACGTCAAATGCTACCATTATGTGTGGTTTATCCAGCTTTACAATTATATCTCCACTCATAAGATTTGAAATAAATTTTAGAGAGAATTATAGCAAAGTAAATTCCTTTTATACCTTCTTCAATTTTTTCGAAATGTGAATCCTCAGGTTGCCCAATATAAATTATTCCTCCCTCAACATGTATTTGGAATGAAGAAATTAGGGTGTAAGTGCATTTAAACCAAAAATACAAATGAATGGGAGTGTTGACTGAAATTTGTAAACTTAAAATGTTTATATTTTTAAATGTGACAAATAATTTAGATCAAAACTCAATAATACGAAATAAAACGGACAATTTAAATGCAAAACGACATTTAATAGCACTCTTATTAATGACGAAGTATATGGTATATGATATATGACGCTCGCCACTATCTCATTTACCAGAGCAACACATGGCAAATAAGTTAACTTGAAGTGAATTAAAATGTACTCACGCAATCACACGTAAAGTAAATCGAACAAGTGGTCTCAAAATTAACTCACTTCACCAACAATGACAATAACATAATATTCCACAGCACATCTGACAAAAAATAGATGGTTGTGTAATATTTGTATTGAAAAATTAAAAGAATAAGGTACATTTTCCAATTTTCACAAATTTTCAGGTCTAACTTGTGAGAATCCAAACAATTTTTATTATCTTACAGAGAGTAATTAATTTTACCAAACAATTTTCCATTCATCCTATCAAGCACTAAAACTCGAATTAAGAGTACCCAGAAAATTACCTACGTGATAAATTCTCGTTTATAAATAGCATGTTTTCGATAGTGTGAACGTCAGTACACCAGTAAACAGATACTAAGGCTTTTTATGGCTTCCTTTAGTACATCCCTCAAGCAGGCACAAAATATTTGTCGATAATGTCAGTCGCATGTGTACGACCAAGCATCCGGTTGCGTTATGAGGACGTTGAAAATTAAGTGATCCGTTCTCGTCATAATGTTTGCATAAACCATCTCCGTATTATTATGGGCAAAGCGGAGACTGTTTTATAGTTACTGTGCCATATTTGAAGTGACTGATCATGAGGAGTCAGAAAGACACGCTATGTAGTGTTGCAACAGTATTTAGTAGTACAAAATTAAGCAGCCAAATACTAATTGAAATACCACAACATTTCTTGTAAAATGCAGAGTAATTCAAATTACCACGCGAAATTGACCATTTTAATCTCGCAATATTGATGAAGTTATAAACTTAAGTATATAAAAAGCGTTTTCAAATAATAGTAAAATTTCTGACCTTATTCTATTACAGGTTTAGTACTACAAAGTTTTGTCACGTGATTAATCGCAATGACGAAAGCAAAATACTTAATAGTCTACTTTTAGAAGCTATTAGAACCACTTAAAAATCGTGTATTATACTACGCTGCGTAATTCACAAAAAGAGTGACATGTACTAGTATAAGTGAATGAAAAATCCTTTTTATTGGGCATCCGAAGAACCCACGATACAAGTTTTTTCTGAAGGAAAACCGCAACTTTTGATCCTGCATGAGATTACATAAATGATATCTATTCTAAAATGTATGTACTCAGTTATTTACAAATCTATATTCGTAGAAAGAATAAAATTAATAAAATGCCATTAAAATAAATGTATTTTGTTACAGCGATTAGAGTGAAGTTTTATTCACTCTGGAGAATTAGGTCCCTAGTGTTAGATATAAATTATTATCGTTTTTTGAATGATCAATGAGTTCTCAACTGCCCTAGAGAAATTATTAGAGAAAATGTTCGCTCGTCTTTTACTTCAGTATTCATTTCTTTCGGTTCGCTCATCGCTATAAAAGAAGTACAAATTGAACCCAGTAGTTGCATTCTAAAATTGTTATAGTTTCTATGTACAGTAGTGAACGAAGAACGAGTGTATAATAGGCCGCTATAATAATTAGCAGCAATTGGTATGATATAAAGAAACGAGCGACATAAGAGCGAGTTTTTTATCTACCAACGATGCTGCAACTTCATCGCATTAAATTACGCAGCGTGTTACGTTCAATATTTTTTCTTTCATTAAATATATATGTTTATTTTGGAGATATTCAAATTTTGGAGAAAAAGTCTTTGATCATTTGGATGTATTATCTGATGACGTCATAATAGGTTCTGAACAAGACACGATTTAGCCAAGCCTCCGCACTGTATTGTTTATACACCTTAGCGATACTTGAATAGAAATGTATTGAAATGAGAAAACGAGTTTGAAGATGGAAAAATATACGTATACGATTGAATTTTTACAAGCAAGCAGACAAAATCGAAGAAAATTATTTCGTACGAAATATAGGCAGTATGAGAGAACAACACGTGTTAATGTTGGAAAAGGAGAAAGATGATCAGTTCTGAATTCTCGTCGTTGTGCTGGTGTAACTTTCCAGAGCGAAGTAAATACATTTTTGTGTTTATTATTTTTAATTATGCTACTAAGCAAAACCTTTAACCACATAAATTCGTGTTAAAATATCGAAAGTAAGGGTGAGTAAAACATATCTGTTGTCTAATAGTATAAAGCGTCGCTTCTAGGTTTATGATATGTTGCCAAGTAGAGTAGCTGGCTAATCATTCTTCTAAAATAATTAAAGATGTTTGGTCATTGCCAACAATGTTTTTTTAATTCAGAACAGCTTTCGAATGGCTTAGCCATCATCATAATGTTGTCTTCATCAATCAGACAACTGATGATTATGGCTAAGCCATCGAAAGCTTGCTTTGAGATAAAAAACATTGTTGGCAATGACAACATCTTTAATTATTTTAAAAATGCCAAAGATATCCTACCACAACACCTATAATCATTCCTAATTTAACATATTGTACTACAAATATTAACATGATTGTCTAAGAAGTAGATATAATTGTTAGTTTATAATTTTGTTTCATTAGTTTATTGGTTATATGTTTTTGATGTACATAATCAGTGATATGCATTTTTGTTCATGTTTCACGGCCGTCTGGAATACCTTGGTTAGGCCTGTTTATAGATAAATAAACGATTTCGTTCAGTTCTCTTAATTCTCATTGGCTGTTGTGGACGTTTAATTGCACGATTAAGCTTTAAGTGCACGCGTGTCATAAACATAATGATAATAAACAATTTTTCAAGTAATTAATGAGTATAATTAATGTAGAAAACGAAAAATACTCTTTAATATTAAAGTTGATTCTTCCTCGCTATCTTACTTCTAAAATGCCCCTCCTCCCTCCGAAATCTGATTTCACCTTTAGAGAATTATTCTCCGAGACTAAGTCAATACAGTCTCTTCAAGTATTTCCAGTCAATTACCCGCTTAAGACACCACCAAAAGACGCCCTTCGTGCATACTTACTTAGCTCCAGAATCGCGACATAATTACGTAAGCGCAGATGAAATTGCTGAACGATGTCGTGGATACCATAAGCCGATCGCAACAGCTTATGCATCCATTACGTGCTCTTCTTCGTCAGGGTAATTGGATCCGTTGGAACGCGTCTCCGCCACAACGAGGTTTTGAAAAGCGGACAGGAATCCTTTGCGGAGTGCGTAAGCAGAAGTTCACATTTCCTTCGTTGCTTTTGCGGAGGGAAGACGTTATTCCTTTTGCAGTGGGGAGAAGTTGCATAACGTTGTAATTTGCCGGTTCGTATGGCCGTGATCCTTAAGGTAGTAGTGCCGTATCGATCTCGGACCGAAGATTGCGAGTTCGAGCCCTGCCTCGGGCATGGTTGCATTTGTGTTCGTCCTTTCACCCCCCCCCCCAGCATCACTATATCATGTCATCTTCACAGTTAACATAACGTTCAATCCAATAGTGGTCGCTAATGACCTGGATGTTGATGCGACCATGAAGAACAAAAAATAGTATATTGTAAACTATATATAATAGTATATAGCGAAAACATTATATTTACGTTGAATTTTCTTTGTGTTGTCTACGAAAAAAAGATCTCTCTAAATTTAAACCACAACTAAAAATTACCTCGACCAAGGCACTTACACCTGGTTTTCGGGTCCTCATTGGTGCTATGTTTCGTAAGCCGTTTCTGTTGAACAGAAATGGATATTTGGGGTCTTTATTTATTTATTTATTTATTTATTTATTTATTTATTTATTTATTTATTTATTTATTTATTTAACATTCAAAACTGTTACAAACTGTTTGACATACTATGGGGAAGGGAGTACTCTATGGACGTTTTCTTAAATTCTAGGATCTACCTTGTCCCATATACAAGATGAATTATGAATAAAGAAGGAATCGAGCGTTTTTGGTAATAGTTGTTAAGAAAATATTAGCTCCCGTAAAATAAAAAAAATATTTGCGCAGGAAAAAATGCTACATATTTTGACTACTATCCCTCATCGAGCTCTTCGTGAATGAATAGGAATGATGCCGCGAGATGGAGAACGTTACTTTGATGATTCTACTTCATTTTAAAGGAGTCACATTTTCTGTGCTTTTCCGAATTTTAAGTTTCATCTCACAAGGGAGTGCCGGCACAGTTCACCGCTGTAAGTCGAAGGAAAGTATTTCGGAATAAAAAGACATTTCATTCCTGAATTTTCAGTTAATTCCTGAATTTACGATCAGTGTGCTGGAAGATACGGTGAACTTGTAAAGTAACATGCGGGGTGAACATTTTTAATTAATTTGTATCTACCATTTACATGCGTGCTTATTGCCTAGCTTAGTTGACTAGAGACTTATCAATTAATACTTAATTTAATTACGTTTTATCTGCTAATTTAATTCTTGTTAAATTGTTACACATACACTCTTTACAACTATTTAAGGCTTTCCTATGGGACTAATAGTTCAAGCGTCTGAGGGGCCTCTCTTTTGCTCTCTTGTGTTGTAAAACTACAACGATTCTTGCTTTTGTCACAAATACACTCGCACTGATGACACGTCTCTTTTGGGGATTCGTGTTGGCTTAGACAAACACACACACACGTACACACTGCGTCGCTTTAACAATGGCAGTAGGGGCCTCTCTCATCCCCCTTCCCTGCGAGCACAGGGCTATTGTTATAGACAACGATGATAGGAACACATAATCACTTTTGGGCACATGCGAGGAACTTGTAAGAAACCTGCGAGGGAACAGGCAGGGAATATGTGGGAAAATGTTCGTGGAACACGCCGATGGCGTGAGGTAAATACGCGAAGTTACAGGCGTAGTAGCGAGCGAAATATTTGTGAAAAACGTGGGGGAAAATGAGGAACATGCAGGAAACATGCGGGACATTTGTGGAAGAATAGTGGAAAGCATACGGGAGGACAGGTGTCTATAAGAGAAAGACAGTTTCTACGAAGCAATTACCCATAGAAATTCGATTTTTTTGTTGGTGTTTTAAATATCTTATAAGCGTTGGAAGACAAAAGTATAACTAAGGGTTAAGAAAGGATCTAATAACAAAAGTCTTAGAAGTTAAGAGTAATGTCTTACCTAAACAATGATCTTCGAAAGCAACCAGTCCGACGTTGCCCCACGATTTGTACGCGACTGTTAGACTGACATTTATCTCCCTACTCACAACCATACTTGGAAATTAAATTCCTTCTTGCTTTCTTTAACACAGATGATGGATTTAACACGTGGATTAAATTAGGTAAGGCATTCAAAGGTAAATACAATTTATTCCCTGGAGAAAAAGAACTTTTTTCTCCTAACGTGGCAGTGGGTTCTAACATTTTTCACTCGTATATTATTTTATTCTCTTGCATCTCGATTTGATGATTTTGTGTTTCTAAAGCAAACAATTATATTACGTATTACTCCGTTTCTTGTCCCGCTTTGTCGTGCATTCCTCAGTGTGATGATTTAAAACGTTGGGCGGACCCGTGCCCACGACGAGGGCCTAGCGCTGCTAATTGGCGGGCAGTTGTTGATCGCGTCTTCGGGCCCCGCCGCTGGCCTAGGGACGTTAGGGGCGGCGTTCCCGGCATATAGCCCCGGGGATTAATTACCTGACCGGAACGGTGGGGGGTCCGAGAGTCACACGCGAGGGCCCCAACCCCTTAAGCCCCCGCTCCACCCCCGGCTTACTGGCGCCGCCGCTCTCCGCTCGTACGCCGCGTCGACGTGGCCATCGAACCTTCCGGCCGACCACGTGCCACCGGCAATGCCACGGACGAAGCGAAATGCAGACATTTAAAACCTACCCCCTCACAGACGGGTCAAAAAGTGCACCGGCTTAGGTGACTCAGGCTATCAACCGATTTCACTGCAGTGTCTATTATCGGGAGGATCTAGGGTTCGAGTCTCCACGGGAGCAGAATTATGAACCCTAGGTCGAATTCAGCTCCTGGCTGGAGGAAAACTCTAGCGGCCTGCTGTTCTGATCGGGAGTTTGTCAAGGTTTCATCAATCAACACAAGCCAATTGCCAAAGTAGTACTCTAACAAACAAGTACGCGATATTTTATAAATTAACTTTGGAAAAATTCCTGTTAATGGTTTAAACGTTAGTGTTGTCCATACGCAGACGGACAGACAAACGTTTTGTTGAAAACCAATTTTGCGGTATCATGAACCCACAAAACTGTTTTTACTGCTTTACTGTTTTTGAAATTAACTTACTTTATTATTTTTTGTCTGTAATATAACAATACCGTATCTTCATTAGGTAGTTTTATACGAAAAAGTAAAAATACGGGATAGTGACGGAGTTATAGGAGACGGGTGTAACTCCACATTTGCAAAAGAAGGTATTGGCAGATTTAGAATTTGACTCAGAGGTGTCCTTTAGTCTATATCGGATACCTACGATCTTGAATGCGCATTACTTAATTACAATAATCGGCATTACTTTCCTCCCAAAAAAATTACATGTAGGATTTCTTCGCACTCTGAAATGTATGGATCCGAAGGGAATTGAACCTGGCTTCACCTTTCTAAAGACTACACCATGAAAATTATTTGAACTTTATTTATTGATATATCATAAACCCTGATGCGACAAATGTCATTAGATTCCTCCTAATATCAGCCGCACCTCCTTTTGCCCAGCGAAGTGCAAGTAGTCAACAAATTGATGGAATTCTCCTGGAGAAATGTTGAGCCAAGCCGCCTTTGCATCTGTCCATAATTGCGATAGTGTTGACGGTGCAGGGTTCTGTGTACAAAGTGACCTCGCGATTATTTCCCATAAATGTTCGATGGGATTCATATCGGGCGATATGGGTTGCCAAATCATTCGCTGGAATTTTCCAGAATGTTTTTTTCAAACCTTCGCAAACAACTGTGACCTGGTGACATGTCACATTTGTCATCCATAAAAATTACATCGTTGTTTGGGAACATGAAGTCTCCGAATTACTGTAAATATATCCAAGTAGTTGAACAAAATAATTTTCAATCGGTGATCGATACAGTTGAAACCAGGGAATTCATTCCATATAAAAGCAGCTCATACCATTATGGCGCCACACCAAGTTGTGCTGTGCGTTGTTGACAACCTGGCGTCGTGGGGTCTGCGTCCCACTTGAGCACTGCCATCAACTCTTACCAAAAATCGGGACTCATCTGACCAAGCCACGGCTTTCCAGCCGTCTAAGGTTCAATCGGTATGGTGACGTGCCCAGAGATGGTGCTGGAGATGATGCCGTGATGTTATTAAAGGTATTTGAGTCTGCCATAACCCATTATAGCCAAATTTCGCTGCACTGTTCTTACTGGTACGTTCGTCGTACGTCCCAGATTGATTTCTGCATTTATTTCACGCAGTGTTGCTTGTTCGTTAGCTCTAACATCTCTTTGTAAACGTCGCTGCTCTCGGTCATTGAAGGCCGCCGGTCGGTGCGTTGTCTATGGTGAGAGGTGATGCCTAAAATGAGATATTCTCAGCACACTCTTGACAGTGTGGATCTCGGAATACTGAATTTCCTAACGAGTTCAGAAATGGAATGTCGCATGCGTCAACTACCATTTCACGTTCAAAGTCTGTTAATTCCGTCGTTAATAATGGCCAAAACCACGCCAAAAACCTTTTCACGTGAATCATATTAGTACAAATGAAATTTCTGCTCTTTGTATTGCTCTTTTATATCTTTTATACGCGAATCTACTGCCATCTGTATATTTGCACATTTCTATCCCATGAATTTTGTTACCTCAGTGTAATCACAAACAGCCGCATAATAACCAAGTAAAATTCACCGCGAAAGATGGAACAAGCAGCCAAACGAATCGCGGTAGAGCTCACAGTGGACGTGGCGCCGGAGGCGGCAGTCGGTTGAAACGGCACCACACAATGGCGGACATTGACGGGGCTGTGAAAGGCATTTTAAACGATTTTATCGCCGCGTTTAATCTCGTTACGGAATTTATGGAGTGCGGTGGCGGCAACTTTATTGCGGCGGGGTGGGGGTGGGGGTGCGCGCGCCGTGCTCGTCGTCTGTCCGCGCGCGAGGCGACCTCCGCGGCGAACTCAACACTTTCGTGCGCCGAGCAGCTGACGTGCTGGCGGAGTTGTCGCCGCGAGACAGCTTCGGCCTGAGATGGGAATGAGAGGAGAAATATGCACATTCGGAATAGATGATGGCTTAGCTTAGGCCTGCACAACATTTTGCGTTTGACTGACCTCGAGAGCCGCGCGCAAGCAACTTGAGTGCAAACCTAATAAATAAAGGAATGATAAAATAATAATAATAATAATAATAATAATAATAATAATAGAGTTTAAAATGTCTTATGGCATTAAATTTTAATTTTTCTCGTAAGATCCTTCTTGCGTAGGAAGCACTCGAATCTTCTCCAAACAGATTCGTTACAAAAATTAACAATTCGCGATCTGATTGAGATATTGTCTTGAATTTCTTTTTTGTGACCGAAGTTCACTTAAGACAAAAAATTGCGGGAGACTAATGTATGGAAGAACGAATGTAAAGAGATAACGACAGCTCCCTCCTTACACCCGTGGTGGAGGATAAGATGGCAGTTCGCTTTACTCCGACTTGACCACCGTATCTTACAATAGTATGGAGCATGTTCGCAATTAATATATTCCAAAAACTCTCTGAAATAACTGTTAATTTAACTAATATCTCTTATAAAATTTACTGATCTAATGCTTACTTCTATAAAGTGTTTCATTTTCAAAGTCTGGGTGCAAAGAGCCTTCCGATATATTATGGAATGAACAGAATCTAGAGACATTTGGGCGGACGCGTGCTCATACGAGCAGCGATTGGCCAATCCTTCCACAACAGTTTCCCCAGCGTTCACCGCAACAATTAAATCCACGTAGAACTTGTAGCAAAGAAAGCAAAATCCTTCACTAACAACTCTCTCGTGCCCACGGCTCAGCACTGTACTATTACTTAATAACCCATCAACTGTTGTTCCCATTATTTGCCAATCCTGATGGGACTCGGGCAAGGTGAATAAATAAACCCGATATGCCGAGTTTCCGTAGCCAGGGAGGAGGGGGAGGTAATTTCGCCGCATTTCAGCGTATCCACCCCCGAGGGCCCTGGCCGTCAGTTGATCTTGGGGGCGCTGGGCGCTGGGCGCTGGGGAAGGAGAAGCGGAGGCGCGCCCGAGGCGCCGCTGGCGAGCTGGGTGAGCTGGCGACGCAAGGTGAGACGACGCCGGTCGAGCGGGCGCGCAGCTCGCTAATTAGGGTGATTGCCGGTAGGGGCGCGCAGGTCGAACACGACGACTCAGCTGGCGCGAGGGCGAAGGGGTGGTAGGGTCTGTGGGTGGTGGGTGGGCGGTTCTGACGAGAGAGGGGGGGGAGCAGGGCTTCGGAAGAGCGTGAGCTCGGCCGCGCAAGGACGTACAATGATTCTGGAGTGTAAAGTTCGCGATGCTGCGCCGAAAGTTGGCAGAGGCGTGGTTTGCGGAGCCTCGGGCGGGTCTCCGCTCCCCCGATCCCGCCACAGCCACCAAGCACACAGCCGGGTCACACGTACACCACCACGATCTCGCGGCCCCAGTGGCTGCACCGCCTTCAAGGCTTTTGGTTGCTCAGGGCAGCAACATATCGTTCCTCAGAATCTCGGAGTGCATTATCTCGCTTGATTTGACTCTCAGCCAAATAATATAATAAGTACAATGATGAAAATAATGATAACGAACTTTTTGCACAATAGAGTACCCTGACCTGGCTTATCTATTTTTAACAGACGGCTAATCTGATCCGTAGTTTTGCGTGGTATCTGCCGAACACCTCACGAATACCTAACAAATGAGTTACGGACCATGCGCCATATTTCCTTCATCATCCTTGTCATGCCCTCACACTTCACTCACTCACACTTACACTTGCATACACTACACTAGAACACCTGTCGGGAGACCATTCCGGCTGGGGCGGTGTCCTACTGTTGGGAGAAACTCGGTTAGGGAAAACCCCGCTAGCCGACGTGTAGGTCGGCACTAGATCTCACCAACAGGCAGGGGAAGATCACCGCCATCTTCCAAAGAACACAACACGTTCGGGAATAATGATCTTAGGAGATGACGCCTTCGGAAATACGAAGTAATCAATTAATCAATCATCTATTTTCATCTGTTGAACTCAGAGAATTAAATGAAGGAGTATCGGCAGAAGTATATTTTTAGTGTGTGTTTCATTACATAAACAGATTGAACTCTCGGGAATATTATGAATATTTTCTTAAAAATCCACCGGAAACAAAAGTGTACTCATTTACAGCGTTTCATCTGAGCAGATGCCTTCAAACTTCCAAAATAGTGTTTTTTCGGAGTTTCTAGGAGGGTGTGACTAAAATATTGTTAATCGATTTGCCCCATTAAGGGAAATCAAATTATGTACTTATCACTTTGTCATGCTCCTTAAAACTCCCACAAAACTAGTTTCAGAAAACCCACAAAATTTTAAACACCTTAGATGCGTTTGCCGTTGTTTTAATTACACTTATGCACAGTTGAAGCTAATCATTAAAATTATTGATTTCCATAATCAAATAATATGTTTATTTACAATAATTTGACATAATAAAATACCACAAAAGTTAATTTTTTAAACTTTTATTTATAATCCAATGCATTTCATGAGAATTGTTACAAACTTCCAATTACATCAATTTACCCTTTTTTCTTTAATAAAAGCCGCTATATTTTGCCTTTCTTTCCTTTCTAAAATGTCTACACATCTTACAAATTCCCCCACGAAAGCAACTGTTCCTTTCAGGTAATGGGTAATAAATATAACCTGTCACACGCCTCGCTGGACGTGTACACGATGTTGCGTTATGCGCAACACATTCTGCTTTTACAGAATGGAAAACTTTAAGCAATTGGATAATAGGAAATCTTAAGATTTGTCATAGAAATCGTGATAATTATTAAAATGAATCTGATCAGCTGCATAAGTTCCTGGTTCGTGGAGAAGCAACATCTCGATATTTAGGAGAAAATGGTTTTTTTCTATCTTCTAAAGCTCCAAATGTGATGACTTGCTTCTTAAATAATTTGTTTTCGTCGCCTCGTGTCGCTTCCCACGACTCTGTATCTCTTCTCTTCTATTCCATGAGCTGCGGTTTTCGATGTAATACGAGAAAAGTACAGTCCAAACGGTAATTTCAATAACTTCTATGATAATTTTATAATTAATTGTTTACATTATACCATTCGGCTGAAAGAAAACGTAACTTTACTTTACTATGTGTACCTTTCATATCGTACTCGTATCATATTCGAATTTTCACCAGATTTCTCTTAAAATGATCCAGTGATTATATTTCATTTTGTTTCTAATTATAATTAGCTCGTTTTGAGCAAAATATGATTAATTGTTGCTAAATGCAGCGCGATTCGCTTCGTTTCTGCCTCTCCTGGACTGAAATCGTGCCGATTTCTTGCTCATTTGTGATAAGTATTTTAACATGAATGAGAATGCGACGACTTCTTGATTGTTCATTGGACCGTGTCATTTGAACAAGTAAAGTCGCTTTTCCGTTAACTCTCAATTATCATAATGTGTGATGTCACAACATTGTATGTCTTGCTGAAAAACATTAAAGTGGAATTTCAATTATATGATCAAAGTAATTATATGATTTGCCATCTGATATACACGAACTATTTCAAATTACATTCGCACACCTTTCAAGGTCTAAATAGAGTTCATTCATAACATTGACAAACTCATTGATGCTATAGATATGCGATTTGGTATATAAAAGTAAAATTGAAAGTATTAGAAAAGGTAAGCTCATTGATAAATACTAAGTTCATGAGACTGAATCGTAGGGAATTGTCACAGCATTAGAAATGTGTGAATTTTACAATAAATTGGGAATTCATCAAAACGGTTATGTGTAGAGGGATTGAAATTTATAACCTACACTTCCCTTAGCTGACGTAATATGTTGACGTCTGAAAATCCGTAATCATATATGCTATTTCAGTATTTACCATGTTATTACGCGTCATAAAATGGTCTAAAGGCAACCATTATACTCTGAAAAAAAATCGTCGGGGTCCAAATGACTTGCTTCAAGTACCATCGTTCCAGAATCTGTATTCAAAGAATCACATTTCGAAGGAAAATATGAGGAAGATGTATTTTGAATTTCTCATTGTGCCAAATTTCGGGCTAAGATCATGAAACTATTCAAGATACCACAGGGAGGAGTTTGCTGGTCAGATTTGAAACGGAGACATTACATGGTGGCGTAAATTGAGCATGTCAAACTGTCAAAAAAAGAGTCTTTACTGCAGATTTTAAAAAACCTTAATATCAATTTTTTCCATAGAATAACCATGAAAACAGTAAACATGTATCATATTCAGACAGCGTGGGACTGTCTCGACTGTTCATTAAAATAGACTTTATGTGGTTCTCTGAAATAAATGTAACAAAGCAAGTTGGATCATGATGTTTTATAACAGATGTTGATACAGGTAAGCTAACGGCAGCACACGAAACAATGATTCAGAAGTTCAGAGATCTAGCACGAGTTGTGGGAGAATCGTGGCGCATCTTAGAAATGGAAACAATATCAATTGCAGTCTAGCACAAGTGTATTACCGAAGACGCCGATTCGCTCTCTTGAAAATTAAACATCGAAACGGCCCCATCGTCACAAAGTTGTGGACTAAACACATTTTCATTCGTCATTCATAAAGTTTCTTGAAGAAAATGTGGGTTAGGAAATTAGAGAAACCCGATCTTCAATGGCTCCAGCTTGGTAAGGTGGTAAAAAATGCCCTCGCTGGAAATCAAAATGAAAATCCTTCCTAAGGTTTGTGAACGTTCTTTTCATGGACGTTTTAGATTCTTCCCCCTCCCCTCTCACATCCGTCGTAATAACGAAAAATGTGTTTTTTATTTATTACTTTTAATTGTATTCATTATATGAATTTCTAAGAAAATTATGATTCTTTATATGAAATTTACTCAATTTTTAAAAAATAATTAATTTTTTTTTAAATTATTTTTCAAAAAAATTTTTTTTTTAATTTTATTTTCCTAATATTTGATACTTTTAATTATATTTTATTTTTTATTTATTATCATACAGATTGTGATAACACAAAATAAATAAGAGGGCGTAATACACATGGAAACACATTACTCCTCTCAAGTTATTTGAGTAAAGGAGTGTGCGAACCTGTACAAAATCATCTTGCATGTACAACTAAATGATTAAATTAATAAAGCTGACTAAATAACACAGCAAAAAATTACAAAATATTGACAAATAGATTATAACTTTTAAAAAATTGAATATGATTAAATTCATAAAACTAAATTAAATCTAGATCATAAAGTATCTTACAACACCATAATAATTTACAGAATATCAAGAAAAGATTGCGTATATAAAGCATATATTGCTTAAAGAATAGTACTAGCAAATGTTTTACATGATATTAATGGAAACACACATAAATGCATAAATGTAAAATTGTTAAACATATTTTATGATACAATAATCAATGATTATAATAAACAGAGTAAGAACTATCTTGCAAAACATTTCTATGAAACTATTGCAGAGAGTGCTATAAGGAATAAATAGTGTGACTTGGCAGATTAATGATCCAAGTTCTGAATGTTTTATTATTTATAATTTTGCGTGAATTGGATTTCTTAAGTTCTTGTGGCAAAATATTAAAAAGTTTGAAATTTAAGTAACAATGTGTTCGTCTTACAATTTCTTTATTCATTTTAGGTGGGTGAAGAAGGTCACTTCGATTGGGTTGATTATATAAATTTTTTAAAAGGTCATAGTTTTTGAGTAATCATTTTTCCAGGAAGAAATGATGTAATGAAGAAATGTTGTACTTTTTATGTAGTTGTCTTGAAGGACAATCAAAGCTTTTTATGGAAATTAATTTAAGATAATTTTATGTATGTTGACTAGAAGGTACAATGTTACATCATGTGTCTCATGCCACATTACAACGCATAGGAAGCTACATGCCAGAATAAAGCATACTATATTATCAGCTTTTTGGACATAAAAATGCGTCGTAATTTATAGAATATATAAATTAAATATCGAAGTTTATTTTCAAGATAAGAAACATAGCTTTTCCACTTTAAATTGCAATCAATCAATATACCTAGGTACTTAACTTCACAGACACTACAGATTGCTCGACAAATACAATTTACCATGGCATAGTAAATTTATGAATACGTATTTTACAGTTTTGGGGTATTTTTAAATTTTGGATTTTTTTAAAGAAATTTTTTATTTCTCCGGATGCACGAGAAAATTCTCTAATGTTACCCTAAAAATCAGGTATTTGCTGGAATTGTTTGAGATATTTCTGAATGGTGTGCGATGTTTAAAAGAAATAAAAATACATATTTTTGTCCCATTTTGTGATACATATATAATGTACATTACAGGTCTTCATGTAAAGTACCCCCAATACGAATGTATAATTTTATGGGTTCAAGTTTATGGGGATGCGGCATCTTTCAGATAAAATAGGAATCAGTTTTTGTGAAAAGCCTGTCTACCGTTTAGCATCTTGAGTTGTTCACAGATGGACCATCTATCAATCTATCATACAGTGACACGTTTTTCTGAACACCAACTTTTTGGTATCAAAGACTTTCAAAAAAAGGATTCTGTCGTCACAACCTGTTAGTGGAAGCTATTTACTACATTAAGAAGTGAGAATTATCCATTTTTTCGGGGACAGGAAACTACAATTCGAGATTTTAGGCCGATAATTTGTCGTTTTCGCTTCAGCATTAGGTACCTTCCTCTGTACCATGTAAGTAGTATACGAGAAAGTATAATTAATACGCCTTTCACCGATTACATTGCACTGAAACCCCAAAAATATAATGGAAAGTTCAACTACGGCTCATATTGTGGTTTAAGGTATTATAAATATATCTCGTTCTCGAGAGCAACGACGCAACGTTTACCAGAATTTTCCGATAACATGTAGCAGTGTAAAGTGTTTCAGATTGCATTTGTTTCTACTGTTTTACATAATAGCCTGTAAAATTTGAAATTGTATATCTAAATTCTGACTGACGTATCCCTGTGATATAATTCCCTACCCTAGCACACTTTTGCGATTAGAGACGGATGATGTTTTATACACCATGCAAAACTGTAATCATTGTTTAGCGCATTATATACTGATGAAATATACTTGATACTGCTTGCTTGAGATTTATCAAAGTAATAGACTAATATTTAATGACCTGAAAATTTATTTTTACGCCTAACAGAACATTATGAATTTTTATGCGATTTTGTAACTGAATAGGTTCATTCTCTCTCTGACATCTGTTTGCGACTGCCATTTCCCGTCTATCTCAACGTGACCCCTGGGTCATGGGCGGCTGCCGGTGTCAGGTCTTCGGCGAGGGGACGCTATTTGAAGCCGTGGAGGAAGGTTAATGAGAAGCTGATGGATGCCGCACGTCGATTGATGCACGAGATTGGCGTCGGGGTTTCAGATTACCTAGCTCCGACCGCGTGACCTACCAAACACTGCTTGCCGATAAGTAGAAGGGCGAATAGGGAGTAAGCTTAGCAGGGAGTGGCCGGTTAGCCCGTGACTAACCGATCCAGATCCAATAGCAATTTTCCCATTTCAACCATCGTTTCCTCAATAGGAATAAATATATATATTGCTCGTTTTATCATTTAACTAGATGTGCTATGGAGTGACACAGACGTTTTCCTACTCTGTTTCTTCTGGGCAATCTTTTTGGTTTTATCCTCACCATCTTCCTAGCTTGTACGTATCGACGTCTAATATATTGTTTCACATTTAAACAATTTTTCGGTCTCTTGATAGCAGAATAAAAGCAGAATGCATTGTAGAACTTGCAGTGCTACAACACCACATATTTCACGCATTCTATCTAACTTTTGCGATTTTCCAATATTTAGAGAGTTCCGCGGAAATGATACTTGCGCCATTTTTAAATGTCTTCTACTTTTCTGAGGAAAAAAGAAAACAATTGGAGCCGGTTTTGAGGAAAAAAATATAAATTGCCTTTATTTCCAGCAAGCATTATGCAAACATTTTACGTGTATACTTTAATTTCTGGAAAAGAAAAAATTAGCCTACCATAAGACAGAGAACTATTGCGATATTGTACATGAACAATTGAGATCATTCCACCGTATGGACGTAACATGGCACTTAAACTAAATTTTTTCAATGATAATTCTTGCCGGTTAACCAGGTGGCTGTGTGTCAAACATAGCGAATCAGAATATTTCTCAAATGGAAACGCGTTACTTAACACTCATGTTAACTCTTGTTTGATGTATAAACTGGACCTAATGTTATTAGTGCGAATCATTTTGCCAAATATATATAAAGCACAGGGAGACCTACGCATTTACAAAAACGTTTATCACATGAAAACAGGCCATTCCAGAAATTTTGAAATTATGTCTTGATTAAAAGGTAAATTATCGTGCAGAAACCTTGTGTTTTGTTCTTAGTTTTGAAAAAAATATTTGTAAACGAATATTATTTATAATGCTACCAGCACCCTTTGGTATTTGAGAGTTTATACCATTTTGTAAGAATTCAGTACTCTCTCTAATCAACGTGACGTGATATGTGGCTAAATCATGACAACTTTCCCAGGCCGGGAGATATTTAGATTTAGATTTAGATTTAATTAGTCAAAAAATAGTAAAATCTGTACTTCACGTATGGGGAAGATCATCTGCGCACGTTTTCTTGAGTTCTAGAATCCCTTCCTATCATTTTAACTATTTGTATTTTAATTAGTTGAAAGATGTGTAGAAGTTTAATATAAATAAATATTTTTAAAAAGCACGAGGTATACAAAAATCGAAAAAAATAGATATTCGTTTTCCAGAGTTATAGAAAACTTATTTGTATCGGTAAACCAATTGCAAAGTATTATTTTTCTGCATTGCTCACAAAATAGTAACTCACCCTTACAAGCAAAAGGAGAGTTCAACAAAACTTGCGCATAGTGAAGCTACATTTATGTCCAGAAGCAAAACAAGGTGCCATCTCAGCATTTGCTCAATGGATCAGGGAAACTGGACAAAAACTTGATCGAGATGGGGATCATTGATCCGGAAGCTGAAATACATTATTTGTTACAAACATATTAAGTCCTTTTAAAAAATGAATACAATACAAAATTTAACTAATTCAATATACATATAACTGTTTTCTTAAAATAAACATTTTTTTTCTTTTTGGTTATCAGTATAGTCTTTAATTGTCAAGAAACAGCAGCAGAAAACTTTTACTTTAACTTAAATTTGTGAAACTACTTCAATTGTTTAATGCCATCTGTGTTGTAAACTAGCATATATGTATTGTATGTGGATTTCTGATAGTGAGCTGTTGATACTGACACTTGATGAACTTGATTTTTACGACGTGTGTTGTAATTATAAATATCAGTATTGCACGAAAATATGTCCCCATGTTGTTAAGTAAGTCACTTACTTACGAGTTCCATATTACTATAGAGTTCCGACATTGGTAGATTTTTGGTACTAAACTCTGTCCAAAGTGACTCTGTCAGAGACCAGTGGCTTCCATTCCAAAATTGCTGCTTTAAATGAAAAGTATGTCATTACATTCTTGTTGTTCACATACTTGACCTGGATATTTCTTGTACGTTATTGTTAACGCTCATTTCCATTATATTTTTAATTGTTTGTTGTTAAAAGTATTTATGTCAAGATATAGGGGCGTGCCGCAGTACCTTCAACTTACATGATAAATACAAGCATCTTAATCAACTAATGAGTATATTCAGTACAACGCGACAGAATGTTGAATTGTATGATCATATTGTTACTCAAAAATTCTAATTAGTTGTGACCGATTATAACAAGGTTATGAAAAGCTTTTTACTTTAAAACCCTCATGTTCTGAAGGAAGCCTGTTAATTCTGAAGGAATGGAGGTGATTATATCACCATTAACTTAATAAAACGAATCAGTTGACCTTGTCCTCTTTTTATAAACATTCAAGTTTGTTAATGACAAATGTTGGTATTTTAGAATGTCTTTTTAACATGATTACTATTCAAAATATGAAGAAAAAAAATAAAACATTGTAACAATTTATCTGATGATTTTGAATGAATATTTATCTTAGCTTTCCCTTCCAAGAAATGTATTCGTAGTTTATATCGCTTAGGGCTATAAATGTGGAAAATGTTGAATGGCATATTGCCAATCCGTTCAGAGCTCGATTTTCCGACTGTCATCTTATTCTTTAAACCCTAAAATTCCAATTTCATCTCACCAACCAATCTGATTTTTTTTAAGTTTTTCTTCTTATAATTGTGAATTCGTTGTATAATTTCTTTCTCGTACTAATGACATCTCTATCTCAAATCCTTTCGAAGACTACTAAATGAAAGTAGCATTCATTAAAAAGTTCATGAGCATTTGCATCTCAATATCAGCTAAGAATTCCCTTTAATAACGAGAAATTTGGAACATTCCCTGCAAAATATTTCATCCGAAGAAATTCACTTGCATTGACATTGCATTGAAAGTAACGCGACTCTTACTAAAAGTAGTTAACAGCGTTGACTTGTCAGACGTGAAGTTTGCTGTTGAATTTATTGGCAATAGCGTATTTAATTTGAAATTTTCTTTAACGATGTTCCATCAACGGTGTTGCTTTAATGCCGAGAAGATTCTAGAAATTTGTATGGGAGTTTTGCATTTAGGAAACACACACACACA
>BOPP01000001.1:16402380-16415262 GCA_017312745.1 Gryllus bimaculatus
GTCCGAAAACAAATTATATATTCGTCATTAGGAGACAGAGACGCGTCGAATGACATCTCGTGTGTCTTGATTGATGCACGGGAAGTGGTCTAACTGTGAGTGACGGAATCGCAAATCCGCACACTAAAGAAGTTTCTCAAATATTGCATAGGGATACGATGTAAATATGGAATAAGTTCCTGTCGATCCTACGATTAATTGGAAGAACTTGAAACTTTGTGTGTGTATACCACTAGAGAAGAATTGTATGCCATTGATTCCAAATCTTTCAACAATATGTTTTAATAAGCTAAAAGCGGTTCAATATTTTCTCAGAAAAATTCAAGAAGATCAAACCTAATCATTATTTTTCTCTATTCATTACCTTATGACGTGCTTCTTATGACTTATCATCCATATCATTATTTTATGACGTGCATTACATTTTAAGGAAATGTGAATATCACGATTTCTTAGTCCTAATTCCGTACAATATGCATGTATAAATCTCGATAAATCAAATCATTCCAATTACTTTTTTAGAAACATGTTCAATTATATGTTCACAACGTACAGTGGTTGTATTGTTCCAGAATGTGAACCTTCTTCATTTCATTAGTCTTTGAGACTTCATTAGTCTTTGAGATTTTGGACGCATTGTTTTGGGGGATTTACATGTTCTTTATAAGGACAATTTCGAGCTTTTCTAACTTTTCTAAAGCGATATTTTACGCATATATATCTATACGCGTCTATATATCTATACACACTCAATATTTTTTGAATTTAAAAACTTTCAAACTTCGAACATGAAATAACTCACTACTTTCGTTTCACTAACTGCAACCTAACACGTTTGCTCGCGTTTGACCAGGACCTTCCTGAAGCTCTTGAAGGTCATTCACAGGACTTGATGAACAAAGAACGTTCATGCTATTATTGTTAAGGCATTATAAAAATTTAGTGTATACACTGTAAAGTAGGTTAATAAGAGAAAGTGATAATACATCAGCAATCCACCATCTTTCAGTTACATTTAATTACAACACTTTTAAAATATATATTCTTCTTGTATATGTATTTGTATTGTATTAAGGTACTGTACGATGTATCACCATCAGCGACAGAGAAGACAGTTCATAAAATCCTTCTAAAAACGCAGGGTCTTCTGGTTAATGCGTCGCGCTGGTTAGCGTCTCTTCTTGCTTTGCCAAGGGTCGGCGAGTCGAAAGTTATACTTGGGAGTTGAGTCCGGTGTCGGAGGTGCGCCCAGTCCCTCGATACAGCAGCGGTCTCGTCAGGGCAGGACGACCCGGCCCGAATGGCCGAAGTTGGGCGTTGATGTTTCCCCACCGCTACATCTCCTCAGCATGAGACTCCGTCGCTGCCGCAGCCGCACGGTGATTTCGAGGGGGCGACGTGCGAACAAAACCGGTCGCGATAGAGCGCAGGATATCTAAGAATAAACGTTACAAGCTTCTAGGGCATGCAAAGAGTAGAAGATTATTACATTGTTTCAATGAATATAAACAAAGGGAAATTCCATACATCGAATTTATATGCATTTATACATGATTTGATATTTGCTCTTGATTATTTGGCAAACAGTTTGCAAAAACTTTCAGGAGGTACATAAAATTTCCCTGATAGCGTGAGGTCGTGGCCTGCTTAACACCTGACCAAATTAAGTTGCCTAAAAAATAGTCAAATATCACACGTGTAATTTCGTTATATGAAAGCAAAAAGTTATCATTTTTATCCCTCTACCTGCCTCAAGAAGCTTGTATCGTTTATTCTTAGAAATTCGTTCTGGTCAGGGCGCGTCAACTACGGTCACCCGTAGTTAAAAGTCGAAACTCGGCTACTGTCTCAAAACATCTACATTCAAAATTTAAAAAAACATCGATCATAATAATATATCGGCCAAAAAACTGGCTGTTTTCAAACATCGAAGTGACCAAATCATTAAAATTACGGATCAAAGCAGCCAGCATTTATAGTCTTCTAAAAACGTCTAATGGAAAACGTCACCGCTGGAACATGAAACTTGAACTTCCCATACGAAGGATCATTACCTCGTACCCCTTCACCAGAGGCAGCCAGGGATCTCCATCGACCCGAGTGCGTGGAGCGGCGGAGAACGGCAGAGAGAGTGTGGCACGGAGAGCGGCGCGGAGAGCGACGCGGAGAGCGGCACGGAGAGCGGCACGGAGAGTGGCAGGGAGAGCGGCACGGAGAGCGGCAGCGGGAAGTGGCAGGGAGAATAACGGCACGGAGAGTGGCCAGGGAGAGCGGCACGTGAGAGCCAGCGCGGAGTGAGACGCGGAGAGCGGCAACGGAGCAAGTGTGGCAGGGAGAGCGGCAAGGAGAGCGGCACGGAGAGTGGCAGGGAGAAGCGGCACGGAGAGTGGGTAGGGAGAGCGCAGACGGAGTAGTGGCAGGGAGGCGACACGGAAGAGTGGTAGGCGAGAGCGGGCACGCGAGAGTGTGGCAGGAGAGCGTGCGGATAGACCGGCACGCGAGAACGACGCGGAATATGGCGAGAAGCGGAGAGTGGTGCGTCGGGGGAGCGGTGGAAAGTGTGGGGTGAGTGGCAAAAAAGCGCAGTGGACGGAGGAGCGACATAGGATGGGGGAGCGGCGAAGAGCGCTGGATTGCAGAGGAGAGTGGCGGGAGAGCAAGAGTCGCGGAAAAACGGCGGAAAGTATCGGCAGGGGAGCGGAATAGGCGGAGAACGGCGAGAATAAGGGGTGTGGTGGGGAATCCGTCGGGAAAGCGCCAAGTGAGCGGGGGAGCGCGGGGGCGGCGGATTTCGAAGGGCGCGGCGGAGAGCTGTGGGGAGTGGCGGGGAGCAATGGAAAGCGGCGGGGAGCGGCGGGCAGCAGCCACGTGAATGGTGCCCAACTGGCACAACTTCGGCGCCCGTCCTGCGGGGCCACCGCCAACATTAACATGCTACGGGCATTGACCAGGGCGTGCGGGGGCGACCACCCGATAAAGAAGTATCCCTTGCGACTCGAGTTGGCAAGTTTTCGGGCCGCCATCAGGTTGCACCGCGGCCCCACTGAGGCAAGTTGCGAGGCGAATGCCGCCAGATTGCGCGTCCACCGACGGCAAATGACTGGACTGGAAGTCTTTAACGGTAAATGCTAATGCCTTGCTGCTTGAGTTCATTTGGAGCCAGGTTGTTTTAATGGCTCGTCTTTGTTGAAGAGGTACGCTTATCACGAATACGTCATTAACTGAGCTTCGAAGAGCTAATGTGTTTCTAAATTGTTAGTAGCCCAAAGGTTTAATAAATAATTAAAATAGACACATGAGGTTAGGATATTTTATTTTTCCAACTCTATAATATATTTCGTCAATGTCACACCCTCGGAATCCGAGGAGCTTGAGTTTTTCACTTGCTTTCTTAGCCTGCTAAAACGTATCCTTTATAATCTTTAATACAATCAGTTGTTTCTTACCGTCTTAAACACGATTAAATTACATATTTTAATCGTCATTATTTTGTGTGTTTCTAACTATAAAAAAGGTTGATATTTCGACACCTCAAGTGTATCAATTGTAAAAGCCACTATTTGCTGACTCGATAACAAAACCAATATATTCTTGTAAATGCTTATATAATTCACGTTATTTTCATTCACACGATTCATTTTTGTGGACCTTCTTCAATTTCTGGGTATCGAATATTCATAAACGAAATTTCCGTTTTTTGAAAATACTGACGCAGTTGAAACATTCTCATACGGCAGGTAGCTCTTTGGCATTCTAATCGATTCGCACATTGTTGACGTTTTGAGTCTTTTTTGACGATCGGTTTATGATGAGATTAGTAGCGTAATTCTCCACTGTACAGATTTTTCGCACAGTTTGTGGTAGCAACATTTAATCCAATGGTGTAGTGCGGAAGCGAAATTTAATCGAACCAACGGGAATGGTCCAGTTGCGGAGATGAAGTGAACGTTACTGAACAATTTTTTGCGCATGGTCAGCGGACCGTTGAGGTTTTAATTCTCATTGGTTCACCATCCTCCCGATTATAAATTCGTAATTTTGTTCAGTATTTAAGAGTTTTGTGATCCACAAAATATGCTGGAATGTAAAGGAAATTGGAAGTAAAGAGCTAGTCAATTATATTTGCATTGTAATTTGTCTCATCATTGAGGGTTTTTTAGCATGAAAAATTACAATGACTACATTTCATTTTTCTAAATAATTGAGCTTGTTAGTAATATTTCCTTGCCTTGTTCAGAGCAGTTTTTCTACTTGTATCATTGCATCATGATTATAACGAAAGACGAGTTTAATTTCCTCTCTGACCATTATGTAAACCCTTTATTGACTGTTTGAATAATAGGATATCAAGTTTATAATTTTGAATTCTTGGTCAGATTTTTAGACTGTAACATCTGAGTATTGCCGTTGCCTTGATAAATAAAATACAAAATTGAAATTCGCCTCTCATTATATTCATTGTTTTGAGAACAAGTAGCAAGCAATAAATAAACGAAAGTAAAAGACCTCGATGGTTAGGTAATGAAGGAATTATATTTATGTTTTGTTTTCGGATTTCGCAAATAAAGATAATATATTTTGCTATTCGTGAAGTCATATAGTAGTTGCAAAGAGTGCAGAGGAAAAATTACAAAGCTTAAAAACAATGGCTTTAAAAGTGCACTAAAATATAAAGATATAAATGCTCCTAAATTTTCATTTATTAAATATACCAACAATGTTGTTGTACAATTGTTTACTCTTTGGTCTATTCATTTAGGTATGGTCTAATACCTTCCCACACATTTGCAGATATTATGTGAAATAGAAAATGTTGAATGGGAATTCTTCATTGTCTTTGATTTACAATTTAATAATAATCATTTGATTTATATGCAATGTTTGCATGCACTGTATATGCAAAATTTTTGTATAACTAATCATATTGACAAATGTTTTGCCGATTCACGTTATGAAGACGACAATGTATTGTCAAACAACTGTATATAACTGCACTGAGCATCACGATGTGGCTTTTATTTACTTTTAATTAATCTGGTCTTATTTAAAACAATTCGTACTGCTATCTAAGTTTCGAAAACCAACTGAGTGGGCATAGAGAACATCATTTCTCAAATCACCTCTCGATATACGTAAGCAATATGCTCGATCTTTAAACATTGCTGTTGCTTTTAGATCTGTTAGTACGTATTGGTATAAATAGGAGATCACCCCATGTACTAAAAAACTATTCAAGGAACACAAAACCTATTGAAAACTCCACGAAAACAATCGCAAAGATATTTATAATGAAGAATATTCCAAATGAAGAACAGTACAACATCATACGACATGTAAACAAATTTGACAAAATCTTGTTTTCATTTTCATGTATAAACATGTTTGTTCTGTTTCCAACCTTGAAGACTTTCTAACACGTTTGTGAGCAAACTATCGTAAATCGTTTTCTACTAATGAACAATTTGTACGGTGCAATCGGCATAAAGAGTGAAGGTGATCCAAATAGAATGATTTACTCGTTATAGACGAACAGTTGATTTAACAGTCGGGATTTGATTCTGTAATTTCTAAAATACCAAATATTAGTATTAATCACAGAGAGTAATCTAGTCAATACAATTATAAAGATAAAAACCTGCTATTCATGCTCATATACTCTGTGATATTATCATATTATAATATAGGTATTATCACATTATAATATGGTATTATCAGTCAGTTATTTGTGTGCATCTCGCGTATTAAATATAACGTGTCTCTTCCAGCGGGAGAAAATAACTATCCTCTTCCGCATTAATATACATACACTACACTCACGGGACTAATGACCTTAGCAGTTGACGCGCTCAGAATTGTCAATCAATCAACCACTGTCTGGCAAATAGCGGTCGGCTGCTCTGGTCTCTAGTTTATTGTTTTTAGTTTTACCAACACTATGGAATTCCGGAGCGGTACCCTTACACACGCGAACATTCCTTCCTCATCCTGGATTTCTCCTCTTCCCTTACACTCACACTTACATACATTACACGACCACGCATTACGGGAGGTTAGAGCTCGTCATGGTTGGGCGGCCCCCAGCTGGAGGAAGAAACTTCTCAAGCGGACGTGTAGGTCGGCGCTGGATCTCGCGATCCAGCGATAGACAAACACCGCCACCTTCAGAGGTATAACGTGCACTACAGGTAAGAGACGAATAACCAAAGTAGTCGGCGACCCAGGAATCCATTAGTCCACATGTTCCGTTCAGGCGCATGAGTTCCCCATCTGACGTTGTTGTGTGTGCGCAGGCAACCGCGGGTTGGAGGCGCCCTACGCTGTGCTGGTGTTCGTGCACGGGGAATCCTTCGAGTGGAACTCGGGCAACCCCTACGACGGCTCCGTGCTTGCCTCCTTTGGCCACGTCATCGTCGCCACCTTCAACTTCCGACTCGGCATCCTCGGTGAGTACACCCGGGCATTGCGAAAACGAAGCCTTCATCGCATACATTACATTGTCCGATTTAAATGTAATCTCTTCTCAACGTCACGAGCGATACGACTTAAATTTTTGGTATTGAAATTCCTGATTGAATGACAGTGTTCCTAACACTTTACAGCTCGTGACCTTGAAGAGACACTACATTTAAATTTGACAAATATATATGCAGTAATCGGGTAACGTGTGTGTCCATGTGTCTGTGACAATGTGTCCCTGAATTGAGATAAAGTCACGTAAGTACTCTTGCAACCCAACCCATAGCACGCGAAGTGTCATTGGGTGCGACGCGATCGTCTGGTGCGGAACTGACCTTCTTTTAATCCTTCTAGAATATTCTAAGAGAATTCTCGAAAAAAGAATTATTGAACGTTTTATATTTGAAAAACGCATGTTGGGGAGATTAAAGGTCATTTAGTATAAAGCAATCAATGTGTGAATTAGCTATTCCGTTCCTCTGGAGAAGACGAATCGAGTCGCACTGCAAAGTGCAAGGATCAAGGACAAAGCAAGAACAAGAGCAACAACCAGTGCTGGAGGGTGGGCGAGAGCGGGAGCGAGTGTGAGATCAGGACATAGGGAAAGATCGGAAGCGAGAGCTGAGGCGAGGGAATGGGTGAGAGCTGAAGCAAGGTTGAGAGCGAGGGCGTGGGCGAGGGTGTAAGCCGGAGAGATTGGTGGGGTAAGAGCGAGAGCTCAGGTGAAGCAGGGGGCGCACAGGGCGATGGACGGGGTGATGCGGGCGTGTGGGGCGCCGGGGGCTGCCAAAGGAGTCACCAAGAGCGATTTCGTTTCGCTCCTTCCTCCACTCGCCACTTGAGGCAGATCGATCAGTGGATAATCCCTTCTCAATACTTGGAGGAGCAGGAATATCTTTAGTTCCCTGGGTTATCATTTCACTTTTGAGTTTCAGCTTACAGGACATGATTTTTTCTTTCTTACTCAGTTTGTTTTCAAAAATTTATTCAGAGTTATTTTGTAATCGTCATCTGCTAAACCATTTCACTTGAATGACCTGCTACCACCAATAACTACTCTTATTCTACTTCACGTTTCCACGCGTTGGGAGTCGTACGTTTTCAGATGCCGTTTTAAAATCTTCATACACATTTTTCTGATCCCCATTTTAATATTTTAACCAATGAGTAAAATATTATTTTGATAATCTGACAGTGAAGTGCTGTGATAAACTCGTTTGCAACATTAGTTTTGTGACTCCCAATGTAGTCATCTCAGATACACAAACCAATAATTCGAAATGCAAGAAAATGTAAGATTCCCGCAAAAATGTAAATCTCAAGTGTCTGTTGTTGTTAACTCGATTCATAACTATAAACGTTTATCAGCGAAAATTTATTTCCTGGAACTAATAAAATTACATAATGTTAAAACTTGAATAAGTACAAGTTCCGTTGAAATGGTCAATTTTTCAGTAGATGGGAAAATGTAAGCAATTACAATTATAATAGCAGAATATTTGGCGTGGTGAGGTCTTTTTTTTCGCTCAATAATTTTGAGAAGAAAATGAATAATATTGCATAAATAACGTAATCTTTAATAATATTATTTCATTAATAAAATGGTTTGAATTTTACCATTTAAACTTTCATTCATTTGATTATAAAGTACACTGCTATGAAAATCGTTCTGACGCGTAATTGACATGTCTTGTATCTAGTTGCTTAGAAATATATTTATATATTTAACTAATTTGTAAGTTTTGCGACTTATGCTAAACTTATGAAAAGTATTATGCTTATCCATATGAAAAATAAATAAAATATTAATTATAATTCATTCGTTTTCTTGGAGGTACGTTTATTATATTTGTTATAAATAATACCTAACAGTTCTGTTGTTGAAGAAGAAGAATTTTATATCTCTAAGTATAAATATCTCCAAACAAGCAAAATGAAAACATAGAACATTCTCGGCCGAAACATTTACATCTTACAACAGAAAATGTTGTCATAATATTCCACTGTTATACCGAGCAGTTTACTGTCTCAAATACTCAGTCAATTAGATCGTGATTCACATTCACGCGTATTTCTCTCCCTGCATTTCGGAACGGCCTGACCGTTTGTGTACTCACCCCTTCAAAGCTATTTTGCCTCTATAAATCTCTTCGTAACGAGACTGCGAGAGGACAAAATCCTGACATTTAACGGATGATGAAACACTGAGAAGTGATCGATTTTAGGGTTATCTCTCCGTTGATTGATGTGACCAAATTCTAGGATAGCTCTGATTCGAGGGGTTGTGGCAAATTGACCGATGTGAGAATATTGAAACTAATAAACAGATTTGACAATGTAAGAGTCTTCATTAATTTCATGCTATGGACAGAACAGACAAATTCCAACTGACGAGTTGGGATATTTTGTTGATGGATAGACTCATTTATGACTGTGTTCTGACATTGGGAACTGATTTCATCAAAACAAATTCCAATGATGGTCGAAGAGCTTATGACAATGTAGAGAATAAATTCCACCTCTAATTTGCTGTCATTCAAATAATAAGATATAAAATTATACTTAAAAAAGTTTGTTTTTTATCAGCCTTTGGCCGAAGGTAATATTTGCGAAGACCTAGTTAGTACTCTTCGTGTCACCGGGAACGAGTTTTTTCTCTTGCAAGTCTTAGTTTAATGAAAACTCTAGTGTCCAATGTCGCTTCTAGAAAAAATTCATGAGCGAGTGTATCAAATTTTAATTCTGTGCCACGTTGATTGAATCGATCACGTTTTGATTAAAAATTACACTTTTTCACTTTCTAATATTTGCATTTTAAAAATATGCATTAATTACTTTTCTATCTCGTGCGTCAATTGATGTGTCAGTCATCTATGGGAGATACAGAATGTGTTGGAAAGAATATGTGTTCACCAACACACCAATTTGAACAAAAACAGTTTCATGTACTCTCATGTCGGAGAGGTGCAGTGACTTTCAACGCATCATTACAAATTTTTTAAGAAGTTTAAGAGTTGTCCATTAATATCGACCATGTTCTTCCTGCAATTATTTTTTGATATAATAACAAACTATAAAGGAAGTTTAAAGAGCATCTTAAATACTTGGAGAATTTTAAATTCCTTCTTGTGCGTTTGTACGTTCAAATGAGAATAGATAGGAACAATTCTGGAAAATATTGTTCTTTGAAGATAAAATGTTAATATATTGTGTAGGTGGTTATGAGTGTTGTCGTACTTCGTACTTTGAATAAATAATGTAGTTATTGTAAATTCTATAAATGATTTCACCTCGTGACCACATATTATTAATGCATTAAATGAATAATTGCGACAAGGTTTCTATTCAGAAATGCGACTAGCATGAAACGCCTCGTCTCCTTCCCTGTGCTAGTTTTGTTTCTATAAAAAATATCCAAAAGTATTGGAAAACACCGTTAAATGCTTGGAGCCAGAGTTAATTTTGTTTAATAAATTAGACGTGAACCCCTGTATTCCATATATGTATTCTCAATGTCTTCGGTAAACATTTCAAAAAAATTTCCAAGGTCAAAGACTAACAAGAAATACAATACCCACAATTTGTATCAACAAAGATAGAACATTACATTTTACACCTATTTCCTGATTTATACGCCAAAGCTTCCATCACTCACATGTTATTTTCTCTACTAACATATTATTTTTCGAACAATTTAAAAGTCATTTCGAAAGACATTGAACAAAAAATTCCACTCACAGATTTAGGATAGCCTCGACGGTTTGGCTATTGACACGCCAGTTATATCCTTACGCAGAGTCACTCCTTGACACTTGTTCACCGAAAAAAATTACCCACGCATCACTAACTGTACCTCACTGATTATAATATTCACATCAAAATAACTCGACATCACAACGGATATACATCAAACGGTGCACCGAGAAATAAGATGAACGCCACACAAATAACATTATAGATCTGCACTACTCATCTCGAAAACATTGACCACAACCAGAACAGGTGACCAATTTCGAGCGCGCTCACATGAGAACAGCAGAGCCCGTTGATGCTGCACTCTTTGGCAGCACCACTAACATCGCTCGCGAGTGAATTCGAGCGCTGTTGCTCTGCTTGTTCCCACCGCCGCCTCTCCGCCCGCCCCCGCCCCTTCTCGTCCGTCGCCCCTTTGCAGCCGCCGCCGCCGCCGCCTGGATTACACCCGAACTCGTGTTCCGCTGATAAATGTATTTAACAAGCGGCGGAATTTACCGATAACACGCAGTCACAAGGGCATTAGGGTGCATGCGTGCAATATTCATGCTCATTAAGCAACGTTGTATTCAGTTTATTGGGAGTTTAATTTCCATGCAAATGCAGGGCAGCGCGGGCGAAGGTTTGCAAGTGCACCTGCACGCGGCTCGGCCGCAGGCGGCAGAGGTGTCTCCGAGGCGGCGTCACCGCAGCGGAAGCCAGTCACGGCTGGTGATTGCTCGTTATCATTGCGAAATAACGGTGCAAAGCGAAACGGGTGACCGGCTGCGTTTACGTCGCGGTTATCTGGCCATTTCGCGCCGCAGGTTGGGTGTTTGTCGGATCTGGCTCGGATGACAGCGGAGATGCGGGTCGGCACAGCGCGGGCGTGCAAGAAGCCATAGGTAGAAAGGAAGAGGAAGGCCTCGGAGTCGGCGGTGAGGACGAAAGCGACGGCGGAGATAGGCGCGAAGGCGGAGTCTCAGGGTAAGGTGGCGGTGGAGGCGAAGGCAAAAGGGAAAGATATAATATATTTTGGAGAGGAAGTCCAAGGGGAAGGTGAAGGTGGAGGCGAAGGCGTTGGCGGAGAAGAAAGTGGGTGCAAAGGTGCAGGGGGAGACGAAAGTGAAAGTAGCGGTGGAGGCGAAGACTGAAGCAAAAACCATGTTACAGGGAAACATGTACAGATCATTGTCGAGTGGAAGGCGAAGGCTGAGGTGAAGCTGGAGGCGGACTTGGAGGTAGAAAGGAAGGCGATGGCGAAGGGAAATGCGAAGGCTAAGGCGTCCGAGGCGAAGGATATGACGCAGGTTAACTTAGGCGGAGAGGTGGAGACGAAGGTGGAGCGTGTGCCTTTGGTATGAACAAAACATTGGAACATTTGTGACGGCTATTGATCTTAGACTGTATTTTTGAACGAACTTGTAAAACTGAAACCCGAGTCTGACCGTTTTACATGAATTATTTCTCAATTTAGCGTTACCGTCTGCGGGTTTGTAGGTTTAGTTCCCAATTGTAGCACTGATGCGTGCCGGGAACCTGAAAAAACCGGAGTGAGAGGGGCAGAAAGAGACTGCAAGGAGGCAGCAGTGGAAGAGACGAGGAGCGGTGAGAATTCACCAACTGAACGCTTGTGAATTTACACAGAAAAAATGGTCGCCTCTTTTTAAAGTGAAATAGAAACGATCGTCAAATCTGTCTCTTCAGACAATCTGTGTGTACAGATAGATATTTTAGATCATTGATTGTAATCATAACATCGAATATCAAACCAACAATTGCTTTGAGAAATAATTTTATTATAACATCAAACGGTTTTCAATAACCATTGCTCTTTATAAATAGTTTGGTAAGTGGATTTGCATTTCCGTAAGCATTTTTAAATAACGATGTTCTAATGCATATCCATGTTAACCTTCATCAATTTACATAGCCCAAAAAGCCTTTACACATCCCATCAAATGTTATTTCATTTTAACAGAGCCAGCGACAACGCACATTAAAGCCTTCGATGAAAAGCATACAGCGCACACGGTGACCTAATTGATATAGAGAAGAGTTGGGGCTACAAATGACATAAGCACCAATGACCGCACAACGAATCCCGTTGAGGCTTTCCGCTGCCGGTGTTCTGCGCGAGGATTGATGTTAAGTGTTCCGGACGCCCCCTCTACTAAGGGTATTAATCCTGCAAATATAGTGCATTTTATTGAGGGAGGCGGTGGTGAGAGCGAAGCAGCTGCTCCCATCACGTGATGCTCCTCGCCCGGAGAAACCGGCAAGTGACTCGGGCAGCCATCTGATGTCACTTTAGTGCCTCTCACCGCGGAAGGTCCCTAGGGTTCGACTGCCGACGGGCAGGAATTTCTACACTAGCTACGCGATTCAATTTTCGAGACTGCCTGCTCTCATCGGGTAGGTAGTTTTCTGCTGGTTTCTTTGATTTCAACACCAAGTAAAGCAGGAGGCCTAACAGACAGCCAGTGACCGTCGCGTGCGATCATTCATTTCCATCCCTGTCGTATCTTTATTTACACTAACATGCACTACACGAATACCAACCTGTCGAGAAACAGTCGGGAGTTAGAGCTTGTCCGGCTGAGGCTTGTACCTCCGCGTGGTGTTAACTGGTTGAGAAAGACCCCCCCCCCTCCCGCGGTCGATGCCATCTCGCCATCCAGCGGGATAGATCAC
>BOPP01000001.1:16435871-16478949 GCA_017312745.1 Gryllus bimaculatus
AAAAAAAAAATAAATGGCTGTTTGTTTTTTCTTTAGATTATGAATTTTATAAAAAGGAAAATGTTGGCAATCTGAATACGTTTCGAATTTAACCAAAAAAAATAAGGTTTTCCGTACGCACGCTGAAAATTTCTTTGGTACTTCTGGAAAAAGTGACAAAGAGTAAATTGGTTGAAAAACTTTGAATTGTTCTCTGTTGCTTTTTTGAAGAGCCAGCATTTTGCAATCCCAGATATTTTGAAATATATCGAAGAACATCTGCATGCATAAGGATTGCATACTTGGAAGACTGTAAGTTTAACGGTAAGTATAAAGGTGTGGACAAAACTCTAACAAAGTAATCCGGAATATTCATCTAAACCGTGCGTAAATATTAAATTTATTGTGTTACTGGATAATTTTTTTTAACAATTATAATAGGATGAAGTTCTTCGTAAAGAAATCTGAAACCGTGCGTGCCGAAACTTGTTTTCTATAAAATTCCCAAGGAGTGAATTTGGTGGCTGTAGACCTTTTCGTGACATTAACTGCAATTCGCGAAAGTTTTAGCTGAAGAGGTTGCCACTATTTCTGGATTATTCCATGTCCGTATTATTATCATCTAAAATAAATTCCGGCAAACACCTTGTTCTTTTAATGTGGTCGTGATTTTTTATTGATCTGAATGTACTTCAATTCGTAACGAATTGCACTTACGAATGCGAATCGTGCGAGGTGTTTGGAGGCTTAGTCAAACAGTGTCTCATCAACGGTTGTGTGTCACTCTTTCTGCGACGCTCGCTTGCGCTTCATAACTCTACTGGGGTATTGTGGATACATTCGCTCACGCAGGGGTTGACTACTCATGTTGGCATCTCTGCGTTGAATTCTTAGCGAGTGAATACTTTACGCGTTCACTTTACCAGGTTCTTTTCAGTCTGAATACTTTTAAAGGAAATTGGCTCATCACCACCGGTTCTTTTCGCGATCTTTTTGGGTTGGTTCTGTCAGGTCTACTTGGAGACATTCGCATACTACTTACGCATGTGATTGCGGTCCGATGATTGTCTGATATACATTGTATATATGTGAGTAGAGTAGTTTGAGGTATCTCCTCGTGAGTTGTTCGTTACGACTGGTTGTACCAGCAGTGTGTGATCAACCTCATCGCTATCATAGGCCGTTATTTATAATAGTAGCGCTTTGTGTATTGGCAATAAGTGTAAAATAGTTTTTCATTTTCCGAATGTCCGGCGTGTGTACTCGCTTTACTTTAATTTTTTGATTTAAAATCATAAATGAGTTTTTTTCTAATCGATCATTGATATCATTAACCCTCTTTGAAAATGATAATTTTGGTGTGTAAGTAAAGTATAATAAAAAGTTTTAATGTTAATTCGTAAATACTCTAATACAGTTCCAAAATTTCAAAGAGGGCGTCATCATTTGACGTAAGCAATGGAGTACGTATGTCCATTAGCCTCATGTTCACGGAACTGCATTATTCGTTGCATTCTTGCAGCAGCAGCAGCTGGTTGAAATAAACAGCAGTGATTAGTATTTCATGATACGGCGTCTTTCATGATTCTGACCTCATTTTCACGCGGCATCCGCTCCGGCTCTCGGCCTGCGCGAGGCCGGACTGGCGATGAACGCCTAATTCATCTGTACATTTGCGCACCTCGCACCCTCCATCCCTGCCCCTGCCCCATCCATCGCAATCCGCCCCGCGCGGCACAGTCCGGCGCGGAGCATCGCCCCCCGGCTGTTGCACTTATAATTTTAAGTTAGTATCGACGGGCGTTGGCGGAACGGTTTGCCAAACAGCGCTGTCAAATACATCCTGACGGACGCCTAGATGGGACGCTGGTGGTAAGGGGCGACGGCGAGACGGGCGCATGGGCGGGCGGGCGGGCGGACGAACGCGCGGACGAACGGACGGTTCAGGCGGGTCCTGAGGGCGACGGGCTGGCGGGTGGGCCTGCTGCGGGAAGACGTGCGGATGTGCTGACGCGGCGACGGTGAACGGACGGACGGGCAGTGAGGCCGGAAACGGACGGGTGGATGGGCGGGGCGGACAAGAGGCCGGGCTAACGTGCTGACGAGTGGACATGCCCGACGGGCGGACGGGGCAGGACTGGGGAACGAAAACGGTCGGACGAAGGGACGAACAGGTGGAGGGGCGAGCGGACGGGCAGACGGGCGAGTGGTGCGAGACAGAGAGAGAGACAGAGAGAGTGAGAGAGAGACAGACAGAGAGAGAGATCGCTGATGTAGCAGTTGCTGCTCAGATTTTCCTCATTATTTTCGAGGCGAGAACGCATGTTATAGCCAATGGCGGTCCAAACCATCACAATTTGCGTTTGTTTGTGTGAAGAAGTACCCACTCGTGCACGACCCTCCTCTATCCACTCACCCACATATGTCGTAGCAGCGTGCCATGTTACGAAAACCCTTTTTCTGGAGCGAACTCTATCACATACTAAATATTGAGATCTTTGACGTCGACGAGTAGGTCGTCACTTGCTTGCACGATTACACGATGTTTTACGGCTCTGCACAGAGCAGTAATACTGACACAAAATCATTGTTTGCTTTGAAGTGAGTGAAACCTTAAATTCAAGACGTAGTCAGAATATTTGTAACTTAAGTAGATAAAATTATGGTATAAGTAGAATAAGGAGGAGATAATTGATAATAATAAGTGGACCAGGAGAAGCAAAACTTACATGTTTGACCTATCAACTAGTGTGCGCCCAGCACAGACACTATTCCAGAGCTGCTCATAGTCAGGGGAACTCTTCCTCACAAGTTAACTTGGCAATTGATGAGGGATGACGTACGTAGACAGACGCTCAGCGGGGACTGTTGACCAAAACGTTACACGACTTACAAAACTAGTGATGCAAAATCAGCACTACTTTCTCGCCCGTGCTTTCGCGCAAAATTCGCGAAAAGTACTCGAATATATGAAAAATTGTAAATGACCTTATTTTAAAATCTGTCTTTAAGGAACGGATTTCCTTAAAAGAAAAATATTCCTTTCTCTATCTCCATAATTGTAGTTGTAGGAAGACACCGAAAAATATCTGAACTTTTGCAATTTTCAAAAAATTAGGGATTTCAACAAACATGAGCCTGAGCATGAACCAACATCATTCTTTTAAACGTCCTCCATACTATACAATAACAAAAATTAATAAAAAATGATGGAGCTATCTTCTTTTAAATTTTAAAAATGTCTCAGGAGTTTCATGTAAAGTACTCCCTCCCCCAAAAAAATTTAAATATCGGTTTCAAATTCACAGAGCCACGACATCAGCCAGATCGATTGAGGAATATGTATTTTTTTAAATCGGCTCGTTTCAGCCACCAGCGTTGTTCACAGATAGACGGACAGACAGACATATAGACAGACGTATAGACAGATGTACAGAAAGACGAAGAGAAAGATGGACACGAGAACATTTCGCCATCATTCGATTTTTTACTATCAAAGATCCACAAAACATTGATTCTGGCTACACCTTGTGTTTGAGAATTTTGTTTTCTAAATTTAGCAACGGAATTTATTCACTTTGTCGATACTAGGACCCAGTAATAGTTGTAGTTTTGAAGTTTTGTCTACCGAATTCGCCGTGTTTTTTGCGCAGCATTACATAACTTTCTCAACACATCAGAGCTCACATAACTTTCTCTATACTCCACAGCAAGATGGTAATATACATACGTTGTACGTAGAACGATGACTGCAAGACGTATACATAAGACAATCATTTGTTGATGTTATTTGCAATCACAGTTATTATATTGAAGTTGTGAATCTGTTGGAAGTGTTTCAAAGTTGTTGAACTGGTATAATACGTGTCGAATCAGAATCATTGCATAACTTGATTTACACATTATATACTCTGACATTATAAGATATTTCATCTCATCAACTTGAGGATCGTCTCGATAAATTCTCCGCAATTTCCTTCTTCCTTCACTTTTTAAACTAGTGGTGCTAAACAGCACGTACATTCTCCTCCGTATTTGTAAACAAAAGTACGTGAAAATTACTCGAATTTTCGAGAAATTGTGAATGACCTTATTTTCAAATATATTTTTTAAACTAATTTCATTAAGAGAAAAGATCTCTATTCTTAATATTTTAGTTGTAGGAAGGCTTCGAAATAACATGGATTATTGACACCATATGTCAGAGAATTTTTTTCTAAACTTATCAACTGGATTTATCCACTTTTTTGTTACCAGGGCTCTGTAATATCAGTTTTTGGCAAAAATTCGCAGTTTTTTCGCGGAGCATTATATAACTATCTCTCTACTTCGTAGCGAGAAGGTAAAATACCACTGGTTGACTCAGGTGACTACAGCTGTCGCATTGGAATTACAGCCCATCAGAGGCACCCACAGAAAAAAAGAGTCATCGAGCAATAGATCATCTAATGAAAAACCCTTTAATGAAAAAACTCGCCATCCTAAATAAATCTGGGCCTAGGGCAAGTTGCTCCAACTGTATCAGATTGTGGCGGAATCGATATGCAACCTCCGAGCTTCCTCAACGCAGTCCAAGAAGGTTATGTAATGTTCATACAAAAACAAAAATGTTACTTTGGTAATACGAATTTTAATGAACTTCATGTGATGTCGTTGTTGTAAATTCTTTGTCTCCCGTGTTTCAATATTAACGGTCACTGCAAACGAAGGAATATATGCCTGCCATAATTTTCTCCGTCCACCAATTGAGTGAGAGAGAGAGACCAGTTACTGCGAATTCGGATGTTTGATCTCCCTTTGAATGCTTGTAGAACTAATTACTCAGTGCTTCACGTCGCTGTGTTCTCTCTTGAGGCTTTGTGGTTCGGTAGTTCTAACGAACCTTTTCCGGGGCGTTAAGGGTTTCTTTGTGAATTTCATTCATAATTTGCTTTAGTACTGTTGATTTTGATGTACGCACATAAAATAAATCTCTTCTTAGTAGATCCTAACTGCAACAAAATATCCTCTTTGGTGTGGGAAGTGTGATTTAAGAGAGAAACAATTTGTAAGTTTAAACGTGATAGCATCATTCGTAAAGAATAGCGGAAGCTTTGTTGAAAAGATTTGAAATACTTTCAAGTTAAGTTTGCTACGGAAAACATATGCTCTGGCGAGTTTTTGAAATGTTATTTCGTTTTTGCTGCCACCATTTCATTAACTATTTACTATCTCTTCCAGTTGCTCAGGAAATACACTTTCTTCTACTTCATATCCGGAAAAAATGTTACTAATATAACAGACAGGCATATCCAAAAAGTATCGTGAACGAAAAGAAGACGCAATTTCTTGAAAAATCTTTATTGTAGCTCCTCCAGCCCATGTTACCTCATTTCTTCACGATGTCACCACTAGAACTAAGAAATTAATCACACCATGGGATCAGCTTTTACATCGCAGTGATGAAAAAGTTTACCGCCTAGTATAAGCATAGTTGAGCACATATTGAGCAGTAGCTTCAAAAATAGCTGGAAAACACTTGTGTATTTCTTTTGCAAATCGAACATCTACGCATATGCTTCTATTTGAACTTCTAGAAAAAAAGTATGGTTATTGTAACACTTACACAAGTTACACGCGAAAGTTACACGCTTTCAAAGTGCGGAGTAACGATGGTCTCGTACCTGCGAGTTTCCATCTGTCGATCTTTGCTTTCATTCTGCAATCTCGCGGCATGGGGAGTTGACTCGCGAAGGGAGACAGGTTAAGGCATGAAACATTTGCTACTTTTTCGCTCTTACGAAGGTACTTCGTAAGGAGAGAAAGTTATGTAATCGTGCGCCGGAAACATCTATTTATTTTGTTAGAAGTATGTTTGTCTATTTACCTTCATTTCCTCTCAGTCTGAACACTCCTTATCCGCAATCCTCGTGTTGCCTCGATCCTCCACGCCCCTCATCGCCTGCCCTGCACCCACCCGCACGCCGTCGCACCACCACACCTAATCTAAACTCACTTGCTGTCTACTGCCACCTCACATCCAACCCACCTGACCTTTCCCTTCCATACTCTTTATTTCTTCATTTCAGTCCCCACCTCCTCCCACACCCTGTCAACTGCATATCAGGTCTCCCGAGCACACCCTGGTCTTCGGCCACTCTCACCATCTACGACTCGGCGTAAGCGTCTGTTGGAAAGAGGGAGGGAGATGGGCTCGGAGCGAGAACGGCAGGGTGATTTTTGTTGTGGCTCAAAGCGACCCTAACGAGCAGACCGGGCACCGTGCCCGGACCGCCGCCACCGCCGCCGTCACCGCCATCACCGCCGTCACCGCCGCCACCGCCGTAACTGTCGTCCTCTCACTGTTCTCCTCTCTCACTGTGCCGAGAGGTCCAACGTGCCAGGTTCGCAATTACTGCCCGCGGTGGATGGAGTGCAGAGTGGCAATGCGGAGAGAGATGCGGGCAGTGGAGGAAGGAGAAGGGTGTGGAAGGGAATGGGGAGGTTTGGAAGGGTGGGGAAAGAGCGGAGCAGCCGCGTCAGCAGTGCTACGTCGTCCCCGACGCCCCTTGAACACCGCGCTTGCGACGCGTAGTGTTCGCGTAGTGATCATCCGAGAGAATGAGCCAAGAGCGTTGCTCGCCACTTAAAAGAATCGTCTCCACCTCGTTCATTCAACATTACCGGAGGTTTAGCAAAGTCAGTGTAACCGGAACACCGGAGTGGGGCCTCTGGTGTTGGGAGCCTCGAATTACTTGCCTGTCTAAACTCAATGAGTACGGCGGCTGGCTGCTCTGACCGGTAGTTTTCCGTGACCTCTCCGATCAACACCAGGTGAATACTGGAACAGTAGCCTATCAAACGGGCAGCAGAATACGCCTGATATTTCCTTCCTCTTCCCTGTCTTATCCTCTCCTTTTACTTACACACAACTATACTTATATACACTACACTTCCATACATGCCGGGAGCTAAGAGCTTGACCCGGCTGGGGCGGTGCCCCGTTGGTAGGAGATAACTGGTGCGGAAAAACTCCTCGCAAGCCGACGTACATCGGCGCCGGATCTCGCCAGTGAACGGGGAAAGATCACTGCCACCTCCTGCGATAAAATATTCACTACACTTATGAGACTAATGGCCTTATCATTTAACGCGCCCTGCATGACAAATCAATCCATCAATTAGTAGGGTTTTTTAAGTTAACTCGCGGTAAAATAAACTCTAAAAATTTTACTGATTCCCAGAAGGTTTCAATAATGTCAATTTTCAATTATTGTATGAAAATTTTAATTCAATAATCAATTTTCTATTATTTATGAATTTACATAGAGAATATTTTCAAACAACAAGTACAACACATAACATAAGGTCCGTTCTAGCCAGTGGGCTTTTCGACGAGTTCTTAAACAGTTCACCATCGCCGAATACCGCAACGCTCTGTAAAAATGTATCCTTTCTTCTGCCAGACGAGGAGACCACTAGTTAATCCATCAATATATTAGGTGAATGCGTTTAAAAGTAAGGAGTAGTTTTCGTTGAGAGATTTACATGTTTTCGCATAGCGCTGAAATTTAATTTATGTTGCAAAACTTACCTATGGAAATTAAATCAAATCTACTTATTTCACATTCGTCTGTCTGAGTTATGGCTCCATTTAAACCCTCTGCATTGGACCCTCTGAGAAGCCGTCTACGGCATTCAACATTACAGTTTTAATTTCCACTTCAACCATGTCTGTGCTGATTCGTATCCAGATGTCTGTGGTACGAGCCGTGCTTTAATGGCCAGACAGCTCCACTTCTACCTCTGACTGCCAGGCTTCAATTAGCGGTTGATTCATATGGAATCTGTGGTGGTACAGCCCGGGTTTCCGGCTGTTTTTCTCTTCAACCTCGTGTTTACGCTATCATCATTGCTGCCTCATCATTTATATCTAAACATCACAATCAAGACATTAAAATTATTCTTTCACATCAAGTATTAATCTAATATTTAGGAATGTGTAACATAATCAAGTTAATATCCGGGTCTCTGAACCATACATTCACATCGGTATTGTAGCCCGAAGTAACTGAGAAGCTAGCGTGAGGGCGTAACATCAGAGCGAAGGTGGTGCTAGAACAGAGTTTTAGCAGCTGTTGCTTGGAGATCTCTCCGCTCAAAGGCACTCCTTCACAACCCGCCATCGCGAAGCTCCCTCACGGGAGCTCATCGCTAATTGGTCCAATCTTAAAGTGGCTTAGCAGCTCTCAGAACTTCACGGGATGGATCCTGAGAATCCCACTAATTTGTGCTAATTTTGAGAACTAGAAACCGCAAGAGTGCAATGAAATACTTTTAGTTTTTAAAATTTCTATAAAAAGAATATTTCTATGAACAATATTACAGAATGTTATTTTTTGTTGTTATAGTAATTTTCACAGGCAACTAGATTAACTCGAGAAACCATGATTTCTTGAGTAGTGGTTTTTGACTACCGTTTGTATTGCTAAGTCTCCAAGACATCTGAATGCAAAAAGCAGAAATTCGATCCAAAAGTTTCTAAAATTCAAATTGACTGAAACGTTTCTAGCCGCCCCCTCCACTTGAAGACCGCTGTTTGGGTCATAGACGTAAAATAAGTTTGAAGCCATAAAGATTATTGACTCTTTCCTATTATTATGCGGCGATTATTAATTATTCATATTGTGAAATGTCTACATAATTAATATTGCCATGCCAGAAAGCCTGCAGAAAACGCGTACTTCCCTGTCAATCTGTACAATCGTAGTAAACCTATTTGCTATGCAAGTTATTAGATTTGACTGTTTGCTGGTCACTCGCGAAGCTTATTATATTAGGTGAGCGCTCAGCAACTGCAAGTTCCCAAACCCCTTCACTGAGAAACCGGCCAGACCTCGGCTGTGATCCTCCAGCCCCGAGTGCGCAGACCTCCAGGAAGTTCCGGAGGTCTCTAATTAACGGGGACCATCAGTGGACCCACTTTGGGCTCCAGTGCGAAGGGTTGCAACGATTATTAAATCGCCTCGTGTCACTTCAGTCTCAAGAGAAGTAGGGTCTAATTAAACAACCTTCGACTTTCAAAGAATGGAATTACTCTTTCATTTCCCCCACTCCATCCTCTTGTTTCTTCTATTTCATCACCCACTATCACACACCGTTCGTTGCTTCTACTTCCCTTTTCCTCTCTTTGCATTCCTCCCTCTCTCTCTTTCTCTCTCTTTCTTTCTTTCTCTCTCTCTTTCTTTCTCTCTTTCTTTCTCTCTCTTTCTCTCTCTTTCTATCTCTCTTTCTCTCTCTCTTTCTCTCTCTTTTTCTCTCTCTCTTTTCTCTCCTACCTGCCTTTTCTCCCTTCTCTTTCATCCTCTCCATTTCTTTTCTACCTCCCTATTTCTTTCTTCCTCTCCCCTCTTCTCTCTACCAATTTCTTTCTTCCTCTCCCATTCTTCCTTACCCATTCTACGTGAAGCGTTTATTCGTTTTGCTGGTACGCTATAGTTCACGGAGCTGTAAAATACTGAGCTTGTGAGTGCAGATGTGCCAGGCAGTGTCATTGAGAAGTCGGTCAGTACTCGACCCGCCACACCTCCACAACCACAAACTCTCTCTATTCTCTGTCCCTCTCTCTTTCTCCCCCTTCCTACACTCTCTACATTCCCTTCACTCACAGGCTTCTTACCTATTCCAGCTCCCCTACCCTCCCCCTTCCCCTGTTCACACCCCCTCCCACTCTTCTGTTCTCCCTCTCCTTGTCATTCTCCATTCGTCTTAATATCCCTACCCTCTAAATGATTTTCCTAGTTAATTCCCCCAAACCTCCCCCTCAAACGCTCCCTTCAACCTTCTCCCTCTCTGAATCTCACCTCTCCGAATCGCCCTCCCCCTTTCAAACTCTTCCTTCTCAATTCCCCTCGCTATCTCCCTCTCCCTTACTCACACTCACTCCTTCTCCTCTTTCCCCTCCCTCTCCCCCCACCGCGGCCACCAGACATAGTAGAACGTTACCGTTTTAGTTCTGAACGTCGTTCGAGGACTGCGAAACACTCGAGTCTACGAGCGCAACAGTGCAAGGCAGCGCTTCGGAGAAGTCGGTCAGTACTCGACCCCCTCGCGGCCCCGGGCGCGCCGCCGCGCCGTTTCGGAGGTCTCTAATTCAAGGGAAGCGCCGCTGCCGACGCCACGAGTCCGTTTCGTACTAGCGACGTCGCCTTGCGGGGCTTATTACGTCGTCTTGCGCGCCGGCCGCCTAATTTGCACTCGCCCGCGCCGCTCCAGCGCCCTTTGAGAATCTTCTGCGTGAAGGGCTCTTTGCTTCGCCGCCGGACTAGCGCCAGCGACTAGCGCGCCGCGCCGCCGAAAGACGTTGCCACTCGCCGACTGCGCCCGGATCGGGGCTGCGAAGGACGGTCATCGACTGCAAAGGAATGGTTAATTGCGAGCAAGGTGAGGAAAAGTGTTATAAGAGACAGGTAACCTATTTTGGTCACTTGGCTCACAAGTAACGTTCCTTCAAATATAACGCGCTATGGAAAAAATAGTTTTTGACAGTTGGTAAGAAACTATCGACACAAAATCTCTCTTAGAGTATAAATGATGACAACAAACATTTTGGCAAAATAGGACTATTGATTTTAAAACTTATTAAAAAATATAATAATTATTATTATTATTATTGTTGTTGTTGTTGTTGTTGATGGTGGTGGTGTTGCTGTTATAGTTGTTGGCTTTAGTTTTATTAGAATTATTATTAAGTGTATTACTGTGTAATAGTGAATTAACCTTTGGTCATACATCAAAGATTTAAGACAAAACACAGAAGTTTGTAGTGTTGGCTTGTCGGGTAAATAGGCGCACACGCGACACACATTATGCTTCAACACTGTTTACATCAGTAAACTGAAAAACGATGCGCTTTAAAGCCTCGAAATCAGGTTTTCGTGTCTGTAACATAAGCTAAGTTTATGTCGTAATCTACAAAATGAGACCTTTTGCACGTTCTTGGGATAGTCCCTCATTCCTTAGCACTGGTTGCCGGAAACGCTGGCAGTTGGGTTTCAGTGTGAAGCGATGTTCACTTTTCAAACAGTTGCTACATTTAATAGTAAGGTTGCAATATTTTCATTTTATATAAAAAGAATCCCAGAGAATTATTTAGTTGATACAATCAAGAGTGCCCTAATGACTGAAACAATGAACGACCACTAAGATTGAAACCAAATTAATAAAATGCAATGTCCTCAAACTGCTCTGAATATTGAACATGATGCCAAGATATGTGACTCATATGACTTTCTTCACATATAAGAATTTCAATGAAAGAGTTTTAACTGATTAAAGAATCACGACAAAAAAGATGAATATTGCAATTAAAAATCCTCTTACAGTTTGTCATTAATATTAAGCCAACATTCAAATATTCTCGATATCTAAAACCTGTACCTATTTTTTTATGGTTTCTGAAGCTATATTATATCTGTCCATTGCGTACAGAAAAAATTACCCAAGTAATTGTTCAAAATACTAAGCTAATTTTTTCAAAAAATTTTTGTAACGTATCCTTTAATTACAATTCGTTACTGAAATATTTTCTTAAATAACACTTTAATTTGTATTTCACGAATATTTCGTTTTTTTAAATTTCGAATAATCGATATATCTGAACAAATATTTCCAATTTTAAATATGATCCATCATACCAGATTGCGACGATGTCTTATTAAAATAATTTTAACAAGAATTATTAACATATTTTAGTAGGCTTGTTTTAAAATGGGGAAGAAATTAATATTTATTAGTGCATTAATTAGAGAATTAATTGAATTGCTCATATATTTATTATTGCTTCAATAACAACACTATAATTTAAGAAGTCACCCTCGAATATTGTTTTCAGATTTTCGGGTGTAGTGATTTTAAAAAATTACAAGAACTCAACATTAAGTGCCCCATTCAGGATAAATATGTCAGAACTAGTGAGTAAATGGATGGGGTGATGCCCTTTACTCATTTTCTCGAAGGGCAATGTCCTCGTCAGATTTGCTAATTGCCACGCAGCGGCGACCATTGGCAGCAATGAAAGGAATGCTGCTTCCGATCAATTACAACGGGCTGCGCTGGCCGGAAAATTCTTGCGCCCGCATACCGAATGTGTAGAGAGTGCATGCGGCGAGTTGCAGGCATTCCACCCCGAGAACCGAACCGAACCTGCCGCGCATCACGGAATCGATTCTGCTTTCGCCTTTGACACCTGACCGATTCTTGCGTGATGCTGTCCTGTGCATTCCGTGTCTATTTCTAGACGCTCCGGAGGCGGCGACAGAAAGTATTTCAGATTAGGGGCAAATCTCTTCCCCCACATTAAGTTTGAACTAATGATTGCAAAACCATAAATTTATGAATATTTTCTGCTCACGATTAGTGATAATACTCCTTTGAAATGTTATTAGATCTATAGAGGTTAGTGTTTTCAATAATTAGAGTAAAATTGGAAAATTAGTTTGGCTTTGAGACAGGGGGCATGGCCCCCTTGGCCCCTACATCTTTTATCCGTCGCTGCAGATGATATGTCGGACGAAATTTAGTTACTTTGTCAATGAAATATAAATGTATATTATTTAATCCACAAATTCCTATTTAACGCATTCTTTAGCAACAAACATGGTAACACATTTTCTGAATTTTTATATTCGAGTTATCCATGCACGCAGAAACTCAACCCATAAATATACAAGTAGGATATTACCCGACAGAAATATTACAATAAACAATTCTCCGTCCCATTTCCAATGCATAAGGTTCCATAAATAATTATCTTGAGTAAATAAATAACTATATCTAAATGAAATTTGTTTGGAAAGAAAACATCGCCCGAAACGTGTGTTTAAAAAAGCAACAAATGACGTGAATAAGATATTCAGTTGTCTGCGTGAATACTTCTTATACGATATTGTAGACTTCATTATTTGATCTCCTTAACTCGAATTCTTCGTTATCAAAAACTTTCTTCATTCTCCTCTACTTTTAATCTACACTCTGTTTTTAATGTAATACGCCAAATATTATGAAAGAAGTATCTCGAACATTTCTAACATTTTCAGTGCATACCTTTCAACCTTTCAAATGATTTTTTATTTCTACTTGAGAGATTTAGAACAAGAGTACATGACTTCACAAAGTCTTGTCAAAGACCGTTCTTGAATAATGCGTGAAACGTATGAGAAAAATTGTACTAGCACTCTTAAAATACCCCTGAATTTAGAGTATGTGTATACTTGCCAGAGGTTTTTCCGACTATAAATGTATATCACTATTTTGTGACTTGATAAGTAATATTTGTTTACTTTTCTGAGGGATGGATAAAGAAAATTTTTGTACACTTTAGTATACTTTTTTATTTATACTACTTTAAACTGCAGTGATAGAAGGAAAATTATTGGAGAATCACATCAACATTAGAATATTGAAAATTGGTCGTAAAATCCATGTTCAAGGTTCTTGTCAGCTGTAGCTTTGCACACGCGTCAGTACTGAGGTATTTTACTTCTGTTACAAAAATGGCATATCAAGAGGAGGTACATGCTATTGTTTACCCCAAAAATAGATTTGTATCTATGAATGTATATCCGGATGGATGGATATATGTCGTGCATAACTGTATCAGAAAAGACGCTTTTCAGCTGAAACTTTATAAATACGTGAGGAGTTAGATTTTTTTGTACAATTCCGGTGATCATCAATATAAATTATAATTTTCGATGTACTTCATTTCAAGTCTATGACATTTTCTGAAAAAAGGCTGCAATTTTTGTCTTACAATTTTTTGCTCGTATGAAAGAAAGTTTATTTATGTCTATGATATAGTTCTTATTTTCATTAACACCTCTCACGTTGGAAAAATTGCAAAAAGGTTTATATTTAAAAAGCTAAGGGGTCCCGTTTAAAAAGCAATTTTGAGCTTTGTACTCAGCCAAATTTCGTAATTTTTGATCTAAATCAATAATTGTGGGCTCCAAATGTTTTATTGTGCGGTATTGTTAACCGAAATACCGTATAAGCACTAAATTTTAATGAAATCATAAAATTATTAGACTGAACGCTTACCTGTGTTCTGTTGTCCATTGTTTGGTTTGGTTTATTCGGAATTTTCTCTTCAAGAAAACCTGTGAGTGTAAGATTGCTGTTTGAGAAACTTTAGCGTTTTTTTTTCACTTCAACGAGAGTTTTTAAATACAAAGCTTTATGACTGTAAATTAAGTGTCCATCAATCGTCTGACTCATGTGCGTTTTCTCAAAAATCAGTAGTTATAATTATGTGGTGTTTTTTACACAGAAAGACACAGAACTTCTTTTTCATATTTCTCTAAAGTATATATGTACAAATCTTGCTAAATAAAAAAATCAATTACATTTTCAGAAAGATGCTGAACTCACAGTTCACAGTAAATAGTGATTGTATTGTTCAAGAATGTTAAACCTCCCTTATTTCATTTGACGTCGAGACATAAAACGCCTTATCACATGAAAATGTTTTGTGGGTTTCCTGTATAGTGAATATGTAGAACTTTTATGACTTGTGTACAACCATATCCCACACTCATCTAATTTTCGACGTGCATTCTTGTGCTCGAAATATTTAAGATGTCTCCACTTTCCAAGGCATTTTCCAACCATATACGTTTTTGTGCCAGGGATGTTCTCTGCATACGTCAATTATATAAATGTAAATGATGTCATTCACGTTTTCAAACATCTGAGGGATTATTGAGTAATATCAGTAAGACGAGGAAAAGTAAGTCTCGCATTCCCACAAGTTTATATTCTTGTTTGTACTGCCACCTTCTGGAATCTCGCAACTCTTACTTGGCTCTGTGCTCTTAGTTGTCAAGGAATAAAATCAATCCTATTGTCGATATCTCCTAAACTTTGGCATACGACATTCTTTAATAGTAATTTTTCCTCTGCACATAGAGCTTTTACAACGTCGTTTGTTTCTTACTTTGAACTGAATCCCATTGCATATTCAGATTTATTAGCGAAGATTTAGAAGGCGATACCTTATGCAAACAGATAGAAAACTTGAAATGAATAATACATGGATTGAACAAGTGCGCTTATTTAAATTTGACTGTCACAGTATGCATCGCTTTTGCATCGCTTCCTTTCTTCAAAACCCTCAATGCGTGGTCGCCGACTCTGTCGCATGCTCCTGTCCCCGTCAACGGAACTACGTACGTGAACGTTGCTCTTGAACATTTCTCTAATACGCGGACAAAGATGAGGACGGGCGAATGCAAAATATGTAGTGGGAATATTAAAAAAACACTCTTTGAGTCATCTACTTTTATTACTCAGACTCAAATCGTTCCTCAAATAAATTTGGCCCTCTAAATCTCTAAGACATACATTATTGCCTCTGGTTCACTTCAACTTTGATGTATCAAAATATTCGAAAACTGCGTCTTTCATTTTCCCTCAGATCCCTTTTATTAAGATATCTCGGTAAAAATAAAGCAAAATGAAACTAAGTATTATTTCTGAACACAATCCTCCATCTCTTTTCGATCATCTCTTATCTTCTGTAGCATTTCTTCGAAACAGTGAACACTTGGTGACACTCACGTAATATCTTTGAACCGAGTGTTTTCTCGTCGGTGCACGACTGACTGGCTCCCTCACGTGACTCGGCGCGATGGAGTTATTCCGGTTAGTGACTTCATTCGTGCGACCCGGGCGCAGCGAAATCCGCACGCGAGAGGGAAATTGTATTAACAACTGCATCGTAACATGCAAACGCGCCTGAGACACTCGAATCGAAACGAGATGTGATCTCGATACCAACGGCAACGGCAAACTGTTCTTTGTGAAGATAAATTAAATCAAATTTAATTTAATGAAGTAGTCACTTATTATATCATTTACAAATTATGAGCGATTCCAGTGCAATAGTTCCTACGTCATAATTTTGGATTTCGATCAATTCTATTTTCAAATTCAAAAATATAATAATTCATGATTTTATGAATTAAACAAACACAATAATGGTAATAATTATTATCAATAATGTGTGTTTTTAAATAAATATTGTACATTCAATAAAAACGTACTGTCCTTCTTTCGAAATAATTTTCAACAATTCTATGATTTGGTTATGCCAGATGAAAAACAATGAAGTTTAGTAATATTTCTGGTTTTAATAAGGATGATAGCATATCCTGCAGAGATTGGCGTCTTGTTGAAGGAAGGTCGTGCGGTGGACGAGCGACGGGGGAGAATTCACGGCGGTTCGAAGGCGGCTGAGCCCTTTCTCGGCCCCCCCTCTCGCGCCCGCACGGCCTCCACGAATCCACAATGCACTCGTGGCGACTCTCGGGTCTATTGGGAAAGGCGCACGTTTTTTAATTGGAGATTCGTAAATTCGAAGGCAAATTTGTTGTTTGAAGTTCTAGTTTAAACCAGCGACTTCTTATTCTTTATCCTATCCTCATTCTTCTTCTCTTTAGTTACTCTTTATTCGTTTTCTTCTCTGTCTTCTTTTCCTCCTCCTCCTCCTTCTTCTATTCTTCGCTCTCCGTCTCCGTTTTGAAGTCGAAGTGAAATGCTTGTTAAACCATGGTTTAAAAAATTATATTCAATTCGAATCATATGAACACATGATTATTACAATATCTCTTTTGAGAATTCGTTGTTGTTTTACATAGAATACTAGAATCCTGTCTTTTTATCCTAAAAAATAGTTATAATTCTCCCTTTAAAATGTGTTTCTACTATTTTTTGCAAGGGACTGTTGCAACAAACAATTGTAATTGAAATACTATTAGAGCAATCGTGGATGTCTTCAATACTTTCTGCTAAAAATACAACTTTAGACCTCGTAATATTTGTAAATGAATGAAATGAAAAGAACTGGTGTAATTACTGCTAAAGCGATAAGGAACTCACTTGTGTAATAGAAGTAGATAAGCTTCTACAAGAAATTCCATCAAGAAAACTGTTCGAGAGAAAACACCTGCGATGTTTGTTGGGACATAAAACAAGGATGCAAAAACTGGTTTCATAACGTTAAGTTGACCACGCGATAAACATTGGTATTGTGGTGAGTTTTCAATGGCATTTACAATGAAATAATTGGCAATTACGACTCATATAATTATTTCAAACGTGAGTTCTCTAAATTCAATCCTGCAACGCGTAGCGACATCCCTTGAGCTTCGTTGGTTGTCAACAAGATGATGACTGTAGATGACAGACATTCGGAGGAAACGATATCTGTCTTGCAGGGTCCAATCTGTTGTTTGACGTCTCCCACATCCAAAAATTGAGTTGTTTGGCAACTGTTTGTGGATCATCATCTGTAAGTAAATGCACACGCATATTCTTCGCCGGTGGAATTTTCTGCGCGTGACTCCAGAGCGTTGAATTTTTCAGGCAGTCATTCAATGCTTCTGCTGGTTGATCGTGGAATGACACGCAATATTTGACGGAAATCACCGATCAGCAGTATTACATCTCCGTCCATTATACTCTGATCGCTTCGAAAATTGCAGAGTACTATCAAGTGGGTAACGTCGTTTCTACTGGGTAATATACATTCATCCCAAATAACGATTGTTATGTATTCCAGTCTCTTGCACATCGACTCTGACTTCGGCCAATGAACATCAGATATTCAGTTTGCATCTCAATATTAGCGGAAATTGTAAATGCAGCCAAATACCGAAATTATCATCTCGTCACAAGACATTGCAACAGATTTAGGGAAGCATTTCTTTTAAATATTGCGTCTTTTACACCTTCTTCGAGTTTTTTTTGGTTGGTTACCGTTGAAAACTGTCACTTGTACCACTTTCAAAATGTTTCTCAACACTACTCGCTCTCCACGCTATATGACGGTCAGCATCTAGTCTGCTTTTCAAAAGAGACCGTGCTGCGGTCATGTGGTTCATGACGCAAACTGGTGTTGCGCAAAACCAACAAAAATCGATATGCCGGAGGAACTCACCCATGTATTTCCACCATCATGTATTCTGTACAGTTGTTATTCCAAAAGATTTGTCCAGTGTTGCAAAAAGTATGTGCAGCTGTATTTAAATCCAATGGCAACTCAAGAGCCGAATACGCCGAGTCCAGTCGGAACCGTTACTGCAATACGCGATGATGGCAGAACCAGAGCAATCTCGTACTTTATTCGAATGTTTGCGAGTATCAAATTGTATAGAAATGTTTCCTTGTGCCTTCTTGTTCATTGAGGAAAACAATACCATTATTTATTTCATCACGGTACATGCTCTATAACTTCAGTAATGTGCGCTTCATTGATTGTTAAGAGCCTTTTCTGAGCCTCAACTAAAACTTGCACCGCATCGACGTCGTATTCTTTTTCTTGCAATGCGACTATATTTGCAGCAGCGTTTCTGTTACGTTACAGTGAAAATAGCTCCAGGTGATCAATAATTTTTTTGTTAATTTATGTACACATATCTCCAAGTGATATCAATGCTTCATTGAAAATATCTTGTGAATACTGTACATTCAGGCTGATGTTGCCTCTGCGTGCTCGAAGTAAGTCTTCGCTCATACTCTCCGATAAATAGTTTGACTAGAAGACGCATAATGTCAAAATTATGGCAAGTTAATTTTTTATTTGGTAAGCATGTCGTGTATTAGATTCCTCTGGCAAAGAGTTGTCCCTTTGATCACTTTTAAGCATAACAATTTAGAAATGTGCTTCTCTATATGTTATATGTGACAATGTGGCAAATTGACTTTGCTATTTGAGCAATACATGTCAGGGATTTCTTTCCGAAACTTCAAAGCGTGTCAATGTAGGCGCAATGTAGACATAGGGCCAATGACAACATCGCAATACAGTCTGTTATGATAGTCAATATCGGAATTAATTGCCATAAAATAATAAATGGGTAATATGAATTTATTATTGTGATTCACAGACGTGTTTAGGGTACACTAATATGGCGGACTGTCTTCACTTGCGGAACATGGTGGACGTTGGTAATGCCGCCTCCATTTATTCATAGTGCCATGGCATGGATGCATGGTTCATCTCATTCAAAGACGTTGGAATAGCGCGCCGAAAGCGGTATCTGCGCCGTGTTTATAAGCAAACTATACTCGCTTTGCGAAAAAAATAAAGAATAATTTGGAGTTGCTTTTGATAAAATAAATGTTGTAAATGTACGTCATTTTTAAGCGTCCTTCTCGGGGGATAAAACTTTGGGGTCATTTTTGAGAAAATTTAGAAAAAGTTAAGGTTTCATCAAAAGTTCTCCCAAAAATTCAAGGTATCTGTTTGAAATTCTTAGATCATAGAGTTCCGTCAGATCGACCGTGAATATCAATTTTGGAGAAAATCTTCTAAACAAGAGACACGGATAGACAAGCAGACGTTTTGGCGTTAACCAATTTTTCAATATCAATCAGCCCCAAAACGTGGATTCTGATTACAAAACATCTTAGAAGAACTAACTTTTTTATATATGGAGTAAGATTTACACTTTTGTAGCATGTACCAACAACATGAGATCTGTCAAAAAATTGGCACTTTCCGCTGCACCATTACAATACTTTCTCTTTAACTCAAAAGATCACCTCTCTGCAGTAAAAATTGTTTATTCAGAGTAATTGGAAGTAAAATAAATAATTCCATGTTAAAAATATTAGCTAAGTGTGGAGTTCATCCTAGAGTCGACCTGTTGAAGAAATAAGCTGCTCCTGCTGATTGGAATTAGTTTCATAATTTCATAATATTGTTCACGGCCATGATCGGGGCTGATACTTTTCGCTTTCTCAACTCCGCCGTCGGAAGGCATTTTAACCAAGCCAGGCTCCCCGCACCGTCCACATAACCTGGTGCCATCATCTTTGAGATACGTTTTGTGGAAGATGCATTCCCCACTCGGGTATGGGGAAGAAACAAACCCCTCCTCAGATTTTCCTGAAACAGGGATCACCTTTATGACGAAACCGAAACCCAAAATTGAGACCACCCGGCCGAATTCAGAGGGCCTGTCCGTCTCCTACAGCTCTCTTCTAGGCCCTAACGACCTGGCCATCGGCCAAGAACTAAGAAAACCGGATGCACGTCAGCGACACTCCACCAAAGCTAGCCTGAGGAGCGAGCCATGGACACAGTCTGACATCCCCTTGACACAGTCATTGATACCGTCATTGACACCCTCCCTGCTGCCACCCTATCGCCCACCCTTCGACTCACCCCGTCCTGTTCACCTTCGCCATCCGCCTCTCCGTCCCTCTCCCTCCCCCTTGCTTTGCTCAACGGTGCACGCAGGCGCCCTTCCTCACCAACCAAAAGGCCTCTCCTTCTGCGAATTGACTCCTAACCTAACAACTGCCGCGCAGAGCAATCCTACTCCTCGATATCAACAAATGCCACCTCCAATCGGAGATTTGTTTCCTGAAAACAAACACGAAAACAAATAGGAGTAGATATGTAGGTGAAGTCGAGACTTCAAAGTAACCAGCTTATTCAAACATCACACAAACTAAATAGCTAATTAAAGATCTTCGTTGGCTTCCAAAATTGTCCTGTCGTTAAATCAATTATTTATGGCTCTTCCATCTTTCTAAAACACGTTGGTGAGTCAGATGTTAATGTTTCCTATTTTTCTATTTAAATAAAGATTGTTGGAAAAATTTTAATTTTGCATATTTTTCAAACCTTCTACTATAATTTACTGCAGTAATAACGTTCTGCATCTACACGCGGCAGCACAGTCAATTGCAAAATGGCCGACATCGAGTATGGGAGATAATGCAACACAATTCATCAGCACTGTTAGACAAATAAATTGTGAGAGGATTTATTAGATGCCGCATTGTCTCTCTAACTTCATCTGCAATCACTCAGCGGTCACCTTGAATGACGTCGACTTGCTGAATGTGGAGTGACTGCAGTCACCGAGCTGCGGCCCTGCCTTTCTTCAGCCAATGGTGTTTGCCCTTCAGCTTCGTTACAGAGATGAACCCATCGACTAGTAGTGCTAACATCCACTGCTGCATCACTCTGCACATTTGTCAGTTTTTTCTGTATGCGAATGGCCACTTCGCCTTCTTCATTCATGAATTCAATCACACATACCAACGGAATATCGCTATAAAATATTTTCATTTTTGAGTCAAAATCAAAACTACTTCTTCTTTTGGATTTTTATTGAGATACTGGTTACCTAATAAACCCCATAGCCACATCGTATAAGGCCAAAGCATATATATGCGCAGTTTTCTTTCAATTTCTGCGTGCTTTGGAAATTAGTAATGTAGACAAAAAATATTCTGGATATTTTGTAGATACGTCATAAAATGAATAAATTACGGAAACATGCCACTTGCTCCGAGAGCATCTTCTTTAAAGGTCCGCGCTGCACCCTGGGCACTTCCCTCGAGGCAAATCCCCACCGCCCCCACAGCCACCGAGTGAAATTGGCCCAGTAACGACGCGCTTGAATAAAACGGAAATGAGTACTACATTACACTTTTAGAATTTGCTGCGCAGTCCCATTCCGAGCACACAGTTTACACAACATAAACCGGGCGAACGGTCGTCGTTTGTTTTCTCTTCCACTCGCCTGCAGTATTGACTCCGACACAGCGGGCTCGGAGTTTTTCATCATCCCTGGCACTAAAATGCTGGAACGACTGGAATGTAGCGACTAGAGAGAGTGGTAGAGGCGTAAGACGACGGGCTCAGAATATCAGTAGCAATTTGTCGCGTCCTTTGAGCGGACTGTTCGATGGATGGAAGGTTACGATTTTTATAGTGAACTTTGTGAGATATAGCCCGGCGGGATCTAATTAACCGGGTGGACGATTGCAGGTGGTTAGACGGCAATTTGTCGGCCTTTTCTGGCGGCTGTCTTGTTCGTACGCTTCAGGGCACTTTCAGTCTGTAGGTTATCAGAGTCCGTCACCAAAAAATAATACCTTTATGCATATTGCGATCCAGATTACAGATTTCTTTTATAACTTAAATGATGTCTCGTTTGTTTGGCTAACTTTTATCTCTACTAAAGTCAATCATTATAAATATGAATTTCGTTTTAAGCAATTCCTATAATATATATTAAAGAGAGTTGATGATCTCGCATAGCACAACAAATCGATTTTTAATAAATTTAAAATGGTTTTTTAAAAATTTTTAAAATGGTTAACAAACACCATTATTTATAATAGTACGACAGCTCTATCGACTAGGACATGAAACTAATGTTCATATAAAAAATTTACCTTAAAATTTCAACCAACGCGTTACCTTCGTCTCTAGTTTTCACATCAGTTTACATAACACAGAAATTGAATTAACGCGAATAATAACAATATGAAACAATCTAATAGTTAATCATTCAGAGTTAATAAACAAAATATATATAATAATATAATTCATTTAGGGCATTCATTATTTATTCTTAAATCTTTGAAAATGTCCTGCTTTTAAACAAGTAATAATTTCATTTTCAATATGTTCTTCCTGCATATGTATAATTTCAATAGCTTCCCTTTCGTCTAGGCAACAGCGTTACCTATTAGCGACGACCAAACTCCTCCTGTCTTCTAAACGTACACGGTATTCCAAAATTACTCGTTCACTAACTTAATTTTATTCTTAATGTTTATTAACTTAGTAGTCCACGGTACTTACATCCTTTTCAATCATGATCCGGCCCACACGACACTCGCTACTCAAAAAAACATTCACTTAGTTTCACGAAACGAACTACATCACTTCTAATCACAATCTGTTCTTCACTTTCCTTTCACAAAACACTATAAGCTTTGTTTATCTCAGCACGTGGATGGATTCATAGTTCTCATCAGCTGCTCAACTTCAGAAAGCATTTGACAAATACGCGCGACACGAAGCTAATAGCGTTTCTTCTGCACCTCTTCATGGTGACCCATTTGCTTATTTCCTAAAAGGGTTCTGAGCTAAATTGTGATTGGTAAGCCACTAGTTCATTTGTAAAAATCTATTATTTTCTCTTTTCTCTCTATTTTACCTCCTGAATTAATATTTCCCGTTTAAGTAGCATTTTACGGTCTGCCACCCTGGCAATTTCATATCAGGGCGGAATTCACTATCTCGACCGCCCATATTTATAAAATAGTGTGTCCTTAAAAATATGAGTTATGAATTTCCTCGATATTAATAATTCTTAGCCAGTATCGATCTGTAAAATCCGAAAAACAAAAAAGCACTCCGCAGAATGCGTAGGATGGATCACATAAAACACTGAGAGTTCGCATTTTTTGAACATTAAACTCTGAGTTATTACCGTACTACATTTAGAATTTACCCTGTGATGTGATACTTATGTTTTGTTTTATTATTTTTCTGAATATACTTACGACCAGTTCATTTTCATTGTTTACTACTTGTATTACATTAATGCGCAATGGAGAATCGGTGTATCATCCTAGACTTTGTGAGAATCTTTTTGTTGACCCTTATGGCTTTTGAATGTATTTTGGTGACTGCATGACTGTACCATTTATTTTCGACGTGGGAATGTGAACTCTGTATAAAGCTTCTCAAAACAAAAATTTAAAACCAACTGCTAAGTAAAATGGTTGCGTAGGCTTCCGCGGCCGGAGTTTATGTTGGTTGAGCTATCCGGGACGAGCCGCGTCAATGTCGTGGTGGCTAACTTTTCGGCCAGCGTATTGTGGAGCAGTACGCTCTGAAGAAGGCCACAATACGCTGGCCGAAACGTTAGCCACCATGTCATTGACGCGGCTCGTCCCGGATAGCTCAGCCAACACTGCTAAGTAAAATATTCAAGACTCCGATTCCAAATGTCTGTTTTAATCGTTTATGATTAAATACGATTCGGACGAAAAGAAAGATAGTTCTTAGGATGTAAGTAGGAAAAAGTTGTATGTAATTTATTTATTTTGAAATTGTCTTTAATCCTCTAATCTTCAATGCGTTGATCTTGACACGCGCATGTAGTAACAGTGTAGTTTGAAATATTTGTCGCAGTTATAAATGTTTTAATTAATTGAGATATACTAAATGTAATCAGCGCGTTTTCGGTTCCAAAAACATTGTTTTTCTTGATGCAAATAAAAGCTATATCCATTTAAATTTAATATCCATTTAGTAACATAGATTGGGTAAAAGCAATAATAGTGGCCATACTTAGGAACATTTTCCGAGATTTATTAAAATTCACCTGCTGCAAGACTGAATTTGTTACGTATCAATGACAAATTACCAAACCCCTTTCTGAATAGATCCCTTACCTAAAAAGTCCAATTATTAATTTGTTCTTTTTGAATAAATTAATTACCAAAATTAATTATCCAAAATTGGCATCCTGAAAATTGTGAAATTTTGGTAATAGTCAGATATTTCAATCAGTCATATCACTGAAAGGAAATAAAAGTACTATAAAATGTAATAGTGTTATAAAGTGACAAAATTTGACATTATGTCACTTTATAACACTATTTTGCTATAAAATAATTTGCTTTGCTTCGTATATTTTCAACGTTAGTTCGCTAATTTTCAAGACTATTGTGGCCATTAGCGAAGTTTAAAAATTTAAACATTGTTTAGAATCCCAGTTTCTTACAGGACTTCAGTAGGTCGGTATGTACTTGCCGCTGATACAAACGTTGATACAAATGTATTTTAATTTTAGTTTGGTTTTGGTATAGTTGACGGAACTGGAGTGACCATTTGTTACATTCTTAGAAATTCCTTTCTAAATAGACTTGATGGATTTGTAAATACAATTAAGATTTTGAAAATAAATATTTCTTTACTTTTACTCACCACCTTACTTCAGAAACAGAGCAGAGTGCGGAGATGTACCATAAAGCGAAAAACAAAGAGAGCAAGTTGTGGAAGTGAAGTGCCGTTGCCGGAGGTGCGTGTTCTGCCTCATATTGCAAATCAGTTTGGAAGTTTCGCCTAAAAACTCTGTTCCTTTTACGACCGCTGTCGCAGGTGCTCCGCCCGGACGCGACACCTGACACCCCCATACTCCCACTCAGAACGAAAGCCCCAGTGCGGGAAGGCGAGACAAGAACCTGGGAGGGCGAGATTCGTAGAGACTTCTTTGGGATAGCCGGAAGAGACACACTCCCCGGCGTTTTCTGAAGCTCAGAAGATAATTTAAATCGACAAATATGAAACACGTATGTTACCAAAAAAAGTTTACGTTCCCTTCCTACAGTTATTGAAATGTGATGTTTTTTCTTGTTTACGTAAGATCTTCCCATATGTATATAAACCGTCTATGATGTTCATCCCCTCCTTACTCGGTATAAAACGTCAGCAAACTCCAAATTCATCTCTATCCGCAAAAATTTGCTCAGTACCCTCGACTCATACTATTAAAATATGCTTGCACTACGCTTCGCATTGTAAAGCACACTCTTCGATCTCCAGCGCGAGAAAACCAAAATCCCAAGAATACCTATATATATATATATATATATATATAATATATATATATATATATATATATAATACTGATAATTTTCAGTATGATCCTTGAAGGTTTCAACCGTCCATATCTTCGTGATTCTTGCTCTTGATTAAATGAAAAACTTTCAGCATTTTCCTTTTTAAATTATGATCACGTGTGATTTTCGTAATCTTCATCATTTTGTCTGTATAATATTCAATCTTTAAATATGAAGAGATTTTATCTGCAAATATGAAGAAATTGAAGACGGAGAAATTATATTGAAATCATTCAATTTCTGTATAAGACGAGTTAGATGGAACTTACATTTCAACTTCAGAATTTGTGATGTGAAAGGATGTCTAGTTATAGTCTTGAATATTTTCTGTTTGTTCTGCCATCAAATGTTGACTAAATTCTTCCAGTACTTTCTAAATTCATTTACCGCAAATCCATCCCCTGAAATCACTATTCCGAAAGCGGTTTACCGAAACAGATTTTCCAACACCAAAAGCCTCATTCAAAACTGCTAATTACCGAATATAACCACCTAGCGAAAACCTCCTCATACCAATAACCTACACCTACCAAAATAACTACCGTAACTCTCACCAATGAAATCTCTCCACATACCGAAACCACCCCTCACTTATTCGAAATTTCCGACCTCCAGCAATCCGACCCGTCGGCAATCGAAACTCGTTAGATACCAAAACTTGATACATGTTGAAACATACCCAATCCCGCCACCTATTCAACCCTTATTCTCCCACCAACTGATCTACCGAAATCGCCTACCTAGTAAAGCCCGATTCCTATTGAAACCAGATTTATACAGGAACTCGATAATCACCGAAACCCGTTTGATACCGAAACCGTAGTAACATCGAAACCAATCGCTACTGCAACCCGATATTTACTGAAACCCGATACTTGCCAAAGCTCACCACATATTGAAACCCCCTATATGCAGCCAATCCCAACTTACCGATACTCGTAACCAAAACGCATGTCCCAAAACGCGCATCCTGAAACACGCGACCCGAGACCCGTTGCGCCGTGTCCATCCCACGCTCAGCTTCCCGCATCGCCCGCCCCACGACACATCTCCCCCGCCCCCTGTCTTTCCCGCCCCGCCCCTCGTCCCGTCGCTGCGGATGGCGGCTGCTTCCGCGGCCTGAATATGCATGCCCCCTGCCACGCCCCCTGCGCGCGGCATCCGACACAGCTCGCACGCCCGCCCCCGCCCCACCGCGCTACGCTCTCTTACTGCGCCTTCCGCCTCCGGGAAGATGCCGGGAAATTCACATGCCGCCCCTGGAACAAAGGCCAATCCAAACATGCGAGATGAACAAAAAATGAAAACAATATTTACTCGCATGTGTTGTCGTAGTAGCCATATAAATATGAGAATACAAAAAATGAAAATATTTTCACCCGTTTGTGGCTTTGTCATGTTCAAACCTTTCGTAATAATAGTCAACAATCCTACACAAAATACGTATCATCTTCAATGTGAATGCATTGGCTAGTCGAAGACAAAAAGTTAAACAATGAAAAGAGCAGTGTTTCTCGTGCTGAAAGCATCTAGTTCTTTCTACGGGTTTGCATTTGAAACCGCTTTCATTTACCTGCAAATATGCTTCTCGCTCAAACTGTTAGAAGATGCTTGATTATTCATACGACACATATAGTTTGCATACGTCATGTGAAGAATGTAGCATGTTCACTCCTCCCTGGTACACATATGTATGTTTCTTCTAAGAGAGTTTCTTCGAATTTCTGTCACAACAAAGTCTGTTGGTAATAGACTTGCAATATCTAATGTATAAAAAACAATGTTTGTTCTACTTAACGCTTTGCCGTACTGTTCATCCGATTGCGATAAACCTTTGCTTGCACTTGTGGGAAGAGTATAGGCATACTTGGAGTTAGGACTGTTGATGATGATTTTATGCTTTCTCAAGCGCCTTTGAGCAGGGTGCTCTACGCAACCCGTCGCATCCTGAGTAAGAAGACTAAGAGCATCTTCATTGCATATTCTGCCCCAGCGATTGTGAAATTTCGCCCGGGAGAGATAGATACCGACAGGCAGAGGGAGACAGAGGCAAATAGAGACGCAGGGAGAGAAAAATAGACAGAGAGGCAAAGAGAGAGAGACGGAGAGGCACGAAGAGAGACACGGAGAGACAGAGGGACTGTGAGAGAAAGGAAGAGGGAAAAAGAAAGAGAGAGATGGGGCAGCAGGATAACGTCAGTTGGGTTCCGCTAGTGTTGTATGAAAATATAGAATACGGAAAATGCCGAGGTCTTATCTTTCAGACAACACAAAAATAATATACGTTATCACGTTTATACGTATTGGCTTAATTTTATTTCATTGCTAATTTAACTAATTTCAAGCTCATTAGTCCAATTGATTCTTGAATCATTGCTCCTTCCGTCGTCAGCAAATTCTCTATCCTCGAGGCAGCTTAATTCGCAAGGATACTCGCACAGGTTTTACACGTTTACCTCCTCCCTTGCCAAGCCCTCCCTTAGTGCCATTCAAAATTTGCGGACTGCCGCTCCTCACCTGCCGGATGCAGCTCGCCACCTGCGAGGCAGATGCAGATCTTGTTATCGCGCGCGCTCTGTACTCAAGCTTGTACTCGGCTATGAGGCGGCGAGGCGGCGCGTTGGAGTCCCCATATATCGAGGCTAAGTATTCCTACATACATGAGTAGGGGGGATCACAGGCACAAAATAAATTTAAGACCGCAGAGAACAGATGAGGGGAAATTTTCTTGTACAAATCGAACGATAAAAGAATGGAATACATTGCCTGCAAAAACCTTTGAACCCTTTCCTCGTAGCGTACAACAGTTTCGGAAATTAATTTAGGCTATTGCTAAATAAATGAGGTAATTAGCTGACAATAGTAGGTTATAGAGCGATGGGTGTTGTGTAGAAAGTGAGGTGTTGTATAGTGTAGAAAAGAGAAATAATGTAGGAAGTGATTAAACGGTCATAGTGAAGTGTAGTGAAGTGAAGTACAGTTGAACAAAAATTCAGTGCGGAGTTTGATTATGAAGTTTCTTTTCTTTAAGGTAATTTTAAATATTTTATGAATTAGACAGTTTTATAAAATGATTTCCATAATGACTGAATGTATGGATTTGTTCTTCTTATATTTTTGTTACTTTATTTACTTAATGACCTTCAGGCATACTTCAACTGTTCAGATCATTGAAGTCCATGAGTAATGAACTAATGTTGAATGTGATATCAATAAATATGAGGTGGATTTTGAGGAATGACCTCCGAGAAGGGCAAATGGGAGAATATCGAGAATTGCTTTGTTTAGCACAAAGTTCACATGGACTGACCGGGAATCGCAGTTGAGATCCAATGCTGGAAGACATGCGCTTGCAGTACGATAGAATGGATTTTATCAGCTATAACTAATTTGCAGAGCACGTTCCTTTTTATATGCCACAATTATAACATTGCATTCTAAAGTTTCTTTTCTCCTAGGATCCTCCTGCAAAAACGCTAATTTCAACCCGCAAATTCGGGCTTGTGAAGCCAGCGTGATGACCCTCACGCCACTAGACCCACAAGTTTCAACAAAAATGTTCTGAGCAGAGTTCCTTTTGCCCGCAATGATTTACTCTCCTTTTTAATGCAACATTCGCTTTCCTGCATATGTAGAAAATTTTATGTAAATTGATGTACAGTCATATAAAACCTAGAATCGAATATTTTATTTGTTCACCAATAAGTTACTTCCATGAGACATCCACTACCCAATCTCTTAATGTTCACGACGCCACCAGTGACCTTATGAGCTTATTGTATACGACACGATCGCCATTCGATGTTAGTGTCATGTGTGTCGCTAGTGATTCCCTGGACAGAGATCAGCAGTTCTACTCGCCTTCCGCCTCTTGTCTCCCGCCTACCGGTCGTCCGCGCTGCAACCCGCGCAACGCCGCCCGCACCCTCTGCCTCGGCCGCCTCCATAGTCCTCCTCAATATCTCCGATACTTCGCCGCCGCACCCACCCGCCACCGTGCGCCCCGCGCCTCCTTGCCCTCGCTGCCCCCTTTGCCCCTGTCGCCCTCCCCTCGCTCTTCCCGTTTTCCCGCCGCCACCCTTCCCGTGGCCCCCATCGCCACCCGTCATCTCTCCCAATCACCCCGTCACCTTGTGGCCACCCTTGCCTCCTCACCTCCGTCTACCCGTCACCCCTGTCGCCCGTCACCCCGTCACCCGTCACCCCCGTCACCCCCGTCACCCCCGTCACCCCGTCACCCCCGTCACCCCCGTCACCCCCGTCACCCCGTCACCCCGTCACCCCGTCACCCCGTCACCCCCGTCACCCCGTCACCCCCGTCACCCCCGTCACCCCCGTCACCCCGTCACCCCGTCACCCCGTCACACCCCGTCACCCCCGTCAACCCCGTCACCCCCGTCACCCCCGTCGCCCCCGTCGCCCCCGTCGCCCCCGTCGCCCCCGTCGCCCCCGTCGCCCCCGTCGCCCCCGTCGCCCCCGTCGCCCCCGTCGCCCCGTCACCCGTCACCCCAATACACTTTTCATCTCATCGTCCCAGTTTACGCTGCTCCTGTTTGCCACACCCGCCCCGTCGCCTCTCGCTGCTATCTCCGTCGCCTTTCTCAACCTCGTCACCCTCGCCACCGGTCACCCCCATTCTGATGCACCCATTTGCTCTCTCCAACGAAATGTAGGCACACTAACACTCCCCACTCGCCACCACGTTCGCTCTCCCTTCACTAGCCCTCAATTGCTCTCCTTTCCTGCCTTCTTTCCTTCGCTCTTTATGCCTTTCACTACGCCGTCTCTCCCAGCGGCTGTTGTCGCTAGCGACTACATTACCAACGCCGCCCTGATGCGATCTCCAAGCCACACCACCGCTTGCGCTGCATCTCCTGATGCTCTCCGCCCCTCTGGCCCACCCTACCCCCTCCCTCCGGCCCTTTCTCCTCTTTCCCCTCCTCCCGCCAACTCTGCATGTAAAGGATCGAAGTATAGATCCGCGTCCTCCTGAGATGCTTCGCGCAAAGAAGTGTTTCGGAGCGCGGAAAGGAACGAACGACATCCCATTGCGCTTGATTCATCTCCGAAAAAAGATAAAAAAACAGCTGCAGTGACCTAAATTCATATATCACAAAGTCTTCTTCGTCTTCATCTTTTCTTTTTAACATTGTAATTAAAGTTAAAATCAAATGAATACGATACACATTCATTATATGTGGAATGTTGAAAATGTGACTCGGTTCGCTTCAATGAAACTTTTCAACTCAGTTGATAATTAGTTTCTTGAAAACACTTAATTAAAAAAATATTTAAAAAAAATCTAATTAAGTAAGTTTTAAATTTGTTTCAGTACGTTAAATAAATGTAAAGTAAGGTAATAGATATTAACGTCATTAGACAGCTAAACATTAAGTAACGGTTGAGGTTTACCACGGTTGAGGTAACCAACCAAGTCTGTTATTTGTGATATCGGCCGTGTGTCGTTAAATACTTAATACTATCTTCGTATAAGAAAAAATAATATAAAAAAAGAAACACCTTTTCTTTTAATACGTAGAAGTGCGACGCCATCTACCGTTTCAAATTGACACATTGTTGCCTAGGACGCGACAGTTACAAGAAGGCCCAAGATTTTATCGTCAGAACATATTAGATCCTTGTTACTGGAAGCAAATGCTAGTTAAAAAAGTTATTGTATATTTTGGTAATTTTATGGCAAGTCCATGAGGCGAACATATGTCATTGACTATTGATATAATTTAGAAACCACGAACAATGGAAGTGCTAAGTACATTGAATTGCACAAAAACCAAAAAATGAATGTTTGTAATATCCAAATACGGTCTTCTATTCAATGCATATGATTTGTTTAACAAATATGCTAACTTACGCCCATCTAACCTTGAAACGAGACGCCTTTTCGTGATTATAAAAAGTGGAAATGCACTAACCGAATAGTGGGTATACACACAATAGGAGACACTTCAAAAATTACAGTGGAATTTTAAAATAAGACTAACGTGATTTCTAAACCGGGCATTGATTCCAACGATCATCAGCCACAATGCTAGCCGTAAACGGTGGCGATCTACTCTCGTTGAAAGAACTTGAAGGTTGGGATTCCTCGTCAGTAGTAGAAAAAAAACATTGAACAATCGGTATCGAAATGAATTAAATTTTCTTAACAGTTATTCAGCACCGAAGATCAAGAGATTCAAGTACGTCGGCGTCAGCACTTCGCCCTCTTATGAAGACTTGAAATGAGTAATAATAGTAATAATAATAATTATTATTATTATTGTTGTTATTGTTGTTATTCAATAATCATATTTACTTTATTTAGAAATTAGAAATTAAAAATAAAAATACTATAATTTAACAGTTATAAATTACTTTTGTATGTTTAATGTGTGTATGAATATTAGCTATGTTGACTAATGAGTTAACCTTGTTTGTCATTGGTTTTCGAAGTTTAATACATAAATTGAAGATCTCTTGGCTTTTTAACGACCGACGGCCATACCTTTCATTCCTCTGCGGAGTTCCGTGATGCAGATATATTAACGGACAGTATTACGAAACACAATAACATTTAAGTTAATAATCAAAAGCAAATGCTAACTAGATATTGCATGGTGAATACATACATCTTTGGGCCTTAATAAATACAAGAAAAGATGTTTGTTAGACCAGCAAAACTGTCGAATTTTTTTAATTAACTATTTTTTAATAAACACTACGTCACAATCCAACACAAGAGTCGAAAAAAATTAAAAGCGTAAAGATGCTCTAATTGTATCATTAATATCATAGGTGAATTGCATAACATGTTATTGTGTTCCCTTTATATTGAAACGGCACTTGGGAATATACAAGATAGCATGCACGTTATCGAGGTTGATCGATTAAAGACGTGATGTAAACGCGAAAAGTCAACATGTGCACATCATATATATTGTATTATAAATAATTATCAATATGGTTTCAGAACTAATTAATGGCATTCTTCTGACCCAGCGTACGAGAAATTTATACGATATTTTTTGATTAACGACATTCTTAGTGAGTTCTTTCATATGTAGTAAATGTATCAATAATGATGAAAATAAACTTATTTACAAACAATTATGCAAAACGAAATAAATGAAGTATTTAGCTTAAAGGTTCTTCTTGTTTATTGCTTAAGTAGTTTTTCAACACTATCGGACATGACAGGTCCTCTAGGTCTTCCTGAAAAGGTGAAGGGCCATACTGGGATGTGGGAGTTACCCCACAGCGAGAGCAAGACGGTCGAACGAATATGAACCAGTTAATTGTAGTCCTCTAGCACAGAACTTTTTCTTAGAAATTATTATGTTATTGTGCCGCCAATTATAATAGTAATTCATAACATCATATTCATTGAAATCTTCATCTTCAAGTTCTTCCCCTATAAATATAGAAGGGAATTCTTCCCCAAGAGTAATGATCTTGCCCTCCTATGTGTAGATAGTGATTCCAAACGAAATAGTTGTTCTCACTCATTAAAAAAATCACATCAAATTCACAATCGTGAAAAATTTGGCAGTACCACAGTGAAAATTGTCTAAGTTGTTGCCGGTTCACTGTTACAGGACAGTTCATAAACACTATGAACCCTTACGAAACTCGATAATTAGACATTAACTGGCTTATCATGTCTCCCTGATTTGTCGTTCTGTGAAATTACTAAGCCCGATCAACGTACTTGGATTGATCTGAATGATCAAATAGGCAAGCATTGTCGAAACGACCGGGCTACTTGATACAATCTCCGTAACAGCACTGGCCTATGCCCAATGGGACGATATAACATGGTTGACAGATACGATCCCCGAGGCCTGTTTAGGCGACCCAAACATCTGAATTATTAACACGACTGTATCGATCAATTGCTCACAGCCTCGCCTCACGGGATAAAGGAAACATAAGGATTGGTGAATGCTCGTATAGTAAACGTATCTAAAAATGAACGGACAGACAAGCTGATAATCTTTTTTGAAATGAGCTTTTTATTTTTTCTGTAGTTACTTTGACTTATAATTGTGTGCAATATTACGGCAAGTTGTCTTAGTTCCAACGTTCCAAAATTTAAAAAGTGATATTCGGAAGCACCAACTGCACTTTCTCATAATCGATGAGCGTAGTTCTCACTGAAAGCTCAGAAACTCATAGCTTTATTTCTGTGTCAAAAGTTGACACAAAGTTCCACGCCGTCCACTTTAACGTATTCCAGTTGGAAATTGCACCATCTGGAACCCTAAAGGCATCATAATTCCAAAATAATTACTAATTTCACATCGATGTAAAATGAATAAATCCGTGATTTCTCATCATTCAATTGTTTAGGCAGAAATTTATTCATAAGTAGCTATTTAGGAATACGGATTATTATATACTTCTTTTTAGTTATTGTGCATTTGCCAATTCAAAAGAAAGAACTTAGGCATCATGCCCATGGAATCGAAATCATGTAGTTGACTCCCTGCCTGGCTGGCTCGCTTCAAAACAAAACTAGTGGTGCTACAGGATGGCACAGTCTTTCTCGTAATAGTTTTCTATTTTCTTGGTCTGGGCTAGCTATTCGGTTTTGCTCTTGACATACTCTTGACAGCTACCTTGAATCGCCACCAAAAGAACATTTCTTTGACATTTTCTCAAATTTTCTGTTTCCTAATAATAGAACCGAAATATTACACAATAATGTTACAGAAGAGAAAAATCTCGTCTTAAAAGATAAATTTCATTCAAAAATTTGTAGCCGTTTTCAAGAAAATTGCGTTTAAGCTTCACTGTAAATGCGAAATTTGAAGTTCTTATTCATAGAAATTTTGCAGAAACTTTGAAAAACTTACTTAGAAGTCATTTGAAGCACTTCTATTCACAAATACAATGGTGTTCACAAATTGCTAGAAATATGCGCCGTGAGGGAAATTAACATAAATACATTTGTGTATTTTTTAAACAAAAAAATTATACAGCAAATTATTAAACAGCGCAGTTAGCATTATCAGTACGAAAAGTCTGAAGAAAAAATTTGGAGCCGTTTTTGATAAAATGGCGATTGTGCGTTTCTGAAAATGCGAAATTTTGAGTAAATTTTCACATGAAACTGTTGAGTTATCGAGAAACTTTATAAAACATAACTGCTCGTCAGTGTCACTGCCCGTCACCATCTCTTCCCGTCAGAATACCTTTCTCACTCCTTCGCCGCTTACCGCGTCCACCAACATCCTCCCCTCCAGCGTCACTATCCGCTCCAATTTGTACTTGCCTTCATCGCAGTGCTCCTTCCGCGCCCTTCTTCTGCGTCCCCGGGGCCCACTTTCCTGTGCGGCGGAGGCGGTGGCCGCAGCAGCTATTCACTGCGCGGGGAAGGGCGCAGGGCTGAGGGTTCATTAGTCGCCGCGGGGCGGGACGAGCGCGGCCGCCGGCGATTACCCTAATGAGGTGCGCGCGGGCAGCGGCCGCCTCGCCCGTCAGGCGCAGCGGTGGGCGGGCCAAGGCGGGTGGGTAGCGAAGGGGCGGGGCGCTGACCTCAGCCCTGATGCCTCCGATTCAATCTGTAATTATGAGAAGGGAGTGCGGCTCACGCTAAAAGGGAACCATTAGAATGAAACGCAGAGAGAGTGGAACTGAAAGTATGAGGTATCAGCTCTAGTGGGATCGCAAACACTTTATTAACTATTGTGAGAATCAGATAGCGTCCAGGATGCATATTATTACATTTCTGTGCGGTAGTTTTCATTGATGCCCGAAAACAAAAGCAATATTATCATTATTTTATAATAATAGTAATTATTATTATTATTATTATTATTATTATTATTATTATTATTATTATTATTATATTCCGCCGCCAATTTTTCGATATGGTTATATTGCCATGCTTTTAAGCCTTACCTTCAGATAGACGTAATTCAGTGTATTGTGGAACATCAACTCTCAGCAAATGGAAAATAAATAAAATTTAATCACAGATTAAGATTTTAAATATTGATGTTTTGATATAGACGTTTATACTCCGATATAATGTAAATGAAATAGATACCATCAATTTTTGCATTAAAAATATCTTGATTTAATTTTAAAACGTTGAATGGTTGAACTGCTGTAAAATGGTGCTCACTTGATTGCAATTTTACTTTTCCATGTGGAAAATTATGGACGTATATTCTGCAGTTAGATTGTTAATACATTAAATTCTGTAAATACGGGGTTTGCTTAGGATTTCTTGTTTAAATATCGAATAATAAATATGGCCCCTTTTTTCTCCTTTTTTATTTTTAATGATGCTTCAGTTATCAAAATCTGTATATTTTGAACATTTTATACATGTCTAACAAGTAACAACCTTTAAGAGGAACTTTTCTTGGTGGGAGACGCTGTAATCAATTCACAAAAAAATCACAATTCTTATCAAAGAAACTTTGTTCACTTATCTTGGGATGTCATATTTTCCGCCTCATTTATGTATGCATGTAGAACGCACGTGCGTGTTGGTAGTAATCACACAAAAGGTTGGCAACGTTAAGATCTTTACAGCAAACGAAATACAAAGAATAAGAGCCCATAGCCGACTAACGACGCCGTTAAAAGAAGCTAAAAGCCACTCCGAGGAGCTTTACGCACGATAGAATGGATTTAAGGAAAGGTAATCACCTGCTTGATACAATGTCGAGTACAAGCACTGGAGTGAAGCGATGAGGGAATAAAAAATCTCCAGCAGTTTGTGTTTCCTGTACAAGTAAAATGTGCGATTGAATTGCATAAAGCTCTTTTGCCATCACTCGCAAAGTGCCTTTTAGAGCAACAACACACTTGGCGTTCGGAAACAATCGTGGCGTTCGATATTATGTGTGCGTTTGCAAGGTTTTCGTTTAAAATCTTGAAAACAGTACTGTACAATGGAAAATATATTTAATACCCTTTTATACTCTTTTATCTGTAATACCGTGAATTTACTATAAATTTTCAAACACTTACGTACAGTATTACCTTGGAACTTATTAAATTTGGAAAACGCCAAGTGAACACGGAGGAAATCAGAACTGTGAGTAATGTTAGAGAATGGAAGCACATCCATATTCGCCTTAGCACATTTACATTCGAAAGCGTGCAAATACCTATTTTCAAATGACTAGATTAACAATTTATTCTTATTACACTTAAATAACCCCTTGCGCACATACATGTTGTTTAAATGATTTTACTGATTTTGGAGGTAGTTAATGGTCAATAATCGCAAAAATTGATCAAGGAATTCCAGAAACATAAGCATGCTATTCTATCTTTACAGCATTTCTGTTAAAAAAATTTAAGTATAAAGTACTGTAAAAAACAATTTTATCACATTAAATCGAATGTCACATGCAAATATTTTACAGGAAGAGATTTTCATTGTTTATTTGTCGTGTAAGAAGCACCAAACGTTTGTTTGCTTCGGCCGAAAATCGTAAAAACTGTCCAGTTCAAAAGTAGATGAAAACATTCCTAATTCCTCAACTGCTATTCCGTGAAATGCATGGAAACGCAACAAACGTAAATATATTTCGCTGACGTCATAGCTGACATCCAATGAATGCGCGAATTTTAACTTGAGAATCAAGCCGCTCCCTGAACCTGCAAAGGCCCTCCCCCTCCTCCTATGGTGGGTGTTTTGTGCAGGTCTAATGGTTGCGAGTCAACAGGTGCCCCCCTCCCGCCCCGCCCCCCCGCGTGCATGTCACCTTCCCTTCCTAAATTTTTATATCGCTACAGGAGACGAGGCAGAGGGCGTGGCAAACGAGGGTTAAGATTCGGGGAAGTCCCCGAACGTGGGCAAGGTGCGCGCGAGCGGAGAGGGAGCGGTGAACAGGCGGAGAAGAGAGGTAGCCGGAGCAGGGACGTGGAGCAGGCAGGGTGAGAGAGAAGGCCGGGATGAGACCGGAATACGAAGAGGCGAATCTCGACCTGCAGAATCTCGAATGCAGATTAGTCGCAGAGGGAAAGAGAAATGGGAGCAGCGGAGTGGGACGGAACGGTGTAGCTTGGTCGCCGGAAGGGGAGATGGAGTGGTGAGGACGAGGGCGTGGATCGGGTGTGCAAGAGTGGCGCTGGGGCGCAGGCGGAGCGGGATGGAGCGGGGCGCAGGCGAGGAGGGTGAGCGCGAGGAGGTCGGGAGCGTTCAGAGTGCGAGAGGACGGGAATGAGCACTGAAAGAGCGTTGGAGGGGTAGGACGAGGAAGGGTTGGGACGTGAGTGGAACAGGGCAGAGTAGGCGGCTGAACACATGCTGAGAGAGATATGGATGTGGTGAAGAGTGGAGAGCGAGAGCGTGGAGTAGGGACGAAGCGGGCCGCTGGCGAAGCGGGGCCGAGGGGGCTGTGGGCGGGGCGCTGGAGAGTTTGGAGCGTGGGCGGTGGCCCTCAGAGTGTGGAGGTGGAATGGAGCGGGTGTGGGGAGCGGTGCGGGCCGGGGCTGTGGGAGGGGATGGAGGGAGTTGCAGGGTGCGGAGATGAATTCGGACGGGGTGTGGGTGGAGCGAGGAGTGTGGCCTAGTGGTACAGCGTGGGCGTGGCGGGGCAAGGGTGGAGCTGGAGGGATCAGCGTTAGGCCGCCGGCAAGGGGTTCAGCGTGTGCGGGACGGAGGGCGAGCCGGGCGGGGAGCGAGCGGGCAATGGGTGGAGCTCGGAGGGAGCAGCGGTTAGGGGGCGGCGAGAGGTGCAGCGTGGGCGAGTGGGGTGTGAAGCTGGCGTGGTAGGGCGGGAGCAGGCAGGCAGGGCAGGGGCGGGCGGCGTTTCAGTGGGGAGCAGTGGTAGTGCACCGGCGAGGGATGCAGCTCGGCGGCCGGGCGGCGAGGGGCGCATCGGGCGGAGCTGGGCAGCCGCGGTAGGGCGAGGCTGGCGAGGGAGGGGTCAGAAGAGCGGAGTGCTGTTATGCAGGTGCTGACGTGTCCCTGTAACGCAGGTGCCCCGGCGCGGCGCATGTTTTAATTCATGAACGCGGGCGCGGATGTGACGAGGGGCTGACAGAGATTCGACGCACGCCGAAACGACGTAACCTTTGCACCTCCGGGTGCGACCTGCTCTCTCGCCGTTCCCAGCAGAAGGTCGTAGCATTTTGAAATGATTTTGAGATACAGCAACTGGTAGAATGAATAAATTACAAACATTAATTATACATATTGTAAATCATTTATTCATAATTTCCGACAAAAGCGAGTTCAATACAAATGTATTGCGGTATTTCAGAGATGTTCTAAAGAGGATATTCTAATGTTGTGTTAAACAACGCTAAATGAAATATTTTAGAGAGCGTGAACCACCCTTAAAATTTTGTTCTTTCCGAACAATTTCATTAGTTTTTCAAACAATAAAAAGATAATACTTCACAATATTCCATTACAAATTAATATCCTAATACTTTATATTTTTTGAAATATTTTATTTTGGTTTATATCTAAAAATGTAATTAATTTAAATAAGTTTAATTTGTTTTTTCAGTGAAATCCAAACTTTACGGTGATAGGTTGAACTCTGAAATCTTGTTATCTTATAATACAGTAGAAAATAGTAATCTATTCCACAAACGAAATTACAGTAAATCAGAGATTTCACGAACTTCAAGGATACAAAACAATCGGTGTTCGAGTTAACAAATACTAGCGATATCCAATTATACTTATATCCTTGTTATTACTTGTTTCCTTGCCAGCACCCTGTTCGTATTGTAGTGAAATCCGAGTTACTCGAGTTCGTGGTAACGAGGGTTTACCGTAATAAAACACTAGTTCGATGTGAAGAGAAAAATTCATATTAACATCCCATACTCGTGAGTTAACTGTCGTAATTTATTCCCGCTGCTCCAAGATTCAAAGTTCATGTGAGAGATCTTCGACACGCATGTTGCACTCCTCTCTGCAATGCAATAGGAAGCATCTCTGCTCGTGGAAACGCACTAACATAACGAACCGCAAGACGTCTGTTCGTATGTTCTAAGCAATATCACTCCACAGTAAGTGGCGTCTTAACAGCGAACGCATTATCATTTGCCTTCCAAACATTTCTACGGGGCGAACGTCTGTGAATGCAGACACTTAGAGCCCTTAGAGCTGCGGCGGGGGCGGTGGTGAGGGCGACGACGAGTGGAGGCGGAGGTGGTGGCTGTGGAAGTCGATCTGAGGATGGAAGTAGTAAGTCTCTTGAATGTGGTGTAATGGAGAAAGTGGAGGTGAATGAACAGATACAAGAGGTGGTTGCGAAATTTAGTTGCGACAGAGGAAGTAGTGTGGTAGAGGATGAAATGGGGGTAAATGTTAGTTGTCGTGGTTTGCATGGTATTGGTAGTATTGATAATGTAGTGGTGGGGTGATGACAAAAGTGGTGGTGATAGAAGTTAAGTAGTAGTGGTTATGGTGGTGAGAGAAATTGTGGTTGTAGATTTGAGTTTTGATAGAGGAAGATGAATGGTCAGTGATGATAGCGGTGGTAGAGAAAGTAATGACTAGGAGGCGGATTTTGATAACCTAAAACATTGGAAGAATTACCAATAAACTGCTCGTAAATTTTATTTAAATGCCCTAAAAACAAAGAAAAATTACGTAAAAATACTTGATCAAAATCACTTTAGACGAATAGCTCAAGCTGTTGGGTATGTTACTGATGTAATCGAGGCTTCTTCCTTTTGTTCAGTTGAACTCAGCCAAAAAACTTTTGGTTTGGACTGTTCTGTAGAAGAAAATCTCTGACTTTATTTATCGCAAAATTAGCCGAACTGACAATGGCGCCGATTGGCGGCACAGAAATCTTAGTTACAAAGTTACTTAGTTGCAAATAGAACTAACAACGGCTGACTTTACAACATATGAACGAAGAAATCGAATAGGCTACTTAGGAATTCATGGTGAACATTTGTTGCACCCCGTAAATGTTGTTTGAAGCATGTACCACTAACATGATATTAAAATCGATTAAGTTAGCGAAAAATGCATTACAAATTACGTAAAAAGATTACTTTTTTGTCGAAATCGACGAAAATGCAAAAAAAATGACGAATAAAAATGGGTCATTTCTTTTTTTACAACATAAAATAATTTTCTATAGTAAATGGCATTGTCCTAAAGTGAAAAGAAAAAAGATGGCATTCCTTTAAAATCCACCCGCTAGAGATGACTGTGGGAGTGGCGCCCCGGCTATTAGCGACGGAAGTCCTGATGCCAGAAACGGAAGCGGCGCAGTGACGACCAGCGGCGGTGGCAGCGTGGCGTTGGAGGGTGTGGTGGCGTCAGCGGCAGAAGCGCAGAAGCGAGAGGGCGGGGGCGCGAGAGACGCCTCGCGGAGGCTTTCGGTGAAAGACGTCGTGCTTGCAGCCCGCCCCGCCGCAGAGGCCGCAGCAGAACACAGCAGCAGCGTCCATGAAAACGTTTGGGTTGGGGAGGAGCGGGATAATGATAATGCAGCCTGTAGCAACTTCGAGGAAATAGACAATGCGAAACCGAGCATAAATATGAAGATGGGTTGTTAAATGCGGTGTTTTAAGCGGAGAATCGCATGACGTTTTCATGACGAGTGAGGAATAACGGCTCACGCTATCACATCTCTTGGTTGTTGCGCTTTTGGCACAATGACATTAAGTACAGACTGTAATAATTCGTCACGTAATGGATGGAAATACTCCCTAAACCACTAAAAATCTTATATGAAACAACAAAATCGATTAATCGAATTGTTCATCAATTAATGTTATAACGCAGACTTTCACAATCCTCCCCGTGACTTGCAACTACGTAACGATGTGATGTCACAATCTCTTTCTCTTTTCAAACCTTCCTCTCTTACTCTTCTTCCCTTTTCCTCGCAAACAAATTTCCGATATCGTTACTTTCTGGTAACATTTCCCCAAAGGTATATTGGAAATTACCATCAGAAAATTTTAGAACAATTATGAAGAGATACGTTACATGATTCCATAAAGAATACTGTGATTCGCTTAGACCTAGCCAGACCGTTTATCAGGTCCTGAAATACAAAAGCATTGATGCGTAACGCAGATTGGTATTCCTCAACTTCAACCCACCGATACAACCATGCTCTATTTAAATTGGCTCTATTATCGAAGTAATGCAATTCTGTACCTTTATTACAGTAATTAGAATACTGTAAACGTTATAGTTCCACACATGCAGCCGTTGTGCATAATTTGAAAATGATGCGGTGTAGACACTTTTGCGAGTTTTTTTTAACCATAAATATAATCAATGGAACCTTTTTGGGCGCTTTATAGTTTTTGATGGCACCCCATTTTGAAGCACAAATTGTCATAAATGTTCTAAGTGGAGTTTCTTTATGAAGCTATAAGATCACTTTTAAAACAATTATTTATAAAGTGCGAAATCTTCGTACAGATCTTCCTAGTTGTTATTATTAATATTATTATTATTATTACTATTATTATTATATAATATATTCTTTGCATTGAATGAGAGCCCTTGGCAAATCGGAGCCTCATATGTGCTCGCTACTCTCATTTCTATGCTGTTCGTCTCTATGAGTAGTCTGTGCGCTGGGATGCAGCGTTTACTCTCACAATGGCTTCCCATCTTTACCGCGGCCTTCCCCATCCATGTATGTCCACCAATTTATCTGTTTACTTTTAATAGGCGTGTATTCAAACCACAAGCTCCTCCTCAGTCAAAATCCTGACATTCGTAAGATCAACTCCATTCTCCATAGTTGATTTCTTGAAATTCATTCCCTAATAATGGTACTAAAGATTTAACTTATATCTTGCAAATATTGAATACATTATAGAAGGAGGCGTTTCTAGAGTTCCCTCACATTTCTTTAGTTTAATTATATTTGTATTAGAATGAGCAATTACGATTATAATTGTAATTATACAATCTGTGATTATAATTATGATCTAAATATTTAAATACATTAAAGGTCGATCAATAAAAAATACACTTATTTTCAAATTCTAGTTATCCATTGAGACGACATATCACACCATCTCCAGCTTTACTAGGCTCTATTGAAAATAAATCCAGTTACATTACCTCAGCTTTATTCCACATCCCTTATTCTTCATTCCTACATCTCCTCCAATTCCCAAATCGTATCGTCTCCCCGCGGCGCCAGCTGCCAGCTCTTCGTTTTGTGCGCAGTCCGCCGCCCCCGCCGCTTCGTGGACTCGCCGCGTTTGCGTATCGCGCTCCGGAACCCTTGCGAAATAAAACCTTGCCGTTGAGCGGTGCGCCAACGGGCCGGCCGGACGAAGCAGAGCGACGCGATCGGAGGCAAGTGAGCGCGTGGCGTGGGCGGCGGCGAGTGCAGCGGCGAACGGATCTGGCACGACAGGGCGAAGAAGATGGGCGGGTGAGAGGTCGAGTGGAGCAGGAGATGGCGAGCGGGGTGATTGATATGGGTCGGGGAAGGGGGCGTGGTGAGCGGGGAGGGTCGAGAGTCTAATCACACTGCTAGCCCAATCGCGCACCCGCCAGCTCCTTAATCCGCCATCTCCTCTCACCCGCCCGGCCCAGTCACTCCACACCCAGCTCCAGCTGCCAGCCCCGCTCACACGTTCTACTTTTCTCCCATCCCTCATCGATCAAACCCGCTCCCCTCCCTGCTTC
>BOPP01000001.1:16478974-16501907 GCA_017312745.1 Gryllus bimaculatus
GCGAGCTGCATTATCGAGATGAGACGGTGAGGCGTGTGGTAGAGGGCGTCGCGGGGAGGGCGAGATGGACGAGCGGAGTAGGAAGGGGGAGCGGGGAGGGGTTGGTCGTGGTGAGTGGGGCACAGCGAGCGGGGCTGGTCGAGTTGGGCAGGACGAGCGAGGGCGAACTGGGCAGGTCTCGAATGTGACTTGTAATGGAGGGCCCTACTGCTCCTGCACGTCGTTTACAAAGTAAGCGCTTTTCGATCTTTTGTCTTTGCGCGCTCCTCTGCACGCTGGCACTGCTGTGCGTTGCGAGTATGGATTTCCGATTGTATCTTCAAAGACGTATGACGACAGACATTTCGTAAACGAAACTTTACGCTTAACTACCGTTAAAACGTTTACGCTAGAATGTCTGTTTTACGAGCAAAACGGGAGAGATTTAAGAGTTATCTCTTCAACTGCAAATTACATTCCATGGGAATGCAATAATGGGGAAAGAGGTAAGTCTCGGAGTATGTCTGACGTACCAGTAGTTAACTGCACACAGCATACGTTACTGTACTTTTAATTACGTTACAACGTTGTCAAAGTTCAATAAATGCTGGAAGGCCATACGTAAAAGTTCCCTTGGAGATTTGCCATGAATGAAGGCATCGCGGGATTTAGTATGGTGGCAAGATTCAATGCGGTAATTTGAAAATAAATGTTCTATGTAATTAAGTTTACAAAGATAGTCAACCGTAACTCTAAATCTACGTAGACATATAAGGTTTTCTATTTGGAGATATCCGTTCTTATTTTTAGGATTCTCTCTTTCTCTTATTTTCTTTCCTGCATTCTTTTATTTCTACATCTAAATTCTCGTTTGTTTTTCTATTATTTATTCTAAAGCATTATCTCCCTCGTGTGCTAACCGATATGAAGTGCAAAGGGCGTAGAATGTGAAACAGGTATACCATATAGGTTTTCTCCTGATTGAGGGCTACTTTAATTATTCAATTTAACGCGATTTCAGTTACCTTTTTTATCATTGTCCATTATCACTTCTCAATACTGTCTCGCAACGCCAACGTTACATTGGTGTGAAAATCTTACGAATTGTGTTGACGTATTACATTTATCTGTTTTAATACATCTCGTAATGAAACAGTACGTTTCAAATGGCTCGCTACTAGATATTCAGTAGTGAAACAGATAGCCACATATTACCCATTTAGATAGATGACTACTGATATATATATCAGTATATATTAGTATTTTCTAACCGCCTGTCTAGAATATACAGATAAGTATGGTGGATACGTAACTACAAATCAGGAAAACGGCTCCCCTAATAGATATCGTATAGGTTTGAGCAACGACAGCAGAAATTTCAAATTTACTCAAATTTAGGGCTTCAGGATTATTAAATCACAAAATTTATTTATAACTTTGCTTCATTTATTATTTTTTATAATTTGTTCATTAACCGATTTTTATTTATTTACATTCCATAGTTCCTGTAAGATGAACAGATGCCAGCCTTACATAACTTCGCGGGTTGCCTACACCGAAGGCGTGTTATTACGATATAAACTCAAATACCTTAACTGACGGGTGGAATGGGATTCAGTTGGCTTGTCGCAGACTCTCTTTCCCATACCTGTAACTCGTGACGTTCATTGATGGTTTTCACCACTACCACCTAACATTCTGTTCCTTTCCAGAGAAGGTGGACAAAAATTTCGACAAAAAAAATTTTTCCAGGCATGGCTAATGAACAATTCGATAAATCTTGTTCCTATGTAGTAAATTACTTTCTCTAACATGTTGTGTAATCAGAATCCATATTTTGTGAATCCCTGATCCCGAAAAATTGATTCACTACAAAATGTCTGTCTCTGACTGTGGTAATCGCCAACACCATTTTCTCCTAAACAAATCCTCCCTGATCGACCTAAACAAACTTGACACTCTAAGAGATTTATACGGATATTTTGATTTTGGGGGGTATTTTACACTACACTTCCACATTTTCAATTTTTTCTCAAAAATTGCCATAATTGTTCTCAACGAATTTTGTTTTCTGATGAGCGTAAAGAACTCTTTGTAAAATGGCTTGGGTCTCATTTCAGTTAAAATCTCTAATTTAACGAACATTGCATTTTTATTTATTATTTCTTTATTTATTTTGCTGAAGTTTTTCCTCAGCTACAATATTGAAAATATATATTTTTTATTAATGAAATCTGTTGTTCAAAGACCGATCTTGAAATAAGAACATGTCCAATTTTTCGAATATGTGAAAATATGAGCCACTTTCTCTTACTTTAGCGTGAGGTATAATCAATTAAAAAAAACAATTGTTTTTTCAAACGTGCTTCAATTTTTTCTTTGTTTTATCCTCTATGTAGTAAACGGCGGTAAATAATATGGTGCTGATCCCTTTTTCGACAATCTCTCTGTATTTTTGAAAATTCCAAATGAACAATATCGATGACATTGATTTTTTTGTTGAATAAAATTTGTTCTAAAAAATTGGCCATTTAAAAAGGTTTTCTACAACTCTAAAATGTAAGTAGTTTAGCATAATTTTGCAAAATTTTGAATTTGGATATTCTAATTTCCCACATCATTTTGCTGGAACCTTTAAGTAATTATCGTGTTGGAACACAACAATGGGAACTCCGCGACATTAAAGCGTAAAAGTCTCAGAATAACATCTCATTGTTGGTGGTGTTTCTGGGTGCATGATGGAGTTTTCGAATGTCGAATTTGTAGTAATGTATTACTTTTAAATGAATTAAATTTTCGCACGTAATGCGAATTCGGAAATGAACTTAGCAAGTGATGTCTGGTATTTGTTAATATACTTAGAAACTGCAGTAATATAATTTTACCGTTACGGATGCAAAAAAGTACGTGCTGTTGTAGTGTCAGTAACTTTATTTTTATTTTTTCTTCAACACCACCATATTCACAAAAGACGACGAGTCTCCAAACTAAATCGATTTTCATGTGAAAACATAAATCTACCCTACTACTCATTCCATCAGTCTTCAAACGAGACTGTTGTGACACAATTTGACTAATGTATTGCACGAAGATCTATTACATTCAAGCTACATCCTCATTCTTGTCACAGTTTAATGCGATGCACGAGTCTGAGTAAGTAGTAAAATATTCATTACTCGATTTACCAACAATACTCCCACGATACCTTTTCGCCCATCTAATAAGGCTCACCGATTCTGAGTCACTTTGTACCCAATCTCCTTGGAGAAGCCTGGAGCAACGTGATTGCATCTTGACCACAATCTTGACAGTATGAGTTGTGCAATACTCACTTCATTTCCAGCTCCGGTGACATCTCGCCAGTATCTGTGCCACACTTCTGATTCTTATTTTTAGTAAATGCTCCCTGTACCTTTAGAAACTAACTCTATGAGATTGCCATGTGTCTTCTGCCCTACGCTATCGTTTTCTCTCGACTCTTTTTACTGCTGTTTCTGTCATGTCTTTTACGCGCCTCTTCCGTTTCTATTTTATTTCGTACATCCTTTTCGTTTCCCTCATTAATGTTGTTTTTCCTCTGTTTATTCTCTCCGTTTAGCAAATTATCTAGAGGTTTAATCATAAAAACAAAATAAAATAAGAACTTAATTTTATAATCATCAAACGAAGCGAGGATTAGTTTCAATCGGTTTCTTACTCCCTATTGGGTAGATTTTTTCTGTCACCTCCTTATATTCCTTTCATCTAGTTCATCCATCAAACTCCATTTTCATCACTTTTTTCGCGCTATATTCTGTAATTAATTGTCTATGAAAAGAGTATTATCTATGTAATACTTCTCCATCTGCTTTTTCATTGACTAAATTGTGTTGTATCTGGACTTTACCACTTGATTTTCCTTTCTCTCCCTTTCTCGCCTTACCTAGTGTCCCGTTTTGTTCCATTATTCCCTTCACTTTTTTTTGTCTTTGGGGCCCAACCGCCCTCCCTCCCTCTCCTTTGGGGCGCCGTAGCCGCGAGCCACGCTGCACCGCGTGGTTCGCTTTGAAGTTCAATAGCAGCGAGCGGAGCCCTCGTGTTTCGCCCCGTATTTTCGTCGCTTTGTGCCGCTTTATAATATTAAGAGAGGCGCGGGCGTCGAGCACCCGGGCGAGAGGCGCTAGGGGCAGAGGTGGCAACGGAAGGGAAGAGGTAGGTCGTGTCGGGGAAGGGGAGCAGAACCGTTAGATAGAGAAGTCCGCCAGAACGAAGCGCGTGACGTTGCGACCGCGGACACAAAGGTCGGAGAGAAGAAGCATTTGGGTCGACCGCAGGTCACAGTATTGCTGGAGAATAAATTACAGCACGAAGAGGAAGAAGAATTGTGGTGTGATGGTGGCAGCATTTAAAGGCACGCTGCTATAGTTTGTGCAAGGCTGCCATCGCTAATGGCAACAGCCAGGCTGACAAGCAGGAAAGCTGCAAAGCAAGCCGCAGGCAGCCAGACAAACAGGAAAGTACGACAGGCAGGTTGGCAGAAACGCATAGACACAAGATGCGGAAGCAGGAAGACGGGCGGGCGCATTCAGACAGCAAAAGAGTGAGAGAGAGAGGGGGGAAGGGGCAAATAGAGACGACAATCAAAGTATTCAAAAAGTGAACAAACAAAAATACAAATACACAGACGGGTAAGCAGTTGATAAAATACCAGGTGATAAAATACCTTTTGTGGTTGTAAATGCAGAAAAATAATTTCAGGAAAGTTATGTAATCGCATGTCCAGATATCTGAATTAATGTGATACAAGTGTGTAACACATCTGATAATATAGTAAGGTAGGATGCATAAAGCTGTTCTAAAATTATGAGATATAAGGGCTCAAATGAAAAAGAAACCGTAAAACATACTACTTCTTGTTACTACTCAAATCTCTCCTTCAATATTTTGGAGAATTTCAGACAGATTTCTAGAGTTGGGGTTTCGACTTCTTGGTGTTGGCTGTTCTCGAGTCGAGTCGAGTCGATCGTGGATATTATGAGCCTCGCCTGAGATGCTTTGAAATCCTCGCCCTCTGATAATTTCCTGCTTAATGTGTGAGGCGATTTTTTTCCATAATAATAATAATAATAATAATAATAATAATAATAATAATAATAATAATAATAATAAATTTACTACTAAAGAAATGTCACGCGGAATATCAAAGGAAGAAAAATCGAATCCTCAACCTCACTATAACCATTACCAAATTCTAGTCCAATAGATCAATTGCAGCCTCATGGTAGCTATAAGTATAAGCGTTTAAAAAAATGTATTATTTACTACAGAGATAGCAAGTATCAATTAAAAAATATATTTAGATTCCGCCATCGCAAACGTCTTTAAACAGAGCATTTCCCAAGAACAAAATAGAAACTATATACTCCTGGAGTTGCCCTCTCTCCACTACAACTGAAGCTTCTTGTGCTTATGTGTAATGTAAGTGGAACGGGATCAGTGACATAAGTACAATATAATCACAGTCGACTGTAATAATCATCATCATCATCATCATCATCATCATCATCGTAGAAAGTTTGAAACAGATCAGTGGTAACATTGATTCGTCTTCAAAATCGTTGACCGCGAAGTCTCAGTATACCAGTTTTGACGGTGGCGGGTGTTCGACATGAGCTAGATCAAATTCAGTGCCACCGAAGAGAATCCTAGAAGCCGGCTGCTTTGATCGGTAGATTTCCCTGGTTTCTCCTGCCTTTCGAATGCTGGAGAGTACTTCATACGAGTAACAGGCCGCGCGCGTTCTTTCTTCTTCCTTGTCCCCTTTTCTCCCCTTACATACATTCACACACGCATGCGCGCGCGCGCACACACACACACACACACACATACACTCGCACTTAAGTGCACTAAACTTTTACACACGCTGACTGTTCAATCGGTAGCTTAGAACTGGTCCCGGCTGTGGCCGTGTCCTGCTGGGGGAGATACGAAGAAAAGAAAAATACTCGCAAACCGACATGCACGTCGACGCCGAATCGCACGTTGCAGGGGCAGGAACACTGCCACCTTCCGGGGTATATAGAGGCGGTTCCATCAGTTTCCAATAGACCAAGATAACGCTCATCAATGGGAAAAACTTCTGAGCAGTTGTTAGTATTGTCTTTCATTGTAATGCTGTAAGTTTGCAGCCGACATCTCACTCAGTTTTGTATTGAACAAAGGAACTTGAGTTGGATGCGGTGCATGAAATCCTGTGGTGTTTAGCTTCATGACGAGCTTACTGCCCAGTTGCAAAGAATGCTCTGAAGAACTGTGGCATCAATGAATTGGTCCATTCACCCTACAGTCCAGTTTGGGCAAACGACGACTTCGACCACTTATCAAATCTTGAAAAATACCTTGAGAGAACAAAATTTGCATGTATGTATGAGCGAGAAAAGTAATTTTTGGTCATATTACGAACAAAATATTCGGAGTATTTTATTTAAAAGCATAGAAATATTAATAAACAACTGTGAAACGTTGGTTGGAGAAAAGGATGATTCAGTTGAAAGTTGAATGATTTTTTTCTTTATATCCCAAGTAGTAATTAGTGACCCAGGATTTTATGGGACCACCCTAGCATGCACTAGCCGAGAGAGAGAGAGAGAGAGAGAGAGAGAGATTACTTAGAATGGAAGTGAGAATGTGGGCTTCTGGTTGCAGGAGGAGCACCGCCATCTCCCGTGATGTAGCACACAGTCGTTAAGAGACTTCTTAGAACGGAAGTGAGAACGTTGGCCTCCGTGTGGTTGCAGGAGGGACACCGCCACCTTTCGTGCTACGGCACGCACTCGTTGAGAGAGTTCTTAGAACGGCACGGGAGTGATGCTGTGGGCGTTGCCCTGGTTGCAGGCTTCCTGCGCACGCGCGCGGGCGGGCTGAGCGCCGGGGAGCCCGAGCTGGCGCTGGAGGACGCGGCGGCGTGCCTGCGCTGGGTGCGCACCAACATCGCGGCGTTCGGCGGCGACCCGGGCCGCGTCACGCTGCTCGGCCACGACACGGGCGCCGCGCTCGTCAACCTGCTGCTGTTGTCCGGCGCCGCCGCGGGTGAGTGTACATACGCATGCACAGCAACGCACGCACGCGCGTAACACACGCAACTCAGACGCGTGCGCGAGCAAATACGTACCCGCATAGATGGGCGTGCGCAAGCATATGTGCTATCACACCTAGTCTAGGCTAGATTTAACTCTTACATGTTTGTCCAGGTCTCATTCAGATTTTTCTCGACCCGCCTCCTGACTGCGCCTCTCGGCATTGGAGGGGTTTACTTCGGTCTCCTGCGGTCACTACCGCTCCGCTCCCCGGAGAACTCTTCCTCTGGAGGTGCCCCTTCGTACCTACGGAACATCTCGCATCGGTGGCCATTATCTCCATTTTGCTCCTGTGCCTTTATATTCAGCCGAAGGCCGAAGCCCCCATCTCAGTGATTGTATCATTATTCTGCGCAGGAGTAAACCTATTCCTTGGCTCAGGAACACACTTGCTCACACCCACTTGTTGCCAAAATCTCAGCCATGAGTAAACTCGTTGGTTGTTACAGGTGGGCATATGCTGCACACTCATTCTTGGACCCAAGTACTCAGAGAGATACATTCATTGTCAGAAGCACACACGTGAACAAACCCAATTACTTTCAATAGCAGAAAGAAGCGCATACGGGCCCGCTGTCATAAGTCAAGCATTCTCACGCATGTGGCTTACATGAACATATGCTCACGTGAACGTGTGCGTAGCAGCACTCGTGTGTATGCACATGCGCGAGCACCTGAATAGCTCATTATGCGTCCGCACGCACACAATGCGCGCATCCGGAAGCTTATTTAAATCACGCGCATTTGCGTGCGTCAAGATTACGCTCAATCGCTCCATGTGGCGTTATAATCACGCACACGCATATATCCACGCTAACATTAGCCCTCCCGTTGACGTACATGCACTTTGTTTAGTCACTGCCCTTATCCACCGTCGATGCCTTTGCTTCGTGTTATAAACTACTAATTTTATTTAGCCTAAAAATAGCATTATATAGCTTTTATGATCATTATTTCATATAATGAATAGTCTGATGCCACTGAACACATGATTACAAAGTAGAATACATTTATTTTTTTCAATGCCCAAAATTTCATTCATTTTTATATAACCCTTTGTTAATTTAATTTGAACATTTTATTCATTTCATATTTTCATTTCGTTTGTAATTTAAAATTTTGAATTTTCAAACAGAAATAAAGATATGTGTTTTTCTCGCTTTGATTTGATAGAAGTTTTTCAAGTAACATAATACAACGTATCCGTTACAAAGAATATAAGACGCAAAGTATGTGATATAGCACCTTGAGTTTCTTGATGCATTCGAAGTCTTGAAACTGCAAATTCCTTGTACCTTTCTCACTTGCTTGAATATACGACTTGTCCAGACGAAATGTTGTATCCCATACGCAAATCGGAAATACATTGCGTTACGTTTTCCTGAAATGAATTTAGTAAAAATTAGTGCATGTGGTTTTGAACACTACATCGTCATCTCCAATGAATTGTTTCCCAGCTCTCATTTATCATTTTACAAACATTCAAATAAGTTCATGAATATAAATAATGAACCATAATTCAATAAAACACTCAACTTTGTTAAGCAATGAATGAAAACTGTCTTATATCCAAGATCATTGGAGTCAAAGTTCATATTTTTTAATATCCATTTTAACCTTTTTTCGTTGGAAATAATATATGTTTTAATAATGTGTGTCATTAATGAGCATTAGGCAATTTATAAAGAGGATATTCAGAGATATATAAATATATGTACCGTAATTATCAAAATCTGCATTAATGAAAGTTTAAACCATATTATGGTTTAATTGTTCCTTCAATCCCACATTATTTAATTATTTTGCGTGATTTACGTCAGCTTTTCGATTTTAAACCCTTCACCACATTCACGAATATAATTTTCAGAACATTTTCATTAAAAATGTAATCATAAGGACTTCATAGGAAATTAAAATGAACATTTCATGGATTTCTCTTTGAAATAAATAGAAAAAATTCCAATCCCTTCCTTTTTGAAAATTTTATACATTTAACGAACAAATAAGAGTAGAAAATTATCGTACCTCGGGCTCTCTTACTAATATTTTGGTACTGCTCAACCTATCCTATGACATGAAAATTTGAATATTTATTCAGTCATGTGTATTTTAAATTTTATATGGCATAAAGTATGCAAACTATAAATTTCCTCTTTTCTAGTTTTCAGGCTTTTATAGTATAATCGTTTTCATGTTTGATGTTGTCCCCCATTTTCATAGAGGCTGCTCTGCAGAATGTTCCAAAGTCCTCTGGAAAGTAACGTAGCTAACTTTGATACGCTCATGCATGCTCTTGGAAATTAGTCAAATCCTTGGTATTACGATCGTGTGCACCTACATAATCCTTACATCTGTGACGTAGCAATAAGATTGTGGTTCTATAGAATCCAAAGTAGAATATAAATTCGATTGTTATGCACTAATACGAAGTGGCCAAAATAAAACAAAGTGTTTATTAGCGTTGGAAATCTATTGGCGTGAAAATACTTTTTAGTGTAACAGTTTACAAGTCTTTATACCTCACGATAAAAATAGATCGTTGGGGTCTTTACATTAAAATCCATTTATTAGTCCTACTGTTATGAGGGTAATAAGAAGCCCCGTAGTACACCGTGAATAACAAGCCGTCCTTCATTCGTTCAAGTATCCTAAATGATCCTAGAGCATGACGTCACTCGCTAGATCACTTACCATTTGGATCTATTTTGAACCGAATATATCGTAAACAGAAATACTTATGCTATGTACTAAAAAGCTGTAAATAAATTCACGATTCAAGAATATTTTATAGGAACTAAACAGGTAATAGAAAATAAATAAAAGAGCAAGGTTATACAAATTCTAGTGCTGAATTAATATGTGAAATTGACAAAATAATTGAGATGTACTCTGTATTCCAGTCCAATGCAATACAAATGAATCTCAATTCACAGCAGCTAAAACGTGCGAAATATTGTAAATCACAATTAGCATGACAGGTATTAGAGGAAATGTTTATTAATTCTCATTTCTGTCCATTTACAAAGTACCACTTACATTTATGAGTATATCCTCTTCCTGGAACCACCCACATGCTGGTGGACAAATAATTAACGTTTTTATTACCCAATTTTCACACAAACTGTTAAATTTCGTCGAGCGCTTATCGTACGGCAACATGAATAATCACTTCGCCAGTTTCATTATCAGATAACACATCTATGGAGCAAAATGAATAATTCTGGGTTCAAACCGCGGGCTACGCGTGCAAACATCTCACCCCGAATTAGTACTACATTAGCATCACCAAAATCCTGGGGTTTCCCGCATTGGTTGGTCGGTCTCTTCCATTAACGCAACCGCTTCGACACTACACTGCGTGACCCAGTTTTTACGAAAAGCACATGTTCAGGACCTCTGACGCTTTATTTGCTTTTACTAAAACTACCGTACTTCAAAAGCGTTCGCTGATTAAAGAGAAAAAAGTCTACACGAGCAATAACATTTTTAGCACATGTACTGCTCATACATTTTCATTCTCTCGAGTTTTTGTTTCGTTTTACGTCTCAGGCCAATGCCATTTTTTATTATAACATTTGTTTCACAGTTCAATTAATTTGTTAATTCAACTGTATATGTTACATTTGTTCAATTAATATTTCCCATCCAATCGCAAGTATAGACAGTTATAGAAATGTTTTCCCAGCAAATATTAAAAATTTAAATTTAAAATTAAGAGACAACAATGATTAATTCCAAACAGCTCCCTCAGAATGTTTTTATTTATTTAACATCAAAAAACATTAAAAAGTAAGTGTGACGTACTATGAAAAGAAGTAAATTCTTTTCATAGTACGTATTCTTAAATTCTGGAATCATTCTGGATTCATCAACCCACATACAACTGAATTATATATACAGGTGGTTTAGTATTCGCATCCCGTATTACCTCAAAAGAAAGTTGATTCTTAAGTACACCTTATTTATTGTTGTCACTTATTCAGTCAAAATTCACTTCATTAATGGTCCACCATTTCTTTGTATGAAACTATCAACTAAGATAAATATATCTTCTTGTCTGTTATATAAAAGTGAGAGAAGCATGTATGTATCCACCCAAAGGCTTTAGAACTGTTGAAGTAATTGCTCTCTTTGTCACGAATACTTTTGGGCGGTCAATAATCAAAAATAGCGTACTTTTGATTCAAAATCTTACTTGAAAATGTGATTTTTTTACAATATTCAGTTAAACATAATTCGCAAAGCATCTGGACATTGCCGGGTGACGGCGGGAGGGGGGGGGCGGGACCGCGCAATTCGATTCCCCCAAGTAGGCCGCGCCTTCGGCCAGCTTCGACTGCCACATTGCGCTTGGGAAAGACACAAGCCCACTATGATGAAACAAAACATTCCAATGTATGAAGGAATGATAAGGTGAAATTTTTTTTTAATTTATTTCTTCTCGTTCGACCAAAGGTCTTTCGAGGGGTTTCGGTTTTACATACTGACATTTTGGAGACTTGGCATTCCTGACAAATTGAGATTAGAACTCTGACTCGTTTAAATTCGTTGTTTGTTTGTTAGAAGCAGCTGGGATTTATTTTTGATTTTTTTTTTTGAGAGGGGGGTAGGTTGTTAGGATTGCCCTATCGAACAATCAGGAAGCGGAACGTGAAAGATTCTATTTAGATACGGATGATATTATTGGTTTACGGGAGGTTTTAAGATGTCTTTGGGAAATATTGGATTTGAATCGGCTTGGATGTTTTGCGCTGTTTCGACCTAGGTGAAATTCAGGCGGAATGAGATGAAGGACGGGAAGAATACAGAAATTCATTTGCTACTTTTTTAATGTGTCGAGCACTGTTTCCATCTGGAGTTCTCTGTGAATTTGTTGGTTAGGTATAAACCATGGAGCTTTAATTGACTAAGGTGAAATGAAACATTGACATCATATAACAGTCACTTAAAATAATTTTCTACTTTTTTAAAGAGAAGAATTTTATTGAGACGCTATCTAATACTTGTTTGGTCCCCATGAATTTTTCCAGAGAGAATCTCCTACCGTATGTTTTGAGGTAGAGTGTTGACATAATTGCTCGCAATTTCTTTCACTAGATGTGTTCCATGAAGATCTTCTGAGAGACCGATTTCATAATGAAAATCATAGGTCAGTTGTGGAACGGACAACTTAGAAAACACTCTCAAACAGAGAAGATATTGTATTTCTAAAATATTCTTTTGTTTCTTACCGCCATTGGCCACAAGTAATTTGAACATTTTTTTCAACACAACTGTAAAAACAATATCTGATGTATTAGAAAATAACTCTATACTTTTCACAAGGATCACAACCTACAGAAAGTAGTTTCTTGCCCAACTACAATATGGCGTCGTCCGTATTGAAGCGGCACGATTTTCTGCAGCGCACAAGTACGAGTATGGCAGTCAGTCATCCACTTAGTATAGAGATCGCGGAGTGGGACAAACAGAATGAGCGGAAGGAGCGAGAGGAAGGAAGACGCGAAAGGAGCGGAAGGAGCTAAAAAGCAGGCAGAGGATAAGGAATGGGAATAACGTAAAGAGTAGAAGAAGAGGAACAAGCGTGACGGGCAAAAGGAACAGGTAGGCAGAAGGGTCTGCCTGGGCGGGACGGAGACATGAGCAAGAAGCGCATAGGAGGCCGCATACGGTATACGGACGAGACGCGCCAAGGTAATAATACGTATAATGTATTATGTACGGGAGGTGTGAGGTAACTTACTGGATGGCTGAGGAGAATTTTCGGGCAACGGCTGGTAATTAGTTAGTTATTACAAAATCTTTATTTGCATTTACTAGAACATATTTTGGCTTGTATCCCAAGATATTATTTTAGTGTTTACGTCTCAAACAATTATGATTACCCTTTAAAGTAATACGACTGTGACACGGACTTCTGCAATACATGAATAATTCAGCCCAAATGAAAATCGCAGTTCTAATACACCCAACACCACTTTCCAAACGGTATTCGCTTAAGGAAAAGTAAACAGTCTTATCTTTACTCCGTGGAGCAAAATTCCGCTCCGCAGTTATCACTTGTTACCACGCAATTTCGTTCCGTCTGCACGCCCAGAAGGTCGCTGTAAACCAGGGCGGAACGGCCGATCCGATAAGAAAGCGAAGAAAACTGAAAATGCAAACCTCGTTTCGATGTCGGCGATCGAGGCGCGAGGAGATTCGGCGAAGGTAAAACGCTTTTAGGCTGCCATTCGATTCTATTGGTCGAATTTGGAGGCCCCTCGGCTCTGGGAACCCGTTCCCCAAAGCCCAGACCGGATCTTCGGACGCAGACCAGCTTCACGTAGCAATGCCTTGCTGCAGTGAGAGCCGAATGTTTCTTTGCTAGCTTCTCTCGTACATTACATTAAGAAGTCACTTCTCGTATAATACATTAAGGAGATTACTTGTGCAACTGTTGACGTACCACAATAAAATATTTGCACATTTAGGTTCTTGAAAGAAAAATAGTATACAAAAGTGGCAACACCCTCCATATTGGCGAATTTGCCAATAATTCATACCTACATGCTCCAGAAGATAAAAGATCACATATTTACATCCACTTAATTTCATTTAACTTGCAAAATCAAAACTAATTGATTAGAATACACCATAAGTGGTAGGAACCATTGAGTTAAATGATATTATAATAATACAATATCTCTTCATTACTCCTTGCTTACGAAAGGTATATAACTTAGGTTCAATTTTTATTTGTTCTGTTGTTAAGCACTGTTGTTTCGTATTCATATAAAGCATTATTTTATTGAATATTATTCATTCCAAAACCATTCGTTTTATTGAACAAATTTATAATAATGACGCTTATCAAAATTAAGCAAAACTGCAAGAGGAATAAGTATTTTTACTTGTTAATAATAGCACTGCAATAAAATAATAATCTGAATTCTCTACTAAGTTTAGGTTATTTTGTTCCAAATTCAATTCGTTAAGAATCTAAATTTGAGTTAATGTGGCATTCTACACAACGAATGAATTAAATTTATTCTGGGCACTGTTGAAAGGAGTTCATCACAGTGGATCAATTTTTTGTGATCAATATTTTAGTTATAACATTTGCAATCTGTATCTCTAGCCTTTATTTAGTCACAAGTGAAAATCGATCGCATATCACACAATCTGCAAAACATAATCTTGTCATTGGATACTCCGCTATGCAAAGCCTCATGTGTATAATCTTCTCTATCATGTCCCCAATCCATCCTTACGACCATGTAATTGGATCTCACCAGTTTGAAAGACCTCATAATCTTCAAAACCTGTCAGAACTGTGATGACGTGGGTGTCAGTATTGGACTGTATTTTAAATTTTGCAAATCCGTAAAGGTATGGAAATATAACACGAAATTGACAATACATAAAGAGAAATTTATCAATAATTATTATGACTTGAATAATTAAAGCGTTTTCAAAAAATAATTTTATCTGTCTAACGAAATCTATATTTTAATATATCAATTTAATTCTATAAATTTCAGTAACAAAACAATTAGTACCATGATTCCAAATTGTTAATAAACATTTGTATGCGAATGACTTAAAACACAAGACATACAGAAAAGTAATGAAGTCGTAGAGCTTTAACTGTTATTTTATTTTTAGACGGAAATAATTCAATAGATAAACTGTTTTATATTACAAAAGTAATACAATATGGAAATGTCTCTACAAACTATATATAACTCTCTGTCAAATCAATACCGATCACAAATAGCTCAATCTAATAAAATGTACAAACATACATCGACTGAAGGGTCATTAATTTTTAAATGAATGATTAATTAATACCACCTCATTTCAACATATGCACTTATCGCAGCTTTGGCGTGTTATATTTAAATGTATCTCCCCTAATCCATTAACACCCAAATTATTATTTTGATTGGACCATCCTCTAGCATTGCGTGAAAGTATTTGCAATTTAAACAGAAAATGCTCACAACACGTCTAAAGAAAAGAACATTACAAACAAGATCATGAACGTAACAATCATCCTGGATAAAATGTCCTAATATCATTTATTTCCTCTCATTCTTATGGCATAATTTCCTCTAGCCAGTCGTGGTAATAAACTCCCCCATTTTAGCATTGTAAGTTTTTACAACTTGTCGCTGCCTGATTGTTACTTTCTGCCCACCAAGTTACCTTAATCGCGAGTAAATAATCTCCCATTTTGTTTTGCGACTTTCCACAATAAAGATCAAAACTGTCATCAAAACCAGTTCATCCAAAAAGTACTTTTAGATTACTATGGCCATAGTATTCGGCAATAATTTCAAATGAAAATGATACTTTGCATATTCCAAATTGCTTAAAAGATTAATTTATCAGCTCAAATAGAGGTCTTATAATTAAAACCTTACCTGTCTTGATATCACTTTCCAAATCATTAATACAGAAACAAATTTATTTTCAATTTGAAAAAGGTGTTTCTTGGAACATATTGTTTTACTATTTCAGCAGACAGATTCCTCTCCTCCGTTTGTGATTGACCCTTCACCCTTCATCATTATATCATACTTCATGCCCCAGACCTAACAACCCTAGGGTGTAAAAATGGATTCAGCATAAAAGTGCTGATCCTCCCAAAAAGGTCACGTGCACTTGCTCTCATCTGAATACGACCGAGCTTTGGTGGATGTAAGTGATGCGTTCGCGTGGTCCCAGGTTGGCCAATTCGCGACAAAAAATGCAAATAATGAAATAAAAATAAAAAAAATAAAATAAATTTAAACAGATGACGAAATATCCGTCGAAAGCCGGCTCCCATAATAAACTTTTGACAAAGATGACTTCCAACTTCCATTGTTTCATTCAGTTAATGCTGGTCAACTATCTCTTCTCATGAGCGATACATTTGTTCTTGTAAATGCTCCTAGTTAGGGATGTTCGATTCCTTTAAAAGAATCGATTTTGGAATCGATCGCAGAATTGATAAGTTCAAGTTTATTCGAGAATCGAATCGAAAGAAAAAATCGATTCCCTAAGGAGAAGTTATCAAATGAGAACACCAGGGAGTTTGTGCCACCTCGAAAGTTGAAGCATTATCGATCTTCTGCTCATGTGCAGTTCATGTTTTGCATCACTAGTGCATCTGCGAATGCGCAGATCGATAATGTGGTCCGGTATGGTGTGCACAAACTCCCTACCGTTAAACGAAAGTATCGATACCGTAATACAGCAATTACTTTTTAATAAAACACAACCAGTTGTTAATTAACTTTTAATAGCAATAATAATTAACTATGTGACAAAATTATTAAAGTATACAATTGAAATAAAGTAATAAAATGTATCAATCAAACAATATATTTATAAAACATAAATGAAAAATATAATATAAAATCAATAACGAACTAATCAACGAAATTGTAACGAAATCAAAGAAACAACTTTATATAACGCGATCTGTATAGGAAAAGAGTTTTTTCACAAGTGATATGCGGAAAATATTATTTGCATCCAGCGGTTTGGTTTGGGTTTGAACGCAGCGGAAGGTGCAGGAATTTAGGGAGGTAGAATTCAAACACGGCATGAACTTCTATAAAATTAATAATAAAGTAATAACTATATTCATTATAAAGCCAAACGATAAAATCCCTGAAAATACAACAAAAGCGCAGGAATATGTGTTTCAACTGGCATAACTGTTTTAATCGAAGGTATTCATTTTATTCAGTTCCGGAATCAAATCGGTAGAATAAGAACGTCCCTACTCTGAGTAGTAGCATTAACTACTTAATGTGACGTAACTTGACTTGACATATTTTATTCTTTATTTTACAAAAACAAATGGACTAAAATTGAAGAACCAAAAAACCAAAATTTAACTACATAGAATGATTCAATAAATAATTATAAAATAATAATTAAATCCACTAATCGTATACAGAATTTCAGAATTGTGTCCAATTAGTGACAGCGTAACACTCTGCCCTAAAGCACATTTTACACAAAGTCAAGCCTACAGTCCACAAGAGAAGTTGCTGTTGTCTTCACTGTAGTCAAAGAACGGGTCATGTGGAAACGCACGAGAACATGCAAGGTGCCCTAGGCGACGTGCGCTGTCCTGGCTCTGACCGCGACGGGAAAGAAAATGGCGCTGCGCGCTATGAAAAGACGTGTTGTTAAACGTTCAGGGTTTTAATATTAGATATAATTATTATATAATAAAAATGTGTTTTTAATGGTCAATCGAAGTGGAGATCGGTTCATTATGCACATTTGCACTTTTTTACTACTGCCGGCAATTGCAATGCATGATGACATAACTTATTGTCTTCATTTTCTCTTTTAATGAATTACAATCCACTATAGTGTTATTTACAACATTCACTAAGTTCATTATTACTCTGAGGGCTACATTTATCTAGTTTGGTGGGGCTAACAGTCAAAAACATTCCCTTTCATAATACGAATCCAGAATACGCAAAATATATATCTCCTACGATTTTGTGATTTGTTACATAAATAATATGATAACCACTATAGGATGTTACGACGTATGAGTAAAAAAATAATATTTTAATTAAACTCCATCGTTTCGGATAATATTTAGAAACCAAACACAGAATGAAATTCAAACTCAGTGCCAATCATTGCAAGCCCACGTCTAGACGCTACTGTCTTCTACACAACGCTGCGTGGTTCCATGGCGACAATGGACTGTCCTCAGCATCTTTCAAATCTCGAAGTGCACCCGCCAAGAGAGACAGGACAGTCCACTGTCCTTTACATTGGCTTCCGAGCTGTTCTCAAATGTTTATATGGCGTAATTTACTGTCTAGCAGACTGACCGCTACATAGCTGTCTCAGTGCAAGCGATGATTGAGGATAAGAGTAAATATAGGATATAAAAAGAATTATCACGCACATGATGGCCCGTTGTGTAAGGCACTACTCCGGTATCCAGTTTCAATTGTTCTCTCTCCTCTCTCTCCTCACCACGCACTATCAGGTCTAAAATGTAGAATATACCTACGTACGACGGTTACATTGGACACTCGATACGCTATCACGCTCATTCAATTTTTTTTTCAAAATCCACTTTTTTAAGAAGTATTACTTCCTTGGCGTGCTGGCTAATGATTCCAGGCAAGGCTTTGGAGGTTGAATTCGGCGCCAAGTATCTCCCAAAACCACCAAATGTCGATTACGTTCTGACCATGAAGGATGTAGACCTGAGGTTAATGCCTTAAATGTGTGCAAGGGGCCTCCTAACTAATGCTTGGCGACTCGCTTTCAGGAGGAGTCACAATCAGGCATGAAAGTTAATACAGTGATAGGTCAGAATTTATGCTCTGACAATATTTCAAGCACCTGTTTATCAGAGAACTCATGTGCACTTCGTTAAAATAAAAATTGTAAGCAATTATTCCTCAACCTTGCTTAATACAAGAAAAAATTCAAAGAAAGCTCGGGAGCAAATGACAATATTGAATTGTTTAATTCATAACTTGAATCTCATATTCAGTATTCACAATCTAAAAAATCCAACTAGTCAATTAACAGCTACAAGCTCTTAACGCTCTAACTAAGTAGGTTAACAAATGAACAATTTAAATGAAACATTTGATGAAATATTAATTAAATGAAATGAAATGTAATATTCAATGAAAATATTTTTATAAACGAATTAAATGTAAAGTTTTTGTGCTACCTTGTTAACCTGTAAGTTCAAAAAAGTTAACTCTTGGGCTTTCAATTAATAGGGATTTTCGTTTTACTGTCCCCAAAAAAATATGTAAGTCATTCTGACAATTTGATATACTATGTCTCACTTCATCACTCGTGATAATAAAACCATAAGAAGGACTTCTTCACGATGAAATTCCGCGCAAAAATGAGCCACGCTTACATCCGCCCGCCGGTTGAGACAAAAGCGCAGGGCAATACTATCGTAAAGAAAACTTGCAAACTAAGTTACGCGAATATGCAGCCCGATCCGCCCAGGGCCCGAGCAGTGCCGGGCGCGTGGGCGCGCCGGAGCGAAAGAATTAGACAAGTTGAGAACATGCGCGCTCCTGCATAACGTAATTCAAGCGCCCGCCCCACGCAAAGTTGTGGAGCTGCGTCGGGGGGACGGCGACTGGGGGGTAGGGGGTGCAAGCCGAGGCGAGGGGTACGTGCCCTCCGGTGAATACTCCCGGAACACTTTCCGCTCTGATGGCCCCTCAAAAAATATTCTGGAAAAGGCGTTTAAGACCTCCTCGGAACCCCGTGTTATTGACTCTCTCTTCGACAGCCGAAGTTGTGCGCTAGTCTGAAAAAAAGCTTCTTTATTTTTCTTTGAAACTAAAAATACGCGTCCATGTATCTTGATGATTCTGGTGAAGATAAATTGACGAAGTTAGATGGGTTTTGTTTTTTAAACAATGTGTGCTGTTTAAGTCGTTATTCTAAATCTCCTGGTGCTCAATCTCCTGGTAAATTATTTTTCTGAGGTTCAAAGTGCTATGAGACCTGGACTCTCACTCAATAGCCTGGTTTCTGTTCATGGAAGACTGTCGATTGTCTAAACTGATAGTATTTTCATTCAGTTCAAATGTTTAATTTTTATGTGAAAATTAAAGATGGATTTAATGGAGATAATTAATGATGTTAACGCAAAGAAGTTAACACTTCGAACAGCATAGAGTGTGTGTCTTAACATCTACATAATAAACATTGTATACAAAATTATATGTACAGCAATGTTTATGTTGAAATGGCTCCAGGTTTAATTTATTTCACTTTTTGAATATTGAGAATAGAAACTGCTAGTTGCTCTTCATTTAACATTATATGACTGGATATTTAAAATATTCATCTGCCCCTGCATTAATCTTTAATCCTAGAACTTTGTGGAAAGAATCAGTGACACCACAGATTAAAGCGTTGCACATATCAACCTTTAATATCATCATTGTACTCAGTTTCTTCATCCATTTGGATTAGGATATACGGGCATCCTCCGCCTTTAGTTCTATCTCTGCTTGGCGCCCTGATGCACCTGCATCATCCTCAAGGCCACTCCTTCATGCCGATGACGTCCACAGACCCACAGCAGCGGTGTCCATTCACAGCCACCTGTGAACTACAAGACCTTAGCGACACTTGGGGAAGAAAGATGGCGGGCTGGCACGTTGTTGTCCGTGGATCCATTGACAGCTTTACGCCCTCTGTCCATAGACAGGTCCAATCGTCGGCTCCGCCACAAGGGCGGTGAAGGATAAAGAAACGGTATTTTATTAGGTTTTGCACGATGTTTGGAAAAGCTCCGACACTACAGAGAATGCTACAACATATGTGGGACTCAAAATCGCAACCCCCCCCCCCGAACCGATCTTGCCACTACTCTTACCCTTTAACAATCAATCTTCCGGGACAGCCAATTGATCTTCAGTAGATGAAATGTATTAATTATCTGTGAGATGAATAAATGTGCTATAAAATTACTGGGCGAGAAGGCGAAAAATTGGCCCTGTCTCCCAATAGGAGCGAGGAAGGCGTCCAGCAGCGCTCGTTGGCAAGAAATTCATAGTCGGTGAGAGGCTGAGAGTTTCTCAGAGCGAGCATTGCCTCAACTAAGGTTCGAGTACCGTCGGGGATTTTCTGTACCAGCTATGCAGTTTAGTCAAATTTATTCGCTGCATGAAGGAGAATTCTAACAGCCGGCTGCTCCCATCGGTAGTTTCTCCGATCGTTGGTTTTTCCGATCTGAACCAGACGAATGTCGGAGCAATACCTTAACAAACGGGCGACGAACCGCGCGCGATTATTCTTTGCTCTTTCTTTTTTTATCCTATTTCTTACTTACGACTACACTTACAGTCACTACACTAACACACATGTTGGGAGACAAGTCGGGAGCTTAGAGCTTCCCGCGGCTGGGGCGTTGCCCCCTAGCGATAGATACCTTAAGGAGAAAATCCTGCCGCAAGCCGACGTACAGGTCAGCGCTAGACCATTCAGTTGGAAAGGAATCACCGCCACTTCCCGGGATATATTCACCACACCAATAGTACTAATGTCTGTTGCAATTAGCGTGCGTGGACTCATCAGTCAATCGTAGATGAATGTCAATCAATGAATTGTAGACGATGTCAATGAAAGAAGGCGTATATATAAGGGGAGAATATAAGGCAAAGAAGAAGCAAAGATCGCACATGGTCCGTGGCCCCTTTGTTAGGGTTCTGCTATGGTATTTGTCAAATGTTGATCGGAGCAACCACGGAAAATTACCGATCAGAGCTGCCGACGGCTAGACTTCTCCGGACAGCGTCTGTATTCGCCCTCCTATGTAGTGGCAAACATTGGGCACCGCGGAATATAGTTCAGATTCTTACCGATCGAAGGGTCTCAGAATGAATCTATTTTCCCTTTTAAAATCGAGCCGTATAAATAATCCCAAATATCCAACTTTCCATTAATCCCTCGTTTACACTTTCAACATATTCGTGCCAAATGTTCACTTGTTAATGCAATATTCTAATTGAAATTTTTTTACTCAAAAATGTATATTTAAATTAATATTTATAAATTATAATCAGTGAATTCCTAAGTTACCTGCGTTAGCTACTAGTGCAGCCTTCATCAATTTCGTTGTTGTCGACTCCAATGCATAATTAACAAGAAACCGAAATATTTAGTTATTTAAAGGGCTTCCATTTGCACGTTTTAATCAGACCGTTTAAAGTGTCTTTTTTCTAGGTTCATTATACTTTTCTGTACTGACTGTATTAAATCGTTCTCTGTCCAGAAAAACATGACAAATTAGAAGAGTTGAATAGAGGTTGTATCTGGGCTAACACATATGTACTCGTACTGAATGATATGTTGTTTCACTCCTTGTATAAACGAATATCTGTTGATCTTGCAATGTGATGTTTCCTAAGCAATCCTGAGCTGTTTATGTGGGTATTAGACGTTAACAGTACGATAACAATGTTCCGCATGAGCCCCGATAGTGCCAGCTAACTAAATGAAGTAGGCCAAGGATTTTTCAAACTGTAAACGAAATAACCGAACACAACACTTCAATTTAATTTTGAATTATTTGAACATTGTACTAAATGCATCTTTAGGGATGAGATTGCTTGTACTTTTAATTCTTAAAACCGCTGTCAGTAACTTCAATTTGGACAGGAAACTCCACTTTTATTTCCATTGGTTGGAGAATAAACATTCCTGAAAAAAATAAAACAGATTAAACCAGCAGAAAATACAAAGCGAAAGTATTTATTGAATATACCCAATATAATTTACGAAGGTATATTCCAGCTCTTTTAGTTGTACGACGGTATACTCCAACTTTCATTTCAGCACTGACACTAACCTTTGCGTGTAGACCAGCTCCTCCGCACACGTCTGGGTGCTAATATGACATGGCTGTTCCATTGCACAGCTCCGCTCAGTGTGCTTTGCCATCCATCACCACCCCAATCATTTGGGGACTAGAACATAACCGTGCGATCTCTGGACCGAAACCTAACCGTGCGTGTTGAATCTGTGTTTTGCCTTACATTTCTTCCTCACCAATCATCTGAATTGGCACTTAACCTGCACGTGCTGCAGGCCTGATCCAGTGCGCAGCCCAGCTGTCTCTCTCTTTTCCCTTCGATTTCTTCCTCACCAATCATGTGGACAGGTACTTAACCTACGCGTGCGGCCAGGCCTGTTCCAGCGCGCAGCCCTGCTGAGCGGGTCTGCGCTGTCGCCGTGGGCGCAGCAGCGGCGGCCGGACGCGCTGCGCGCCTCGGTGGCCGCGCAGCTGGGCTGCGCCCCGGACCGCGACCTGGCGCCGTGCCTGCGCG
>BOPP01000001.1:16511949-16665228 GCA_017312745.1 Gryllus bimaculatus
GTTCCTGTGGCGCTAAAGCCCAACTGACGTGCTGTGCTTTGGCAGCGGGCCTGGGAGCGTGGAGGCGAGGCGTGTCTCTACCTGCTGGGGCTGCCGTGGCGCCTGTACCACCTGCTTGCTGCGCACAACTACACCGCCAGGACGCCGCGTCGCGAGGCCGTGCCTCACCTTCTCACCAACTTCGCCAAGTCGGGTGAGTTTGCAAGACTTGGGCTTCCGGGCGGCAGACGAGCGACCGGACGACCGAGAACGATCGTTCTTGGCGGCGCATCCGCTATCGCCATCCAGCTTGCGAACCCCACCATCGGACTTCAGCTGCTCCGTATCCCCGTCGCGCATGGACCACCCGCCATCGACAAGCGTTTACGCCCTTTCGTCTCCACGCCGCCTGGATCTATGTCACCTCTTCGAGATCCTTCTCCGTCCCTATACGTGTTAGCGGGAAGAGCAGGCCTAGCTGAGCCCGCATTATAAGCATTATTATTCATATTATTTTATTATTATTATTATATATATGTAATTAAGTCCAAACTCGTTCTCAACACTGTCCCAGTTTCATCACTACTCTGTCTCGTTGTACCATGCACCCCCCCCTTACGACGTCTCGTTCCTTACCTCATTGTGCCGTCTCGTTCCAGTTGCTTATTTTTTGGTGACACATACTGATGCACGAGGCGTTACTATCTCGGTTCGGAACTCTCTTCGCCATCTCATCACCGGGCTTGGTCCCGCCTTTCTCTCTTTCACATTTCAGCGCCCAACGGGGAGTCCCCGCTTGGCACGAACTCCGGGCTTGTCATCCTTCGCTCATCCTTTCTCTTTCGAACTGACCAGGGATTTCGATTTGCTCTCTCCATTTCCCTTGCCTGCTGTCCCAAGTTTTTTTTTTTTTTTTCTGCATCCATCTATTTACACATTCTTTCAACCTGCCTTCTTCATTTCGCTCCTTTTAGTTCGTTGTTTCGATTGCACTTTCCATCCCAATACTGTTCCTTCCATACAGACAATTCTTCCATATCCCTTTCTCCCTATTTTCGAAATCATATTTCGACTTTTCGCCCAAAACATATTTCTTATTTTTTTATTTCATTCGCTCTCTTTTCTTATGGCTTCTTCTCATTTATTGCCTTCTTTTTCTTTTTATCAATTCACTACTTCCTATCTGTGTAAATTTCCTGTTAATTTACCGACTACGACTATACGTTGTTCTCTTTCTTCTTTCCTGATACTTTGTCTTTCTCACTTCACTCTTTGCATTGTTCTTTTTTCAGGTTTAATACTTTTCTAAATCTCATTTCTATGTTCATGTTTATGTTAATTAATGTTTCTTTTCTTATTCTAGTTCCTTCAATTATTTATTTAACACATTTCTTTGTTTCCCCTCATGCCTCGTTATCATCTTTTCTAGCGTTCTGCATATTCATTATAGCCATTCATAATAATTATTATAATCCACCGCTTTTAACCTTGAGCCTACTCCAAAATGCACAATTCTCATCGGTAAGTTTCGACGTCTTTAAAATTGGGTTATATTTTAAACATTTAATTGCAAATTTAGCTTTTGAATTTCTTTTTTAATCAAGCTGTAAAATTAAGTTCTTGCTACAAAATGGCGGTCAGCTGATGTTGGTAAATAAACTATTCGAAAGAACATATCTGACCCACACGTTTTTTATCCCTTCTACTTTAACTTTTTCCCGTACTCATGTTTTTATCACAATTTCTGTCAGTTCAATGGATCCCTCAGTTGCTAATTTTCAAGGCTCACTTTCACTTTCATTTCTTTAGCAATTTCACGGAAAGTGTGGATAGTGTGAGGGCAGTCAAAGTGTGGCACAAAGTCTAGTTCAGTACACGGAGATAAATAGAAACGGTAGCAAAGTGGTTAATGAGTGATGAAATAAAAAAAAAAAAATAATCTAATAGCGTCCCCTCCGCCCACGCCCCTATCCGCACCGTCCCTCCCTTGTTAACGTTCTCCGGGCGACTCGCGCAGACGACCTTCCGGGAGCGCGTTCCGCTCCGATACATAGCCCCGAGCCGCGGCCAGAGGCTTCGCTCGGACGGCCCCGCAGCGGCCCTATCGGGTTCTTTCGGGCGAGAAGTTTCCACAAGTGTATCTGATCGTGCGCTACGCGCGAGTAATGACGGAGTCTGGAGCATTGTGTCTGCCGTCGGAGTACGTGAAGATTATTGAATGCTTGTACGAATGTTCGTTTGTCGTCTTTTGTGCGTAGCATTTCAGCAAATATGGAAAGTAGCTAGGTCAATCAGTAAATAAACATACCAAGTATTGTTTGTTGAATGGATAAGGAGAGATCATAAATTTAAACACATTGTTTCTGCACATTTTTTACTAATTTTTTATATAATTACTAATTTTATTTTAGTATTTTCCTTGTAGTAACGTGAACAATACCCATACTCACCTCTCACAAAGATATTACAGTGAGGTTTCTTTTCGGTTGTTTTTCATCGTAAACTACGCGTGAATAATTATGAAATATCTTTGGATTGGTCCTTGTTGTTACAATGGTCTCGTTTGTGAATTGGATTTGAGAAAATTGTAATGATATTATGAGGACAATCAGATGGTGCAATTCCCAATTATTTACAACTTAAAACAAAAATATCTATCACAAACTTAAAAACCCTGTTATTTCTCGATATATCGACATAATCATCAATTGTGTTTAACCATTTTTTCTCGGTGTTACGATGCTCTCCATTGCCTGCCAATAGATATTAAGCGAGACGCTTCAAGTATGTGATTGAATGATTATCTGTTCACTGCATACAGTTTTCTTGAAGTATAAAAATTATACAAATTGGCTATTAATGTCGTTCCCCTTAGATACTTCCATCTCCCACAGTTTGGCGGAGATTCTAATTATATTAATTCTATTAAAAACGATAAATTCGTAATACACATGAATTTTTCATTTTTTCAAAGTAAACATTTATAATATATTTTCGAATATAAATACTTTAAATTTTTTTAGAACATAATATTCATAGAACTTAATTGATGTAGTGAGAAATTTTGACATAAAAATTGCCACCTTATCAGTTTGGATTCTAACCCCTTTTGTCTACGAATCATCAAATCTTACGCTGAAGTGAAGATATCATCGAAGAATTCTATGACCACAAGCATACCGCAGCAGTTTTTCTAGATGTAGCTAAAGCTTTCGATACCGTCTGGCAACCAGGGTTAATTTTCGAATCCCTAATATAAGTACTCCTTTATTTCTTTCACGCATTATTGAAAGATTTCTTACCAAGCCAACATTTTCTGTACGGAGCTCTCTCCGCACCTTTCACCATCAAAGCAGGAGTACCCCAAGCATCCCCCCTCCTCCACTTTATTTAATGTTTACACTTCGAGTATATCAATCACCCAAAGTACTGCAATACCTCTATTTGCTGATGATACATTCCTCCAATTGCAATCTCGAATCTTCCGTAAATTGTTTCCCAACTCGACCAAAAATTGCACATTGAAAAAAATTCAAATAAAGCCAAGCAAAAATATTTACACTCCGTTGACCAGACGTTCCCCGCACTCGCACATTCTAATAACAAAGCATTACCTGGATCTCTCCCAACAACACTATCCAATATCTTGGAGTTCTGTTCGATAAGAGATTTACATAGCGACAAAATATAAAATACTGTATAACACTATCGACTAGTAGATTTCTCCAATTATAACCGATCCAAAAAAATCTCTCTTACAGCTACATGTTACTATTCACCTCTATAATGCAATGATACGACCCATATTTTCCTATGCTTCCCCAGTCTGGACATCCGCAGCCAAAACAAACGTCAACAAAATGTAAATGTTCCAAAATAGATTCCTACGCACCATCACAAAAGCTCCCTGGTACATTCCGACTGTTCAATTACATAATGAATTTGGTATTACACCCATCTTCTCCCTCTTATCCGTAAAATTATGTTCGAAAATATTTAAGATCCCTTCAGCATTTTCACATAGGTGAGCAAAATCTTCACTGTAAAAGATTAAAAAGAAAGTTTTCAAGATTATTTTTCGATCCCCCATAGGCATAAACTGATGACGTTTCTCTTTATAAACTACTGTATATATCCAATGTATTGAGCTACATAAAAAACTATATTTCTCTATATAATTTATCAAATAATTCTCGTATATAAATCATATCGATGTATTTATTTTAAGCGGCCGCAGAGGCCCAAGGACAAGGACCAAGGTAGAATTTATTTTTATTGAATTTTCAAGCTTCTGAAATATGTTTACGTTATTAATAGTGAATTTGACACCCACACTTAGTTCTACATCTTAGCTGATTCAAACGTGCTTTCATGCAATGGAAAGTAAAAAATTAGTATACCTCCGGTTGGTCCCCTCACCCATTGTTCTAAGCAAGATAAATTTCGAAAACACAGCTTAAATGCACGATTTTCGTGCTTCCGCACGTGAATCTATACACCTGCCCTTATGCCCATTTATTCACATTGCCCTACTAGCGTTCATCCGCTTACAAGACAGATAGACGTAATAAACGCTCCTACCTGCAATTCTGGCGCGGCGCAACAATTATTCGTGTTAAATTCCATCCGTCAAACGAGAGCACGCGCCATCCGTTATGCCGCCGGCTGCGGTTTCGAAAAGACAGAAAGCAGCGCAAGCTGCTGCATACTATCCGTTTGTGGGCGTGCGGGCGGGATGACCAATTGGCTCCAATTGCAGGCTTAGTCGGGAAACAAACACGTGCAAATATTGTAAAACAAACGAAATGACTGGAATTCTCAAAAATGTGAGAGTATGACAAGCTTTTATGGAGAAAATAAGATAAATGCATACGCACATGTTTACGTATAAATACATACGTACGAATAAATATATTAAACATTTTTCAAGAATTACCACACATCTAATATCTTCAATAATAACCTGAACAGTAAAGAGACCAATCTAGTCTGTACTTAGTGATATTGATATTTCTTTATCTCTTCAAGCTCAGATTCTTCGAGTAAATATCAGGTACATTGGAAATAAAATTAGACGCAATTTATTGGATTCATACGGTGTTCGGTCAAATTATATACAAAAGAAAAAACTACCGCCAGAAGACGATATTAATTTGCCAGCATTACAAAGGTAATAAACAAGAGTTTGGAAAAGTCGGATCATTCTCTTTCAATGACTCGGCAAGTTGTGCTTTTATCCAGTTTACTCCAGTAGATACTATAAAAAGTGAATGTTATGATGCATCAGCAGCTTGATTTTTTGTGAAATGTTTGTTGTATCTATCATCTTACTAGGCCTAAGGAATATTTTGATGTGGGTGACTGAGAGTGTCGTGTTGCAGGGACCCCAACGAGCCGCGGGTACGCCACCCGGACTACGGACCTGCACGCGGAACACGGCCACGCGGCCTCACCTGGGAGGCGTACGAGCCTGGCACGCAGCTGTACCTCAGCCTCAGTGAGTACCCATCCCTCGCCTGCGTACAAATGTACCACAACCTCAGAGAGTAGTATCTGCAACTGCACACAGCTGAACCTCAGACTCTATGAGTTCTCTTTGTATCTGCGCCCAGATGTACCTTTGCCTCAATGGGCCTCTGCGCCTGCATACAGATGTACCTCAGCTGTGCTAGTACAGACTAGTACACTACCTCGACCAGACTGATTATTTCTGCTCGCTGGGTACAGATTGTGCAAATGTAGGTCAGTCTCAGACAGTAGTGTTGTTTTTACTCCAAAAATCCATAGAAATGGCAGAAACAGGTACCCATATATCACAGCTGATACCTAGAATTCCTGATAATGTTATCTCGCTAATTATTGAAAAAGTTGCAGATGCATTACTAATATTCCAGAAATTGGTATTGCATCATAAAATATATTAACAGATTTCTCAAAGTCATCGGTCAAGAAAAATTGCGCGGATATTACTACTTATTTCTCGGTGTATTGTTCCTCCATCGGTAGAACCGGAGATAACCGGAAGAGTTCAGAAATGTCGAGCTCCGATTGACCCGCTCGGAGGTCTCGCTCCAGTTGCCAGCGCGAGAGGGCGAGGCCTGCACACGAGTCCACAGCGCCTGTCTTCCTCTCCGCGTTCGACTGCCCCCGCTCCGTCGAGCGAAAGCGAGCGTGTCGCGAGGCCGCGCGCGAAGGTTAAAGGCGACGTGCTTCGGCCCTCTGCGTTGGTCGACGATTGACACAGGGCGTACATTTTTTCCTCGACCTTCGCACCTTTGCGTGCTGTGAAGAGATAGCTGCACGTGCTTGGTAGTGCGCGAGAAAGAAGTACAATTCCTCCCACCTCGATTTCCTTTTGTGGCGTGCAGTTCACTCAGAATGCCGCAAGCCAGTAAAGGCGTTGTACCGGTGTTAGTGGCACTAATTTTCTTTAGAAACTCGTGTATGAATGTGTTACTATAAATCCAATTTTCCTTTAAGATAAGACTCAATCTCTCTCGTAGCAACAATTTTAAACAACAAATAAAAGAAAGGGTTTTCATTTACTGAGTTGAAGCACACAATGACGCCATCGTTATATACAAGTGATCGTTAGATACAAGTTGTTTTGATAATTACCCAGCAGAGTGACGTCTTAATATTCTACTAGTGTTATCCGGGCCCCCATAGCGTACTGGGATCCACATCGTACTGGGCCCCACAGCGTACTGTATCGAGATACACACCAGTCGTAAGGTCCGCGGTTTTGATTCACGCCACGGACGTGGATGCAGCTTAGTGTGTCGTGGCAAGGTTGATTCTTTTTCAGAACCTTGCATCTCCTAGAAAAATAACTCTTCTTTCTCTTTCTTTCCCCTTTCCCAAAAATAGGCGTGATGGTGAGGGGTCACTTCCAGCGGGCAGATGGAAGATGCTTCGACAACGGGTGTATGACGTGTGCTCCGCCGGGCGTCCCTTACTAGAAAAGAATCCAAATATGGCCACGAACCAATTGGCGACATCGACAAGTTGCTGAGGACTTGAGGGACTCTATGGCATAACGGCGCAGAACACTGGAGGCTGGGGGCTTCGATGCATGCCTTAACGGGAAAATAGATGTGAACTAGCCCGACGAAGATCAATGACGACTGTCACATTTGACATTCCTACGCCGGGTGAAGGGAGAGAGCTACTAGGACGCATGCACGAGCCAGGCACCAAGCACCGTGCAATGATCTATACCAGCATGCCACTACATGCGCTTTACAACGCTCAAGGCGGTATTGGCCGTATTTGATGAAGTTCGCTTCGGAACCTTGAACGCTAGCAAAGCAGCATCAATTCGTCTTCATCCATACAGACCAGAGAAATTCCTAAAGTTCCTGCGGATATTATGAAGCTGGATCTTACCCTTGGTTTATTATAATACTAAATTATTTTATATCATAATCTTCATGTGATGTAATAAAATTTGGGGAGTATATCAAATAGTTTGAGAAATCAAATAGATATTTGAGATACTACTTGGATGAGGATTCGACTTCAAGAACATTTAACATCCGACCCTCCCATAAATAAAAATGTAATTTTCGATATTGACACTTCAATAAAACCGAATTCAAGTAAGCACATGGGCACTTTTAAGGGTGTTTCAAGCTCAATGTATCAAAAAAGGTCACGAATGTATTCTTTTCTATAATGTTTTGTGAATCAGTAAAAGAAGTACCTACATTTAGTTATTTAATGTTATAAAATAGTATATTAATTGCCGCTAACTTTGACAGATTCTTCACCTAGTTCAGTTCCATTAGTCTGGAGGGTTCCCTGTCTTATTCATCTCCCAATCGCAGCTCCCTGAATAAGATAGAAGGACCTAACCACTCCGCAGTCAGCAACTCGTTAATAAGCCGCCCCTTCCCATCGACGGCGCAGCCAGGTGGAATGGCGCGCAGGTAGGTTCGGACGGGCGAATGGACGAGAGAGGGCCGCCTTGATCGGCAAGCCCCATCAAGGTCGATCGGGCAGGTGCTGGTGATTCGACGGAACGGCTCTGCCCCACCCCCACCCCCGGCTGCGGCTCAGCCACCTGAAAGAAGCCCCGGCTGTCGATATTCAATTAACGCGGCTCCCACCGCAGGAGCAGAAGCTGCCGACCCGCGGACGCGGACCGCTGCGATGCCGGACGGCCCGATCCCTTAGCCCCTTCGATCAAGGCACCCATGCACACCCAAGCGAGCCTTGCAGCTCAGCTCGCGGACCGCTGCGATGCCGGACGGCCCGATCTCTCAGACCCGGCCGTTAAGGCCCCCATCCACTGTCAAACGAGGCTTGCGGGTCTGGTTTGCATGAGTTGTGAATACGTAGCGACAGCTTTACAAGCGACATAACCCGAGTTCGTCTCTCTTGAGAGTGAATCAACATTACGTTTTCTCGGCAGCATTATCGACTGGAATGTCGTAGGGTTCTAGTGTTGTCGGTGACGTATTTTTGACACTAGCTGTATACCTTCCTTCAATTCAATCACAGCGTGCGGGAGAATACTAGCGGTTGGCTGCTGAGATTGATGGTGTTTCATGGTTTCTCACATTGACACCCGATAATGCCGGATGTTACCTTTGAAATAGACAACGGTCCTTACCTTTAGTACGTTACCTTTCCTTCCTCATTCTGCTTCTCCCCGACCCACACTCATATTTCCTTGCAGTTTATTTCCACACATACCGGGCGACCAGGAGGGAATTTACAGCTTGTTCCAGCTGGGGCGGTGCTCCTCTGAGGCATATACTCGCAACTGCCATGGAAACCCCATAAGTCGACATATAGATAGACGTCGGGTCTCCAGTTCCAAGGGGCAGGAACACCGCTTCCTCCCACTCTTAACGTGCACTACACACACGGACATATTGGTTACAGTATTTGACGCGCCCGGAAACACTAAAACCCACTTGAGAGACGGCGGCCTAAGGTGTGGACTCTGAACAACCCCGAGCGTCGGGACTGGTGGATCACGTTGGAGGGGGACTGCAGGGCTTCTGGGAAGGTATGCAATCTCGCGACGGCAGCTTGAGAAGTGCGGCGGTAGTTCTAGACCGGGCGCGTCGAAGGGTCGTGCAGCCTGCGTTATCTATAAATGGGCCGCTTTACGACCACCCTATTCCTCGCTGCCGTTGCTCTCGGTTGGAGACGCGTTTCATCGCCATCTCATCGCTCTCCTTTCTCAACTCGACGTCTCGTAGCGTTTCTCATTGTTCGGATTGCACCTTTATCCACTTACAAGACTGTGATTCCCCATCGCCGTTTCATCTGTTTGGGTTGGGCGGTTTTTTGTACCTTTCCAGAGTCAAGAATAATTCGTAATTTCTTGAGAGTTACTTTAGTAATCCTAAATAAATTACGAATTATTCTTCCTAGACCGAGATAATGTATTTCGAAGAGAACATAGTAATGAATTATAAGTTGCTTTAAACAAAATATAATGAAGAATACAATTCACAGAACATATTTTTATCTCCATTGTTCTTCGTTCTCATTATAAGTGTGCGTAGTACTTGTCAACCTTTACAGCGAATTATTATTGAACAAAGTAGTTCATGCTATGCGCCAAATCGTACGTGCGTCGTTCAAATTCACGCGAGCAATTTTGGCCGATAAAAAGCGGCACTGGGTGGAGGTATCCTCTAGGTGCGGCCTTGCGCGAGCTCTGAGATGGCGCCTTGATTGAGGTGGGGAGGGGAGGGACTGTGGCGAGGGGGGAAGATCCCGGAAGGACGCTGCCGTCACTTCCGGCGGCGCGGCGACCGCGAACCCCTGCGGACCCTCTCCATTAGGCGGAAACCGCGACCTGCGCCCCTCTTCCCTCTCTCCCCTCGCCCTCTTTCGTCGCCGCCGCGGCCCCGCCCTCCAGCGGCCACCGCCTCCGCCGCCGCCGCCGAGCGAGCGGCTCTTAATGGGGCGGCGCGGCGCATCGTGGCGTGGCGTGGCGCAGCGCGGCGCCTGTCGGGCCGGGAGGAGGGCGGTCGGACGCTTTCCTGGAATTCCTCGGATTCGCTGCCACGCATTCCGTTCAACTCCGCCCAACTCCGTTTCCCTTCAAGTCCTTTCAAGACGCTGCTTCGGTCACATCCTCCGTCACTCCCGGCGTCACGCCCCATCCGTCACGCCCCCCTGTCGTCACGCCCGTCCGTCACGCCCCGTCCGTCACGCCGCCCGTCCGTCACGCCCTCCGTCCGTCACGCCCCCGTCCGTCACGCCCCGTCCGTCACGCCCCCGTCCGTGCACGCCCCCGTCCGTCCGCCCCCGTCCGTCAACGCCCCCGTCGTCACGCCGGCCGTCGTCACGCCCCTCCGTCCGTCCGCCGCCGCGTCCGTCACGCCCCCCGTCCGTCACGCCCCGTCCGTCACGCCCCCCGTCCGTCACGCCCCCGTCCGTCACGCCCCCGTCCGGTCACGCTCCCCGTCCGTCACGCCCTCCGTCCGTTGTCACGCCCCCGACCGTTGTCACGCCCCCAGTCCGTTGTCACGCCCCACGACCGTCATCACGCCCCCCGTCCGTCATCACGCCCCCCGTCCGTCACGCCCCCGTCGCACACCTCGTGGCGCTCCCTGTCGCTCACTTCCTCTGTTCCGCCCGCCTTTCATCCTGCGCGCTCTCTTATCTCCTCACGCTGTAATAAAATGATATACCTGTAGATCTGTAAAACATTTATTTATTGCCTCAATGGTTTTTTTTTCTGAGAAGATGTGGTTACTAGAAATCATGAAAAATTGAAATTCTGTGAATCAACACGTTCTACCAGATGATAATAATAAAAAGTTAGTTGTTGTTTGGAAGATTAGCTCGTGATATTTTTATTAAATAGTTTCCCAGCTAGTCATTGATAAGTTTACTTTCTTTTTTTTACAGCCTGGTGAAAGTAATAATTATTAGCTTCAGATTTGTTTTAAATTAAGGTAGCGATTATAATTGTACGAATGTCTGCAATTGCAACATTTATAACGAAATTATAAATGGTTGCGCCTAAAAATCAGAACACCTAAAAGTCTATTTTTACGCGTTAATGGTCATATTGTTTAAGGTACTAATACTAAATTATAATTTTGTCATTTATGGAGAAAATATCGTCAAAAATGCTTAATAAAGTAGTTTCTCAAGTTTACTTAATTCATGATTTTTTCTTGGAAGAATCGTCTAATTCTAATTAAGGATTTTGTTCTTTTCTTTTTGCAAATTTGTTCTACCCGGTCGACCCAGTTGGACACCATGACCTTTCTTCTGCGCCTCGTCCTGGTTCGCAACAGTTTACCTCCTCATGTATCGGTTTATTCCTCCTATAAATCTCCTTTGAACTTTCTATGGAACTTTAATACATCTACACGAAACACCGTTCCCTTGGGTGCAAAGATACCTCTCCGAGATAGCGGCGACAGAAGTGTTTTCCCAGCAACGGACGCCATGTTGAGAGCCCTCATCAACCACCGGCAGCGCCACCTCAGAGCCCTCTAGGGACGAACGCGAGAAGCATAATCAATCTCCCTTCTGCCCGTCCAGCGCTGAGTGCGACACAACCGACAAGCAGTTTTGCCTCCGATCTCTCCCCTTTAGGCTGACGATGCCGAAGCATTCACAAGAGTGTTTTAATATCGCTGAGTGATGATATATGAAGAGCCCGGTAGATAGAGCGAGAATCACTAATCCAAACTTTCCAATTGGCCGGTGTGAAATAAGATATCATGATAATTTAAGGATGTGATCAATCCAATAATTTCATGTGAATTCATTCCGCGTATTGATTCACACAATGTGTAGTTCCTCCGACAAAACTCACAGTGTTTTCAAAGGGAAATGTAAATTGTGCGACTTTAATCCTTCCATTACTAATTAAATTGGATTAAATTCGTTTCTCGAAAATTGAATGGAAAGAAAAGTGAAAATGGATCACCCGCAAAATGTCGTATTATCTCCTTGAAAACACGGACTTGTAAGACTGTGATTGAAAACTTGGTGTGGATTCTTTTGGAATACAGACGCATTTAAAAAGACAGGTTATGCGGTTCATTAGAGAATATCTCTGTTGTGACTCAAGCCCGAGATACGTCAAATTCAGGCATGGGGCAGTTAATGCGCACGCTAGTTGGTCGGTTTGAATAAAGCTGTATTAATGACGATCGTTTCGATCATCCGGCTAATGTTGGCATTAGCCACAACCCATTAATTATAACTGATGTAGTGCAATCCGAAACATACACATCTTGTCTCTCACTACCCAGAAAATTCCCACCTGATTTCCGTTTATCACATAATACTTATTATTTATCGATACTGAAACGTACTTCGCCTGCCCTAGACACCTCCTGGTGGCTACCACACACTTCATCCGACTTAAGTCCGAAAACGTTTCTTGTCCTATTTCGGACTGTATTCACCTATTCCGGATATTGTGAATATCAACAAGCTAATCCGCGAATTAGCCAGTTTTTGGCATTAGCCTTAACGAATCCTCCATGTGCCAAAAGCCACAAGCTCATACACAATATATAAATTATGTAGCTGTGTGTAAAATATTCGTTAAAAGGTGTTTCCAAATTTACTCTATAATTATTAAATAGTTTTGGTAGTGAAATTAGTGAAATACATGAGAATCAGTATTATCTGCTACTGAACTACGTATTTATTCCAATACTTTCTTCGAAGTGTGTCGTTTCAAAGTCTGTATAATTCCACAAGCTGTAATTTACTTTCTCAATGAATATCTGGTGTGCGTTAATGCACCAAAATGTACCATGATGTTGTACTCTGTACTACATCCGTATTAGCATTGCCAATTCATGTCATGGAAATTCAAGCAGATGAGTGCACTCACCAACAATCATACCCATACGAAACACATAGTTAAATATTTTTGTTTAAATTGGAATAAAATAAATAAATAAGTAAATAGGTTAATAAATAAATGAGTACGTAAACAAATAAATTAGTGAAGGAATGAATGAGTGAATGAGACAGACATCCATTTTCCAATTAAGTCGGAAAATATAAATATATTAAAATATAATCTAAATACCACTAAGTACGATTGATATAATATTCATTTACTTTAAAATTCCCTCTGAAGGTCAGAAAACGACGAAAGGCTAATGGGAAAGAGCGTCCTGGACCAACGAATATGATAAAGGGGGGGTTGTCTGAAAGTGGTGCCCATCGGTAGGTAGGCCTCTTCGAACCTCGGACTCCTTCAGTAGAGAGGAATTTCAATTTTAGAATTGCGGTTCATTTCACTTCATTTCAGTCCTGTGTGATCAGTTTGAAATATCCTACTCGTTCAGTACCCACTAACCACAACTCGCCCACTTTCAATTCGTGGTCATTTATTTATTTATTTATTTATTTAAAGTCAAAATATGTGATCACAAGCAAAACAAAGATCTCTGCGTTTTCTCAATGGATCACGGAAAATTGAAAATGCCAATAGGTACCGGAGTCCGGGAAACTCCCAGTTTTCGTCGCAGTTGCCAAGGACGTCATACTGCGACCATCTTCGAGGTTAAATACATTTGGTACAGTTATGTTAAACCGATAAAAGTGGTGTTTGTTCTGTAAAACTCGGAGTGAAGTAAACTCGGACGAGTGATCCGGAAATCTCTGAGCGCAGTCAGGTAGCTGTCGACTCACAAATACACGTAGAGTGCAACCTTAACAGGTCCAACACACATGTCTTCCAAAAGTGTCAACTCTTTGTGTCCTGCCACACGACAGAGTCTGGAGCGCGTGGCCATGTGGTGTTGCAGCACAGAAGCCGCGTATGCGGAGCCACTACCGGGGCCACAAGATGGCGCTCTGGCTCAACCTCATCCCGCAACTGCACCAGCCCGGCGGAGATGACGTCAGCATGCGCCACCACAACTTCCGGGAGCGCGCGGAACACTTTTATTCAGGTGAGTCGCAGTGGCGTTGAGATGAAAAAAATATTAAGCGGGTTGCTGCAGCTACCTGGACTCAAAGAATACATTTAAAAATCACTTAAAAAATCACATTCAAAAACCTCTTTTAAAAAATTCCTTGCAGTACATCTATCTTCATGTAAATTAATAATCCATGAAGGTGTAACTCCACGAAAATTTAATGTCGAGTACTGTATTTGTTTGCGAAAAAAGAAAGAAAATTTTTAATTCCGCCCTTCTGAATTTCATTACGACCCCACCGGTCACATTCCCGCCATTTTTTCACTTAATGCATTTACACTTTGTTTTCACTGATAAATTTTATATTAAGCCAAAATTCTAAAGCAATTAATATGGTTTAGTTACATTGTATGTGTTTTTAATAATTATAGCTTTCTTAAGTATCCATTTTGTATTTTGATCAAACATCGTCCTTTCAGCAAGATATTTATTTATCTACACAAGTTTAGTAAACAAGTTGTATGCAACGTTTTAACGTTAGGTGTAAATTGGACATTGATTTTGCGAAGATATTCCAATGAGTACAAAAATTACTTGGAGTCAGTAACTTTTGTGTAACGTATATGAGAAAGGGCTTTCCATTGAATAATAAACATTTTTAAAATGGTAACTCATCTGAGTCCAAATGTTATGTGAAATGGTGCACAACAAACGTCCATTTGCCTTTCTAGAATAGATACGAAAGAGATCCACTCCAGCGCTCTTAGAGTGCAGCCGGAAATATGCACCGACTGTGAGAGAAAGAATGGGACTTTCTTCCAGAACGGCCAACTTCACACAAAGATGTCGTGAAGTGTACATTTTGAATCAACAAACCTAATATTAAATGAAAAGAATTCTTCCAATTCTCCATTTCTCTCATAATGCATTAAGTAATGTCAATAATTTACTGAATTTATATAATTTCAATAACACGCGAAAATCATTAAATTAAGTTAAGCTAGTGTCAGACGAAGAAGGAAAAACGATATTCCCCTCGGATGCCGCGCAGCGCTCGGCAAGACGATCCCCACCCACTGTGCAAGCGAAGACCCTATTGAACCATATGTTGAAGCATAGAGCCAAAGAATAAATGCACTAATAGAGCCCAGAGCGTGACGTGGTGCTAGACCTGATAAAGCACTAGACGCCGGAATGAGCGCCCATTGGGCGCTCTTTGGTTCAAAATGATTTCATATACATCGATATTGCTGCAATATCTTGAATAGTGAATGTCATTAAAACGAGAATGTAAGTTCTTAACATAAGATAATGTTTCGATTATATGGGGTTGTGCAACCGTGCAGCCTCAGCACGAACCGCCATTGCGTTCGAAACGGATCTCTATGTACACTGCGTAACTTACCTGGGTGGAGAGGATCGTGGTAACGAAGGAAATATGAAAGCAGTTGAATGATGCTACACGTTCTCTGATGGAAGGAATTACGGAAACGAATTTTGAAAAGACAAACCGAGTCAAGTTAGCATCGAGCTAATAACGAAATAAGTATATGTTAATCAATAAAATTAGGTAAAAATTAAAATCATGTATGTGCCACGGGCATTAACTAGTTCTAACGATCTAGGGGGTCTAAAAGCCTTCGGGCCAAAGGGTCTCGGGCTTTTTGCCGCCACTCGATCGTTAGAACCCTTATACAGCCCTTGCTGCTTAAATAATTATTATGAGTAATGTGTATGTTTGCCCGTGGGAATGGCCAACGTTCTGTTGCAGGGCTGGTGCGCGCGGAGTCGTTCACGCGGCCGCCACCACCTCCCCCCGCGCCCGGCAGCACGCCGCGCACGCCCTCCACCGAGTGCACGCCCAACTCCACGGCGGCGCCCTGGGACGAGGACGTGGTGGGCGTGGACGAGGACGACGAGGACGGCCTGGGCGGGGCCGGCGGGCCCGAGGACGAGGCCGGCCTGCTGCGCCGCCTTGCCACCAGACACTACTACAGGTGCGCCAACTCACGCTGCAGGCTCTACGGTTCCACTTCCAACAAAGGCAGGATGATCGGCACTAGCCAGATAGCTAGGTCGAGTTCAGCCTTATCGGTAGTTTTCCGTGTTTTTTCAGATCAACACCTGGAGAATGTCGGAGCAGGGCATTAACAAACAGGCCACGGACCGTGTGGGACCTTTCCTTCCTCTTCCTTGTCCTATCTTCATCTGTTACTTACACTTACACTTATATGCACTACATGACCACACTTGTCGGGAGATCAGTCCTAGAGCACGAGCTTGTCCCGGCTGGGGAGGCCTTCCGCTGGTGGGAGATGCCTTGTTGAGGAAAACTCTGAAAGGCACCGTGTAGGTCGTCACCGGATTTCGCCATCCAACGGGGGAAGATCGCCGCCACTTCCAATTCATTATATAACTCATTCAAAATTCTTTCAAATTCTGTAAGCCTTCATGCAGCTCGTTGCATGTATTTTGCAAATGTACATTCCCGTCTGAGATTTGGCGTAATATACTGGGGAAACTCATCATGTGGTACTCAGACCTTTAGATTGTAAAATAAAATTATTCGATTAATGAACAAATGCCATCCGCGTGTGTTGTGTGCGCAGCTACACGGCGGCGCTGGGCGTGACGGTGGGCGTAGGCTGCCTACTCCTCGTGCTCAACATGCTGGTGTTCGCGGGCGTCTTCTACCGGCGGCGGCGGCGCGGGGGCGGCGCGGGAGGGCGGGCGGCGGCGGCGGCGGCCGAGGCACTGCCCATGGCCCACTGCCCAGCCGCCACCGCCCACGTCATTGAGGTGAGCACGCGGCACGTCAGCGTGGTGTGGAAATCACCGAATTAATGTCCTTGGGCGCTGAGGTAGTATGTTTGTTAGATCGACCTCGGTGAAGTGCCCTCAAAAAGTACTTTAAATGAAAGCAACATTTCTATTCTTCAAGATGGTAAGAAAAAATGTTGGCCCTTATCGGCCTAATTTTTGAATGAAATACGTAAAAATTAATACAAGCTCTTATGGAAAAACTTTCGTTGGAACATTTAAGTTACTAAAGAAGTTATACCATGATTTTTTTTCTTTCATTCAATGCGTAGTAAATTACTTTACGTATCAGATTGTATTAAATTTAACAAACCATTCTGAGGAGTAACTGACAAAAAACTTTTGCGAAATTTATCGCAACTGGAAGTACTGGCTCTGGGCCTAGGAGCTATTCTGTTCAAATCATGCTATTGTCACCATTGTTTTTCTTGGGATACGATATAAAACCAATATTACAATGCGGCGGGGACAAAGCAAGACGTGTGAAGGGCAAGACATGAAAATCGTCTATCCGTAATTTCTATCAGAGCGCGTAGCGTAAAAAGACCTCTGAGAAGAGTGGCGGGGGGGAGGAGTTTAAAAAGACCCCTCCCCCCACTCCACTCTTCTCTGAGGTTGTACCGTGTACCCTACTTTAACCCAAGACTTCTCTTTTAACTAGATACAAATATCTGTTTATATGCTCCGTTCACATTTACAAGCAGCTATTGTTGATCAGTAGGTTTAATAAATGGTCGACTGTTTGTCTAACGACTGACCATACCATCCTAAAGAATTCAGAATGCTTCAAAGGATCATTAAAAAGAACTGCTTTTTTGGAATATGAAATTTAATTAATCCTATTAGCTAGTCGCGGTAGTAACACGATACACAATAATGGTATATTAAAATGCCAGACGTTTTATAAATTATTTTGTGTTGAGTATTTTTTGCACAAAAAAATAGGAGTGTATACCAATTTCAAAGGTAGCATTGACATGAGGAGTACACCTGCCTCTCCCCCTTGGACTTACAAATGTTTCAAAACGCAGTGCTCTGTCATTTTAAATTGAACAATGTCCGTGTATTGTTTAAAGAATGAGCTGTATACATAATATTTTCAGCACTCGTGCATTGAAACAACTTTTTACTGTTTATTGATCGGATTTTCAGTTTGCGGTTTACGTGCGGCCAAACAGCACTCCATGTGATACGCGTATAGCGAAGTAAATAAAACACTGCACACCGCAAAGTAAACAAAAGACTGGAGCAACAGGAATCAATATGGTTCGCGTCTCGCATAATGAGAATGGTGGCAATAACTGGAAATTTTCAGAAATTCGCGTTGTAAAGAAATCTTCGAAATCCGTTCGAAAGTATCTTCTTCCTACACATTTCAAAATTCCGGACATGGCTCCTATCGTGGCTTCTTCCGGAATACTTTTCTTCGGCGCTAAACACTCTCCAGTAATGTAAATATCCATTGAATGTTCCTGTGAAGCACAGATTGTAATGCATTTCGGATATAAAAGATAACAAGCATTCAAAGACTTAATAATAAAATAATAATGTGAATATGATATTCAGTTCATTATATTATTTTGCTCGTAAAGGTTTGTATATTGCAAAAAATGATCCAAATTAACCGGATAACCTGCCTCTGCCTCTATCCGCATTCATGCATCTGTTATTCACATTTAGATCTCTTACAGCACAAATGTAGTACAGCAATTGTATCTTTCTAGAATATTCTGAAAAAAAGTCTAGAAAAGGGATGTTGTGGGAGTTGCAAGACTCATAGCTCACAGTTAAATTAATAAACTGGCATTTCGGCATAACATGAATCATTACGACTCGATACATTAATATAATGAAATATACTTCAAAACAATGAAAACAAATTTGGAAAAAAAAGTTTTTTTGGTATTGTTATTGACTATGTAACTCTCTACACCAGAGCATGGGCGAGTCAGGAAACTGTACTGTTTAAATTTTATTTTTATTATGAATTAACTAAGCACAAATAAAACGTTTAGACAAGGAGGCACCTCGCTAAGCTTCTCTCCGACTACCGCAAATGAAGCTTTTCGATAAAAAGCATTTGCGGTCCGGCACGGGTCCTCCCCTTTCGCAGTTTCTGGATCCGCGCCTGAGCGGCGTACAGTAGAGGATAATTTGAATCGCGTTACGCATTAAATCAACAATAGATCCATGTAAATGGCATTTGGACGTTTACCAGGCTCCAGCGCACGTGATCCGTTGGCGCAGTTGCACAGCCCGGCCGCCGCAGCCGCTGCGAGCAGCCTCGCTTTACCTTTCTAATCCCGCCTTTGTTATGACGCATGCTGACTCCAAGCAGCTTTGCCCCATGGTTTGCGAACAGCACGAGAGGGTATGCGTGTGCTCCAGCAACAGCTAACATCCGAGCACAAATCTCCACGAATTCAAATTAGCAGATTGTGGGGATAAAATATGTTTTGCAGATTCTTTATAGTGTTTGCTCTATTCTCGTAAAGGACTCTGTTGTTTGTGGCTCATAGAGAAGACGTAAGCATGTCGAAACCATCTTCGTATTTTTGACACATATCTTAGTGTGGTGTAAACACCCGTTCATGACAAACTTCTTTATCATCAAAAACTTAAGTTCATTACTTAAGTAGGATTGATTTACATTATAAGCTCTACATTGATACACTCTAATGTGACAGCCATTCTCTACAACAAAACAATTCATCTTCGTTTAAATTTCAATAAACATAAACTATATTTGACAATAAACATTGGTTTTCAAAAGACTCCGAACGTATAGTTTTAAGGTGTCTCAATATCTCTCTGCGATACTTTCATTTGTGGTGCGTTTGTTTCATTATTAGATTTTATTTTTGCAATTTTTATTGTTTTACAGAGAAGATTCCTCCATCTCCCAAAGCATGTATAGAACCCAAAATATTGGCATTGAACAAAATGCGAGAGAAAGATGAACTAACCAAACTGATATACAAATATTGATCAGGAGTAATCTAAAATTAAACTAGTAGTGTTACGACAGCACATTTCTCGCAATATTGCTAATAGCTATGTAATATCATATTGCAATATGACAATTTCCCTCATATACTTCAATTACCATTTGAAGAATTCTTAAACAAACAAAGCGTGAAAAATACATATTTTTTAAATGCAAACGTTTAAACAAAAACAGCTTTCTGCTATTGAATTCAGTGTATCCACGTTCTACATAAAAGTACCAACGATGCGCAATGGTTTTATAGCCGTAAATCAAATTTTTAATTTATATTAACTCGAACGAACTGCGACCGTCACTATCACCTTTTGTTATTAGTCAGAATGTTACAACAGTGTGTTGCAACTCGCAACAATGACCGCGAATTAGTATGGGATACATCATTTTGCAAATTAGCATTGTTCAAACTCCTGACAAGAAACTAAAAATGGATATAAATGTATAATATTTAAATATAATATTGTTATATTTATCAAAACTATTCAGTTTTTTGGCACATTATCCTTCAGTCCCACATCTTATTATACAAAGCGAAATCATCTACTCGTTTTCTCATTGAAATCAATTAAAGACTGCAATTTAAAATAGGTTTTAAAATTAAATTATAAAAGATTAATTTGTAAAAGTATCACAAAAGCTCGATTGTAAGAAACGAACTAAGAAAAAAGAAATAATTTACAAATTCTAACTTTCGAATCATCCTGGAGAAATTACCACTTTTACATTCACAAAGCGCAGTCATTTCGGAACGGTCTATTATTTGTCACGAAATTATACAAAAAATATCTTTCGCACGTCCAACGCCGGCAATATGGGAACTTGCTCCTTACTACTCCGCGTAGGTGTTAAATCTTACTAGATTCACCGACCAAAAAAATCCACCATGAATAATTCTTCCATTCTTTTAGCCTCGATCGACGCTATCTGCCACGCATATCAATCCGCCTTGCTCCACGGCCCCCTTCTACTCACACGTCATCTTATTTCTTTTACCTGGCCGATATCCTGAATACATATTATAAAAGGATTCAACTATCTATTGTCTTTTCCCAAAATAATAAGAGTCTCCAAATATTCGGATTATTTCCGCTATGTCATATTTTAAAAAACATAAAAATTAAGTATGTGTGACATAAACTTTCGCCAAAAATACCCTTATTTTTGAAAAATTGAACATGACCTCTTTTGATAATCTGTTTTTCATGAACACGTTTAAGAAAAAAATTATATCTTCATATTTGTAGTTGTAGGAAGATGCCGCACAAATTTTGAATTTTTTCAATTTTAGAAAAATCAGAGTTTTCAACCAACATAACACCTGAACCATTTTCTTAAACGTCTTTCAGACTATCCCACAATAAAACTTCATCAAAAACAATGGAGCCATTTTTGAGGAAGAAAATTGTTGAAACAAAATTTAAAAATGCCTATGTTTTACTCAAATTACGCGGAAATTCTGAAATTTTTGAAACATTGTGTATGACCATATTTAGAAATATATCGTTAAAGAATATATTTAATGATTATAAAAACCTCTATTTTTATATTTTAACTGTTGAAACACATAGGAAAAAATTTTGAATTTTGGCAATTTTGAAAAATTAGCTTTTAACGAACATGCACCATTCTCTTGAACGTCCTTCAGAACGTCAATTTGCAACAACAAAATTGAATCAAAATCAATGGCGCCATTTTTTTTAAATGTCCCAGGGGGGCTTCATGTGAAGTACTCCCTCAAAATTAAAATATCGGTTTCAAATTCAGGGAGCCTCGACATCAACTAGATAGTCAGGGGAATATCAATTTTGGAAAAAATCAGCTGATCGGTTTAGCCTCTAGCGTTGTTCACACACGTTCGACCGACTGATGTTTTGCCGTCAATCGATTTTTCGGTATCAAGGACTCGCACACAAGGCTTCTTACAACACGTCTCAGAGGATATTTTTTTCTAAATTTAGCAACTGGATTTATCCATTTTTGTGTTACAATGGCTCTGTAATAAGAGTTTTTCTGCCGTAAATTTGCCATTTTTTCGCGCAGCATTACATATCTTTATCTCTACCGCGGTAGCGAGAAAGTAAAAAAAACTATAATGCGGATGGGCCTCGTTTGATCTAATTTTGTAATAAGAATTAACGTTAAAAATATGGTATCTTTTATACACTTTGTAAAAATTCGAATGTAATATAATTTTCGTCAAAATAAATTGCATATGACAACTCACTGTAGGAACTATAGACTGAGGTTAATAGTTAATAGAAGGGTACGGATTAAAATAACACTTCTGATTAATTAATTCCTATTGCGAAACTGATCTCAATATGTTAGCTTTATTCTGTCTAGATAATAAAAGAGCGTAATAGTTCTTTATCTTACAAATAACTAGAAGATACTATTATGTACAAGTTACAAGATTATTTTAGCACTCTAGCGTAAGTGTGCATGTTAACAAGCACTTAATGGTCTTTTAATTACATGTAATATCCCACGCTTCATCTTATCCGATACACCTTTTTAACATTTTCACTTATTTTTAACTTTATGCCTACATGATTAATAGTATTATAATTCCTTCAATAGTATCTTTATTACATCGGATATAATAATATCCTATTTCATCTCCTGCAAGGAACATATTACATTGGATGTAATAATAAGTCAATTACCCTAATCCGATCACAAGTAATGAGAACGTAAAGTTGTAAAGAACCAAGCGAAGTGACTCAGATTAGCACGTAGCGCGCTGACTTCGTATTCGGAAGTCCCAGGTTAAATCTCCGAGCCGGCCACCCTGACCAGGGTTTTCGTGGTTTCCTTCGGTCGTCCAGGCGAATACTGTGATGGTTCTACTGGCAGACCACAACTGCGAAACTGGCGTCGCTAGCCGAATCCATTTACTACGTGAAGTCGCCAAGGTTAAGCGAATTCGACACCTCGCGGGTTCCTGGATGGGTGACCGACTAAGAAGCCCGGGATCTAACGACAGCGAGGCCAAGTGCCTTTTACGGGACAAAGAATGTCTAAATACAAATACAAGGGTGACCAGATAAGGTAAAGAAGGATTGCCCGCCCCCGTGAAGAGAGGGCAGAGGCGAGCGATGGTGGGCGTGTCCGGCAGGTGGGCGGGCCGCCGCCGTGCTACAACTCCGCGGCCAAGGGGCGCGGGGAGCCGCCCCCGCCGCCCGCCCGCACCTCCAGCAACCCGTCGGCGCCCCCGGGCTGCGCGGGCGCGGGGGCTGGGCCGGGCGCGGGCGCGGGCGCGGGCGCGCCGGGCGTCAAGAAGCGCGTGCAGATCCAGGAGATCTCCGTGTAGCGGCCGCCGCGCCTCGGACTCCCGTCGCTCGCCAGGTGAGAGCTCACTGCACTAAGGCTTTTCTTCTTCAACTCCTTCCCTCCCTTTCACACACAGTATTTATACGATAATTAATAACGAGTTATGTTGGACTTCTTGCCCCACATCACATACAATAATTAATAATAGTAAAATTATGGATTATGTTAAATTTATTCCCTCACTTCACATACAATAATCAATGTGTCTTTTATAACTTCTTCCCTCACAGTACACACATAATAATTAATGTGTTATGTTGAACCTGACTTCATACAGAACAGTTCGTGGTGGATTAAATTGACCTGGTTTTATTGTGCAGAATGAGCGAAGGTAAAAATATTTTTGTGGTGCTCAGCCAGACCCAGATATGTCAAAAATAGATATTTACGTTTCCTGGTGAAATTTTGCTGTTTCCCGTTCCAAGGTTTTTGACATATTCCCTTGTTCCACAGATTTGTTTATTCCGGGCACGTCAGGTACTCATGTCATTAGTTCCTCGTCTGGTGCATGTTATAGCTGAGAGTTTGAAATGTTCTTCCCCTAGAATGTGAGGTTTGACGCCCGCCCTCTACCTCATCCAGGAGTAGATCCAGACTCCCGGCATATGTGGAAGGGTAGTGCATGTTTATTTGTATGTAAGATGAGAGAAAGCGACAAGGATGAAGAAGGAAAGATCGCGCGAGGTCTGTGGCCCATTTGTTAGAGCCCCGCATTCCCTTGGTATTGAAGAAAAATCTCGGAATACAACCGATCAGAGCAGATGGCCACTTTTATAATACTCTTCCGAGAAATTTTTCAATTCTTATTTACAAGGCAAGTTACATTTTTTTTCATTTTAAAGTTGAACAACATACGTTTTGATACTAAACATTGAAATAATTTTAATGTGTGCTGGAACTTGGAATGTTAAACCCTGTAAAGTTGAATTGTTTAAAAATGAATAGTTACATTAAATGTAATATACGCGTATTGTGATGCACCGGCCAACTTTCCAACATTTACAGTTAATTCTTCCCAGAGTTATGGGTTTTGGTAAGGATTAATTGTAACTGACTGACAGTCAAAAAATAAATTTATTAGAGCTGAAAAATACAACATTTTCTGTTAATCGGCGGCCATTTTACGGTGACTGTAGATATTGCTACACACGTGCTCTATATATGAAGGTCCAAGGTCATACCTTAAACCTAAGATAACACGTTACGACTTCAAAGTCCGTCAGACTGACTGGGAGGTCCTAGGGTTCAAGCTCCAACAGTGGCAGGATTTTAGGTACTAGCTAAACTCGTAGATCGAATTGATTGGAAAAGAATTCTAGCTGGCGGCTGCTCTGATGGATAGTTTTCCGTGCTTTTTCCGTTCTTCCCCCGGAGCAGTTCCGTAACAAACAGGCCGCGGGCCGCGTGCTCTTTCTTTCCACATTCTTGTTCTCTCTTCTCCCCTTATACACTATTTACAACCACGACGTACATTTGTACACATGTCGGGAGTTCATTCGGGAACCTAGAGATCGTCCCAGCTGGGATGGTACCCCGTTGGTGAGAGATACCAGGTTGTGGAAAAACTCGCAAGCCGATGGGTAGGTCGGCACCGATTCTCGCCATCCAGGGCGGGGAAGATCACCGCCACCTTTCAACGACCATGCTCAGCAGTTACGGGACTGACGACCTTAGCAGTCGAGGCCCTTGGAATCACCAATTAATCACGGTCACGTTCCAATCAATCGTGACTGTTAGTACATAACGCCGCTATCATACACGTGGCTCTAAAACTCCTTATTACTTGTGCCGCGGGCACTTAAGTCTTTCGTTGCACAGGTGAGCGGGAAGCTCGCCGTGGGCGGAGGCTACCGGCGGTAGCTGCCCACGAGGCCGCGCGCCCGCACGTCGCCCAGCGCAGCCACCACCGCCCTTCGGCGCCAGGGACGCCCCGCTCCCGCAGGGCTTTAGGGGACTGGCGGCTCCCGCCCGCCCGCAGAATCTCAGGTTGAGCTCCGGGCCACGACGCTGCACGCATGAGGAATGGAAATGCCTCGGCGAGGCGCCTTGCTTCCAGCCAGGGGTCCGTCAAGGTGGGTACCACTATGGCGAAATTGTTTATTTACCAGTATTATCTGCAATGACCAGGGACGGTTAGAATTATAGATCGATATGGGACGGATAAATAACGGACGTGGTTGATTTTTTTTTAATTCGAGGTGATAGCCGGTTTGCAACTAACCGAGTTCTTGCAAAGTAATAAGAAAAATCCTATTCTTTGAACAGGAGCACTCGTACGCCTTCTTTCAACATTCATTTGTTTCGATTGTTCTTAATTAATTTCAAGGCAACATTTTTCGTTCTTCATCATGCATCCTATTCAGAGTAGAATAGTAATTTATCACCATGCGCAAGGTAAAAATCCCCACTATGATCATCAATAACAGAAGAACAACTCAATGGATTATGCTCATTGAGTGAACACAGATACATTTTTCAGAAACGAAGGAGTAATTTGAAAATTAAATCTTTAAGATTCTATATTCATAAAATACCCGGAGACTTGTAATGCATGTGGATTGGATTTGTTTCTATTTTCTTTGAAAAAATGTAATGTTATAAAAAAGAAAGTACACTTAGCTCTTTAATTTATATTGTTTCCCTCATTTTGAGAAAATGAAAACTCTTTTCATCGATTTCATATTAATGATAATTTTTATTTTTAGTAAAAATTAAAGCTATCAATATTTTTATTCATTTTCGAAATTTAAACATACCATTCATTTTTATTTATAATTATTACTTTCTCTTGTACTTCATTATTATTAATTTATCTTTGTTCCCTAATAAAAATCCTTGTTACATCCATGTTGAATACGTGTATATAAACTTATTATAACAATACTTAAAAACCTTTGCAGCTTAAAAATGTAATATCAAACTATGTTAAATATATATGAACTTATATAAATTTATATTAGTTGTAGTAGGTTCCTCCAGGTTCACTAAATAAAATTATGTTTTGAGGCATGTGAATATGCCCGCCTCAGATATGGCATAATTTCGTGGGGTAGCTCACCATGTAGTACCCAGACCTTTAGATTGCAAAAGATTTTTTTTCGAATAATGAGATGATCCCTGCAAGCCTCTCTTCCTTGAGCTTGGAATCTTACTATTGCCTTGCCTATTTATTTACGAATCTATAATATTTGTCAAAAGTGACTTACTTAACGGTGGGCACATTTTTATGCAAAACTGATATTTATAATTACAACACACGTCGTAGAAATCGTTATCATCAAGGGTCAGAATCCAATTCACACACGGTACATATGTACGTTACTTTACAACGCATTGCAAGATTATAATATTGATGTCGGTACACAAATTTAAGTAAAAATTAAAATCTTTTGTGCTGCATAACTATGTCTACACAATTAGAGACTGTACTGATCATCAAAAAGGAAAAATTTGTTTATTTTAACAAAACAGTGATATATAATGAATTAGTTGATATTTGTTTTGTATAATATTTTAAAGTATTATTATGATTGTAACAAATAATGTACTTCAGCTCCCGGGTCAATAACATCCATCTCGAACAAATTTTTGTCCAGTTCTCTTGATCCATTGAACAAATGCTGAGATGACCCCTTGTTTTGCTTCTGGACGTAAATGTAGCTCCGCTATGCGCACGTTTTGTTGAACACTTCTTGTGTTTGTAGTCGTAAGAGTAGAGGTAAGGGCGAGTTACTATTTTGTTAGCAATGCGGAAAAAACAAATCTGTGGTTCGTTTACCATTGCAAATAAGATTTCTATAACTCGGGAACGAAAATACCTAGTTTTACAAATGTTGCTAATCTCGCGCTTTTTAAATTTTATTTTCATTTATTTAATTATCATTAACTTTTACTCATCTTTCCACTATTTATAGTTAAATTGACGGGAAGGGATTATTAACTCAAGACAACGTGCGCGTCACATAGAGTTTTTTACTGTATTTGACTAAATAAATCTAAATAAATACTCGAATGAAAAATGATTTTAGCAACTTGATGAACATTTGCATATTTTGAAAAGAAGGACTTCATAAATCTTTTCGGTTCTTTATCCATCATCGGTTCTTTAATTAAAAACACATTCATTATTTTAGCATTTAGTGTGTGATATCATTCACACACATTTTTCCAATGTACACATGTGTGTGACAATGCATGCTGCTGAATCTCGAAGACATACAGCATTATTACTGCACGCGATGTAATCTCTCGCTTCTTGGTGGTTTAGAATAAAGCTAGCTTAGTATAGAAATAACACTTTCAAGGCATTTGGGGGGTATAGATTTCAACATTTTGCCCATGCATTTGTAGATCATATGCATCCCTTATAATGACATAATAGTCGTGAAATTGTTGACCTTACGCCCTAGTTGGAGGACAAATCATTCCACATTAGTATTCGGCCAATGCACTGTCTCAGATATCGATGCTCCCTTACAACGGTAATATTGAGATTTGTCAGTAATGAATGCAAGTGGCATACTCGGTGTTTGAGATTGCACAAAACCTTTAACTCGTAGAAAAATAAAAGTGCCAATACGGCTGCATGAAACTCGTTTTCGAAAAGATCTCTGGCCGGTATTAAACGTTGGCACTGGAGACAAAGGCACACGTTCGTAAGGTGGCGTCGGAATAGACGTGAATGTTTGACACGGACGAAGGTGGTAAAGAGCGTGGACCCTGTTGAATGGCCTTATCCACGGCACTGCTTGTGTTGGCATTGTGACTGTGGTCAAGGAGTAGGCGCTCGTTGTCGCTACCGTAAGCCATGACAGCATGGCCACCAGGGAACGGGCTAGGCGGTGATTGTGCATCCATACCGCTGTCACATTCCTCACCGCGATACGGTAATCGGGGTGAGCAGAAATGCTCCTAAGAGCGATGCACGCCCCGAAGTTCTTGAGTCTGATTGTCGGGGTGAGCACACTTCTTGATCACACACACAAAGCCTGCTTGCTGGAGGCTCTTCATTACATCAAGGAGCTGAAGTGGGTCTTCTGAGAGGAGGAGAAAATGGTCATTAATAGACAAACGCAGTGGATCCAGAGAGCTGGGGGACCAACGTTCGCATTACAATCGGCATGAACACTTGTCTTTTTGTTCAAATTTGCATGAGAACGTGCTTTTTCGTTACCATGCATGCATCAAACCTCATTTCCGTCACTTCAAGAAATGTTTGCCGTCAAAACTGAACAACAGAGACAAAACTTTACGTCATTGTCACTTTATTATAAGAGATTTTCCACCCCATGTTCATTGGTATAAAGTTAGCAATTGTACATCCTCCCAACATGCGATAGAAGTTCGTATAATTCATTCTGAAACACTTGCATTTTTCACAATAACTATCTGAGAGTATGATTGTAATTATGTTTTAGGCTTCCCACTGGCTACTTGTCGAAGTACTGATCGAGCTCAGATGAAGACTCAACGAGAAAAGGCGACTACCTACAAGTACCAGTGAATAGTGGTGCAGGACAATCCGAGTTCTCTGGTGTAAACTTGAGTCGAACCATTTGTGCGGGTATGCCACAAGGCAGTGTGAGGTGCATGGTCAAACACTTGTGTAATATTTTGTAAAGAAGATTCTATATATACGAACTTATTGACTAGAGCGTGAAATAAATTCTCGAGTGTATGAAATATTAACATATTTAAAAAATTTATCTCCGTTGTCATTGAACATGTGATACTCCGTACTGTGAAAAACATTCTTGTGTGGAGTTTTTAATACCGTGGAGTCAGGCTGCTGTACACTGCTATTTGTTTACTGATTTGTTAATATAAAAACATAACTATGAGAAAGTTTTAATTTTGTTTGTTTGTCCAAGGAATGTGCACAAACTTCCCTTACCCAACTAAAATAATAGTTCTTAATTCTTTAACTCTGTTTTATCCAGTTGAATGTTATTGTAATTACCCATTTGAATATTTTATATATATTTTTATGTGTACTGATGAGACCAGTACGGGAATCATTTTTTTAACAGAACACAGAAGAACATCGACTTCTGAAAAAGATAAAATCGCTTTCAAATCCCATTGTATTACATCTGTATCTTTAAAATACTAAGGGGTTTTCTTTAGAAAGAAGTTTGAGATTTGTACTCATCCAAATTTTGTGATTTGTTTCTTCAGATGAAAGTTTGTTGGTCCTAGATGTGTTATCAACGATAACTTACCTCTTTCTTTCATTAGCTGGTTTTAGAATACAAACACTTAATTTTAATAATTGATTCAAATGAATGTAATGAATTATTATATACCATCATTTATTCATTATTTCATTGCGCGAATTGTAATCGATCTATCAAAAGCTGTCGATTCTTCATATTCATGCATGTTCAAGCACGCAGAGTGTAAGGTTTAAGTTGACGAAGCGAAAACACCGAGTATATTAAGTTGGAAGAGTGTTTTTAAATGCAAGGGTAGAGAGAGTAAATAAACGCGATATCCAGCAATCGTATGACAGACGTGTCCTTTCATAAAAACGTTCAAGTGATTATAATCATATGTGGTGCATTGCGTTTTTAAGTGAAGGTGAACATGATTTCTTTACCATAGTTTACTACAACATACATACAAATATCTTGATAAATATAAAACATTTCCGTTATATTTCCAGACTTAATCCCATGTTTAACTATGGGTTCAAAGAGAATAGTGATTCTATTGTTCCAGAATTTGTAAACTCTCATCATTTTATTAGTCTACGAGAAAAAGTACTTTCCCACATAGAAAAGTATTTTTGGGGTTTTCGATTTTCCATTTAGTGAATATGTAGTACTTTTCTACAGCTCTTCCTTTTGTACGATGTTATCACAAAGGTTCAGCTTCTGTTTAAAGAAAAACAATATTTATTTTGCAATATAGACAATGCAACGAAGACGCACACGGCAACACTTTTTAATGATATTTTTGTCAACCTAGTTCTAAAATGTGTCTTTGCAAAAAAACACAATTTATGAGCAAAAGCATATATGAGATTGCAATGCGACAAAAAAAAGTTCGTCGAAAAAGGGGTAAAAAAATATAATGTTCTTTGAAAGTTGAGGAAAATTGTAAATGGTAAACTTATTTTTAAATGCATATTGAGATTTGTCATGCTTTCTTCCGAACGTACATGTATTATGGCGAATAGTATTATAATCGTTTATAAATCGTTTTATAACTTGATGCTGGAAAATAATATTTCAAGTTCAAATGCGTTTGCTTTCAAACTAAAGATCTCATGTATATATAGAAAAAATCATTGCCAATTTCCAATCGTAGACGTTTGCCGAAAATCATCTGATTTCCTTCATTTCTTTGCTTTTTATTAGCCCGTCTCACCGACAATTCGGATGAGGTGACATCAAGGAAGCTTGGGCGGTGTGTGTTACTATTGATTTGAGACAAGGTAAGTGGCAGTTAGCTGTGTTTCCTACTTTACAGCTTCTAGTTCTACTGCATCTGTTATCCACTGAATGTCGAAGTCATGACAGGATCATGGAAGTTTATCACGTTAGTCCTCCAGAAAAATACCTTTCCCAAAACAATCACGTTCGTCATACTAGTTTGTTGTTATTGACATATCAATTCTATTTAACTCTACAAATTACCCCCAAACAAAATTTCTTCCTGAACTTATAAATAATTTACAAATTAGTTAAATAAAATTAGTATTTTGTCTACTCTTGGAGTTTTTTATTTTCCTTGCAAGTTTCTGAAAATTAGAATTTGTTTCAACGATATTTGTGAAATAGTAGCGAAGATCTCCAGGAATAGTTTACAGATTTGCAAATGAAGAGAAATAGATATGTTACTTTAGAACGATTGAGTTTTACATTTTCTCAATTATTTTATATTGCACAGATCGTTGAGTGCACAAATCTATGTTATTAAAATTGGAGTGTATGTATATGATCTCAAAATAGCTGCATTTTTATAAGCTCATATAGTTATTTACTCCATAAAGAAAACACTTTTACCATTTTTGCCTATTTGTCCGGGCTAATCTTAAGAAAGGCTGAACCAATTTCTAAGAAGTTTGACTGAATGTTAAAATATTTTTCCATGATTGTGTACTATAAAAAGAAAACAATTTCAATACAAATCTACTACGTTATTCCGATGTAAATGCAATTGACAATTCACCTTCAAAACAAGATGAACGTCACAGTCTATAAGGGATTTTTAGAAAAAAACTCTGTTTCCACCAAGAATTTAAGTGCACACACCTCCAGTTTTTCACGATTACTTCAGTAACAGTGAGGAAAGGCGGTGACATTTTCCTTAACCTCAAAATCTTTCCTATTAAAAGTATTTTGATTCTATACAAGAGCGTAATTAGGCTTCGAGTAATTGAATGTCAAAAGTGAAAATGTGTTTCGACAGTCAGGGGCAGGGCAAGGGCTGGCAGGGAGAGTGACCGGCTGAAGCAGGGAGGCAACAAAGGGAGGGACAAAACGGAGCGGAGCAACACGCGTGGTGACGATGCAAATAAAATTACTTCCGTTTTCTTCTATTCATACTGTCTAAGAATAAATGTTATGTACTTCTAGGGCCGAGAGAGGGGTCGTAAATGATCACTTTTGCCAACGAACACGTAATGGGGATACACACGTGACATTTCCCCCTTATTTAACGCAACTTCATGTGCACAGATGTTCGGCGGGTCACATCGTGCCGCAGTCTAGATGATTTCATTTACCTGGCAAACATCAGTGTGTACAAAGTTGCGTACAAATCAAGGGCTATCGCCACATGTATAAATCCATTTAATTCCGTAATATACAACTTCCCATTATATAAAACCGTTAACAAAAAGTTATTTTTTAAAGATTATTTTTAAACTTTTCTGACTACCCTAGAAGTTTGTATTCTGAGATGAGTATTCTGAGACACTATCTATATGAACTATGTTTTTTCTAGTTTAATTGATAATAATGATAAATAAAGGGCCAGATAATGCCAGGTTACTTCCGTTAGTCAATCAAGAAGAATTAGATCTAAGTAATAAGCTTTACGCTCTTCAGTACAATGATTTCATTCCAACCTCTTCTGCAAGTCATTCAAAGGTTTTGGTAGTACCCGGTTGGTCTCTCGGTCTATAAGATATTTATACTCATTTACCTGTAATTTTTTACGTAACCGCAGTAGCCTCGTTTCTCCAGCTGGAGCTCTGGTGACTAAAAGCTGTACTGGAAACCGTGAAAGCGACCGCAGCGATTTTTGAGGGGCTGCAAACACCCATTGCCTGCGAAAAGGGTAATGGAAACCTTATAATTGCCCATTAAGCGTTTGCGTGGAATTATAAAACGAGTGTTGATTACGCGTAAACGTCGGAACTATTTGCTCAATTGCGGTGAATTTACAGGGCACTAACGCGATAATTGGGCGGATGACAAACATCCATTATAGGTATTTAGGAAAGCTGCAAAAGCCTGTTGACGAACATTACTATAAATCATTAAGGGAATTATTAAAGGGCGGCGCGGCGCCAGGCAGACCGAGGGAACGCTGAGGGTCGATATGTAGGGCGTGCCCTGCGCCGCCGCCCAGCGTCCCTTCCTCAGCCCTTGGCGCACACTCATTAACAGTGAGCCAAGTAAACCAGAGAAACTCCAAGGAAGAGGGCGGCTTTTCTTTGAGATGGTAAACTCTTACATGAAATTTTTAAATTAGATTATAAATGATAAAAAAAACAGGCTCAGTGAAAGGGCAAACCACGAGAACGAGCAACTGTCCCGCTAGAGAACATGTTATTTATTTATTTTATTTATTTGACGTCAAAAACAATTTAAAATTGTGAGACTACTGTGAGAAGTTCAATATGTGCATTGTCTCTTAAACTCTGGAATATCTAATCTAGCTCATATACATTTGCAGATGAATTATGAATACCGGTAGCAACGAGCGTTTTCGGCAAGAATTGGTACGAAAATATTCGGTCCCGTGAAATAGAAACTATTTGGAAAGGCAAATCAGGTACTTTGGCTTTTATCACAAATGGTGAAGGAATCTACTTACTACCACGAAATATAAAACGATTATTTGAACTTTTGCATCCCCGTAAGAGCTCAAGAGAACGTGCACAGATAGTGAAATTGTTATGTCTAGAAGCAAAACAAGGAACTATCTCAGCATTTGCTCAATGGATCAGGGAAACTTGTTGAAAAACTTGATCGAGATAGTGTACTTTGAAGAATGGTTAGCATGAAACGTAGCAGGAACGTTGCTTACAAAGACCAGTCTGAACGAGTGAGAGTCCAAAACTCGGAAAATTTAACCACTGGATGATTTGTTTACAAGGAATTTCAACAAAAGGCATTTCAGTTCAAAATCAGCCAAGTGGGTAGAACTCAACAAACAGATGGGTGATTTAATAGAGATATTCCAGTCGGGAAGTCAGCAGTCAGCTAATAGTGTAGCCAATTAAAAACCAGTCATAAGCAAGTCAACAAACTACCTAACCAACATGAAACTCACTCGCCTGACCACAATGCCTATCCGCGGAAGGCAATGTAATCAACAAGGGACAGACAATTGAGTTTCTGAGAAAACAGACATCACTATAACCAGATCTCAGTTTAAAAAAAGGGACAACATTCGACAGGTGAATAAATGAGTATATAAAACGACTGACGAAACATCCGAGAGGCAAGCCAACGACAGATATAACTGACGTCATGAAAAATAGGCGTTAAGTAAAGTAGCCGACTCCGTAAATAAACCTTAGAAATAAGCTAGCTTTAGTCAAGACTCAACGGACGCAAAGTTTTCTTTTTCATCCCTCCCGCGACGTTTGTAGGAGTCTTCCTCCCGCGGTGACTGAGAGCTCAAGGAAAACATTGCGCTCTGGCAGGCAACTCGCCCTATCTGGGCCTGCCTCTCCGTTTACCCGCCGTAAATCTGCATCGGCCGCCTCCCACTTCTAGCCTCCCCGCCTTTCCCCGTCTCGCCACGCCTCGCAACCTCGCATCCCTTCGCCCCGCTCTGACCTTTACTACGTCCAACCAAAGCCACTCGCCTCATCCGACCTGCCCTTCACTACACCCGCCTCTCACCGCGCCAACCTGTCCACCCTAGGCCCCAGCTCACCCCCGCGCCACCCCCGACTACATCCCACCCACACCACCGAGCTCCCGCATTCCCCGCCAACCAGGGTCCGCAATCGCGCCAACAGCAGACCCACCAGCGCCTCCGCTCCGCAGCGCCCTGTCCACCTACGCGCCACGTCCTGTCCCTTCCCCGCCAAACCAATCCCATCCCACAAGCCCGCCATCCCTCCCGACCCGCTTTCACACCTTCCGCGCCCCACTGCCATCCAGTGTCAACCTACAGCGCCCAGCCCTGCCCGCCCCGCGACTCCCGCCAGACCACATTTCCCACCTGCTGAGCCGCTCAGCACTGTGTTGCCCGCCATGGCCCGCAACTCACACCCACCCCCGCGATCGACCCCGCCGCGCTCCCCGGCTCCGGTGTGCGCGCCGCGCCGAGGCGGAGGCAGGTGTATTGTGATCGCGGCCGCACGATTTACGTTGTTATGAGGAGGAAAGGCAGGCTGCGCGGCGCGGGAGGCCCGGGAACTTTGGCCGCGATCTCAAAGGCGGAGCCCGGCCGCGAAGGCTTCGCCGAGCGGCGAGGAGAGCCGTGGAGGTCGGGGAGTTGTTGCGTTAGAAAGCAGACGGAGCGGGGTTGAAGTTAGGGGCGAGTGCGTGGACGACGCGCGCGGTGGCGGCTGTGAAAACGGTGGGCGAGGGGGCGGAGCCCGAGTTTTGGCAGAGGCGTTCTCAGAGACGATGTCCCATACAGTGGTCGAACTTCGGGTCGTAGTGCGGCTATAGCGGAGAGCCTAACGCGCTAAATTTCCATCTCTGGGTACCGAGATTGAAATTATGATCACTCCATGTGTGATTTGTGGTTGACAGAGCAGGTTACTAAAAGTTTTTCGGGCATTTGTCCGTTTTCCAGCTTCTCACCACGCCCAACTCTCTCCATCCTCATTCCTGCCGCCATTATAATTAATTCATTAATCGTCCTAGGTATCATGCATTCCAACAAAAGTATGTCCACGATAATCTAAGATTTAATACTCTCTTGACATTGTCGTGGTATAATACACGCCATACTAAAATGAAAATGTAATGTAAATTAAAATGAAAATTCTCTATTACACACGTTAGAAATTGTGATGTTCATTACGTTACACATATTTGAAGCAATGATTACATAAAAAATGGGAGATAAATTATACTGAACTTTTGGGAGTACGTTTACACTTACACTTACCTGTATGCGATAAAACTGACATACGGAGAAGTTTAGCCTCCACAACAAGAAAAAATTCATTTACCTGTACTCACATAGTATTATAATGTAGTTATCACACAATAGTTGAGATGTCTTACATCAATTAGACGCGATGTAACTAGATACAGTTGAACGTGATAAATAAAACACAATACCAATAATTATGTTTTAAATGTGAAAATAATAAGTAAATAAATATTTATGTTTAAAACACTAAGTTTTCTTCATTTAGAAAGAAATTTGATGTTTCTGATCCACAAAATTTCGTGATTTTTTATTCAAATGAAAGGTAGTCGACACCAGATAGGTTACCACTTATTATCAACCGGTTTTATAGTGGATGACACAAAATGTTAATGTCTTAAAATTAATATAATGCAGGCTTTTCTGTCATCCTTTGTTAATTCCTTCGTTTGTTTGAATAATTTTTAATAGATCTATTGAACGTGGTTGACATTTCTCCATCTACCTCGAGCAAATGTATGCTGTCTATATCTAACCTGAATTCCAGATCCTTCAAAAATACTTTTACCTAGCGGTTGAGAAAATGTCAACACGTCTTAGACAAGGTATGAGAAATAACCAGATAAGATTAATTCGGTAAACAATACCATTTAGCATTTAATTTCATCAAATAATATTAATTTAAGAAACCCTCATTCATTTCAGTCACATTAAATAATTCAGTTTACTTTTTCTCATATTGGCATATAACGTCCCAAGTGAGTCCCTCAAATTCATTTCTCCAATGAATTCGAATACTTTTGAAGGCTAATGCCGGAATAGTAACATAACGAACAGGCCAACGACCGTGCACAGTCTTGCCTTCGTCTTTCCGATTCTATCCTCGCCCCTTACACCCAAACACACACACACACACACATACAAACAATAAATGCACTACACATTTTGAGAGACCAGTGAAAAGTTTGAGAGACAAGTTGTAAACTGAAAGCTACTAGCTGGAACGATGCCCTGTTGGGAGACACGCCTGGAGGGCGAAACCCCAACAAGTCGACATACAGGCCGGCTCCGAATCTCACCACAAAATGAGTGAGAAACACCACCACTTCTTGGAATAAAATATTCACTACACTAACAAGGGCAATGACCATAGCAGTTGACGTACCTGGAAACTGCAATCCTATACTTTCTATCTTCAGGTCTTGAAATCTCCAATTAATTTATTCATACTTCCTAATTTTATCAACCAAATAAAAAGTAAAATCACTCATATTTGTACAGTATTAATATGTTATCAATATCTTATCAATATGTGAGCATTGGTAATTAGTAATGTAGATAGGCTAGTCGATTTCGAATCTTTGAGAAGTGGGTGTGCCAATTTGAATGAGGTTCGCTACTGAAAACGCATGACACGGAGAAAGGAATACAGCCACGGACCAAGGAGATCCCTGTCTGCGAAGTATCTATTGTGGACTCTCGACCACGTTCCCTATTACACCCCATACACTCTATATTTACTGAAACATTTTTTTGCAAATATCAATAGAAAGTTCGTGTTCTCAATTCACAAAGTGTTCTGCACGGCACAGGGAGCGGAAGGGGGAGAAAAGCGGGGCGACGTTTTGGCGCCGAGCCTACGACGCCCCTCCTCCTCTGGCACGAAGTCGAGGTGGTTTTCCACAATTTCCGCCAGACCACCACCTCGCCCATTTTAACTGCCCTGAAAAGAAGTAGACACCCACATTGAGATAAAAACTGAACCTTCTCTTTAATCTCCCATGAAAAAACTGTGAAAACATTAAGACGTTAGGCACGAGCATATCGCAGTGTTGTGAACACTAATGAATGCATTAATAAAACGCGAGAAATGTCATGAGATTAGTGTGTAACTGCATTACTTCGTAGGATTTTTTCTCTCCTCGATTGTAACTTTTTCCTCGTAATGTTCATTGAAATCTCATCGCCGGGTTATGTTTGCAGCATGTTTCTTGTGTCTTTAAAATTGACATCCCTTTGAAGACAGGCTTTGACTGAGAAAGGTCTGTGAACGTTTCCTCGTTTGCTATTGTTTATTAAACATGAGACATACATTTCGCATACATTCATGAAATTCCTAAAACGTACTTCTCACTAAAATAACAACAATAAACTCCCACAATACCACGGGTATGTGAAAGAGCAGTAATTTCCCCAACACCTTACTTTTGAGAAATAAAATAAACTAGTTGCAGGCCGAACCACAATTATCCGGTCTTTTTTCAAATGCTCACTTAAACAATTCTTATACAAAAACATTTAATTCTCTGTTTTTCAATATTTTTTACACATCTTGTTTCTTCCCATTCTTGGAACTGATTCCCTTCTAAGTTTCAGTTCACAGCCTGAAAAAGCTTCAATGCATCCATGAAAATCATTTCTTGTTATCTGAACAGTGAATAATCCTCCCGCTAGAAAATCAACTCTAGATATTACGGTTTAAAGAAAAGAATGCGGTGAAATACTAAATCACTAATCTCCACCTCGCTTCCGTTTTTTATAGTTACGAATCACATTATTCAAACTTATCAGAAAGTCTTGACCGTCCAATAAACTTAATATGCGAAATGTGCCGGACGCCTAACCGCAGAGTCAGGAGAACGCTTTAAATATGGAATGTGTACAGACGTCTTACGGAAATGAAAATTTTCATAAAAAATTGTCGTTGTCTCCACTTAAACGAGGCGTTTGATACTTGACATGTCTGTACAAGTATTGTAGCTGCCGGCTGCCCTTATCGGTAGTTTTGCGTGGTTTCCCCGGTCAACACGAGGTGAATGACCTAACAAACGGTCCGAAGTACGCTCGCGATCTTTCCTTCCTCTTCCGTGTCTTATCTTTACCTCTTCCTTACACACACATACACTCACATCCACTTCACTAGCACACATGTCGGGCTGGAGCGGTTCTCCACTGGGAGACATTAGGTTGGGAAACCCTGCTAGCCAGTAAGGCAGAAGCTGAACTCGTTACTGAAGATGCTCCGTTCTCAGTCCGCTTGGTCCCATGTCCTTGGTTCCCGACAGACGAGTCTGTTCCGACGCTGCTGGAGTGAGAGTAGCAGGCGTCGAAACAGTCGACGTGCGGCGAGTTCTGAGGCATGTATCCGCCTACCGATAGTACCGGCATATACAGGATATGGCAGAGCAGGCTGCACAGACATTAAATGGCACATATCTTTGTCGTTGAAGCCGATTGCTCGGTGGCCAATCTGTCTTTCATCCCCCCCTCGTGGTGTGTGGCAGACGTCCAGATCTCGCATGTCGTATAGGCGTGCCTTCCTCTATTCATTGCTGCCAATGGCCGGCGACGACCAGTTTGGCTTCGAATATGGCGATAAGACCAACCGACTTCCCGCATCTCTCGTGGCCCCTCTCAAACGCATCTAACTGCACAACCTGCAGTTGAACGCCTAGGCGTGATGTACGATGTCGCGTAGACATAGTATATAACAATAATAACATAATGATCACTGCTCCAGTTGCGCTCACTCATCCTCTCTCCTCCCCTCTCATCACACCACACATCTCATTTATCTCTGCCGACATACGAGACATTACGCTTCACTTCCCCTCAATAGTCATTACCTTTCCTCGATGACCTCAAGCACTTGCATCAAATCATCACCCAATGACCCCAAATTCTCTCCACAAAATAGCCTCTTCCTTATCTACTATCTCCAACAACAATATCTGAAACACATTGGTCCTCTTTCAAAAATTTCGTCGCAAACTTATATCCAGGATATTACTACCACAAAAAGCATCGAACAGGCCATCGGCTTTATAAATCATCAAATCCTTTTAGCTTTCAAACAGTTTACCATTAAATCCTCTTGCCCCACAACCTTATCACCTGCAGACCTACTAACGTAAATACAAGAAAGCCGCCGCGCACAACGCCACTTTTATCGGAGAACCAGCAGTGAAGAGGAAATACCAACACCTTAGACGCCTTCTGTCAAAAAATACCGAAAAGAAAAAATGCAACAGTATATCGAAAAAACAAAAATTGGCAACGCATCTGATCTATGGCAAATAAAAATGACCTTTGAAAACCCTCAAACCCAACAGCATCATTCAAACACTCAGGTGGAGAACCACTTTCAAATAATACGGCAATAACAGGTACGTCTCCGCAAATGTATCAAACTTACAACGTAATTGAACGTCTCGTGGCGATAAGAAACGACACAACTGCGGAGAGAGAGCGATGGTGATCGATAATATTTTTCGCACTGTAACTTTAAGGGATTTCGACGCAGCTGCGATTTAAGGCTCTCATGGACATGCGCGGGAGATTCGCAGCGGCTGCGGTGCGGAACGATCCGCGCTAGACACGGCGGCGGAATCCGCGGGACCGTTCACGCCGAAGCGTCAATTATGACGTTTGGTGACAGTTTTCCTCATTCGATAAACCAAGACAAGGGAGATCGATCCAGAGGGGAGCGAAGACTTCCAAAGGCGGGCGGACTTCCTCGAAACTCGAGCGGCAGCGGTCGAAACGCTTCCGACTGTGTTCCCAAATCCGCAAGAAAGAAAACGCTGCCAAACCGCTACCTCGCCTGACGTGCAGGTGTGAACGTGCTCATAAGGCAACACGTGCTCATAGGGTAAATTTTCACTGCGTCCATTCCGCGTAGGATGCGGGTCTTCCGCGTCGGCCTGTAGGAGCGTTTATAGTGCACGCTTGCGCCCGCAGGCGATAACTGCATCCGCGTGCGGCCGTAATGAATAAAACAGAAGGTGTTGAGGGCAGCAGGCAGGTCACCTTCCAGTTCCACCACTAGTATTGAGAACCCTACTGATACCAACAATAAACCTGGCAAATAACAGAAATGACAAAAGGACGCTTTTGCTCGGCAGACCCTATTGTACTGAAATCTTGATCATTTGCACATGCGAAGATACACAAAAGGGATGCAAAACTCGAACTGTGCATTGCTCAGAAGATCGATAGGGCTGTCGAGCGTTTCTCCGTTCAAAAACTTCCTATTCACCTTGCAAAAAAGGACCAATCACGGATCAGACTCATAAAAGAACATTGACAGTGACTTACAGCGTAGCAGGCGACAGTGACGACATCAAACACAGCGGGGCCAGGGTCCCTCACGAGGAGACCAACGACACCAGCACGAAGACCAACGCGGGCCTCCCAGCCGCCTCCCAGCCAATACTTATGCCACCACTTTTTTTAAGACACCAGACCCGGCCACTGAAAATGTAACCGGTTATAGTACAGTGATGACAACGATCGAGAACCCTGTCGCCCAGAAACCAGCTCCGACATCAAACTGGCTAAGGTGGCTCAGGGCATCAACATTACTGGATCAACACCAGACGAATGCCGGAGTAGTACCCTAACAAGACACAGACCACGCGCGATATCTTCCTCTTCCTCGTCTCATCCTCTCCTCTTAAACAAATTTACGCTCACATGCACTACACTACCACGCATGATGGGAGACCGGTCGAGAGCCTAGACCTTGTCCCGGTTGGGGTGAAGACACGCTGATGGGAAACACCTGGTTAGGAAAACCCCACTGACGTGTAGATCGGCGCCGAATCTCACATTCCAGCGGGGAAGATAACCTCCCGAGGAAAACGAATGCTCTACACTTACGGGACCAGCGACCTTAGCAGTTGACGCGCTCGGAATAGTCAATCAACCCGACATCAACCAGCAGAGAAAATGTTTCTCTGGTACAGACTCAACCCACATAGTCAACACACGAGGATAATTTTCAGGGCCCTAAGACCTAAAGACAAACAATTCGTACTACTTTAGGCCAGCAGATAAGAAGTGAACTTAATACATACGTTAGAAAAAACTTAGTATATTTGACATTATAGCTATAATAATTCCTGGGTATCGACATACGACTACAACCACTTACCACTTACTCGTCGTATGCTGATGGGCTATTCATACGAAGCGACAATTTCTGGAAACTTATTTGAAATAAACATACTTGGACTGATTGCAATGTTTCTATTAAATTTAAATTCTTTGTTTCTTTTATTCATCATCCAACAATTTATGTTTACAGATAGGGAAGAGATTCTGCAGCTAAAGAAAACGTGCATTGATTGTTCTTCTCTCCTACCCGTCACATACAGTTTTTACTGTTCTTTGACGAAAATAAATTAAATCAACACCCCCTTTTTGACTTAAGAACGTCAGCAAAACATGGTAGAGTTCACTGCATTATCGTTTTCTGGATTGAATGTAAAATAAAGAATAAATATGTTACCATGAAACATTAAAAAAATACTAAGTAAAAGAAATTGCAACAGAGTAAAACGCCCTTGCTGTCCAATGACCTACGATGGCCTATGATAAATCGCATGGCGATTTTCTGTTGTTCTACCAGTTGGCGAACGTGTTGTGACGTTTCGGCTGTTTACATTCTTTGGTCCAAAGACACGTCTTGTGGTTCTTAGCGCGCTGCACAATTAAGTGCGAATAATTGCAATATTGCTTGACAATATTATTGTTTACATTATCTTAATTTTAAATTGTGTTATTACAAGAAGACTATGTAAATATTTTTCAGTGTAGGCTGTAATCAGTTGATGATATACAGTTGAGTGAGCCCCGGCTTGCGAAATAATGTTGAGATCGTCGCTGAGGAATTTTAGGTTTATGCCACAGCCGTGGTTGTGCTGAGTTCCATTTTCAAAATAATGCAACTCACATTGCTTTAAATTCATAGCAAGTTGGCCACCGAGAATGGAATTGCGGCCTCCGAAGGTGAAGGGCGTTGCTCGATTTCGGGCAGAACGTTGTGTTCCGTATCCCGAATCTTTAAAAAATGTGTCGAATTACCGTGGACCAAATGCTATAATTGGAAAGTACAATGGAAGCAATGTGGTGATTGATAATCCAGAATTGACGCACGTGGTGTATAATTTGGTAAGATGTGATATAAATTAGCATTTAAATACATTAACTTATTTAAGGTTAAGTAAGAGTAATTGACAAAAAAATGTAAAAGAAATAGGACATAATTTAGTTATTAAATTGAATGTTATTCATGTAAACTTAATCTTCCTATGGAACGAAATTTTATCTTTATCCAGATGTCATTTATTATTCTTGTATACCATGGCGAAAAAATTGTAATTTTTTTAATTGTTCGAAATATGTTGCATGAGAAAGTATTCATGGTAATTATGTAGAATGGATTACTGTGCTATTTTGTTTGAAATTTATGGTTCATTTCCCATCAATTTCATATATTGTGACTTTTGAATGATTGAGGTTCTCTCTGAGTGAGCAAATTTTTCAGAAGAGCATTTTGAGTTTGATGGTGTCTAATAAAATTGCACAAAAATGGAAATGAATCTGTCATTTTTCATTGCATTTTTCTACTTGTCTGATTTGAAAACTTTTAAAATGCTAAAGATCTGTCAATAGATTTGAACATTTCAAAATTTCCTTTTTGGCAAAATCTATATTGACACTTGTTGCATGTTGTATTTAAAAATTGGTTTATTGACGTTATCTTTTAAGAATTGTATTGCTCTTTCAAAAGGCTTTTCTATTATTTTCATTAAACAGAAAAATTTTGTCCCTAATATAACCTACTTCATTACTTTTTTTAAATTATTTCTATTTATGATTTTTAAAATTATGTTCTCTTTTCAGGGTTGTTTTGGCAAAGGTTCTTTGTCTCGTGGTGAGCCAAATTATTATTTAAGAGAATCTGCGAGAAAGGAAAAGTGTTTGCATTTGATTAAAACTAGTGATGAACTAATCAAAAATATGGAAAGCATCAGCGACAACACAGAAAATAAATCTGAATCTGCTGTAAATAGTGAGGAATCTGTGCTGGATACAAAAACAAATGTAGAGGAAGTCAAGTCTAATAGTGATGGTGATAAAGATATCGGTGCTACCGCAGATGACTTGTGTTTGCCGTCTGAAGAAGCTGAAAAATTTGAATTTCAAGAAACTTTGCACTTAAATCTTGAAGAAGCTTATTTTTTGAGTTATGGACTTGGTTGTCTAGAGATTGTTGATTTATTTGACAAGAAGTTATCTTTACAAGAGGCATGGGAATTGTTTTGTGAGTCTCAAGATGATTTTGTTCAGAAGTATGTGGTGTATCACTATTATAGATCAAAAGGCTGGGTTGTGAAACCTGGACTGAAGTTTGGAGGAGATTTCAGTAAGTTTAATTAATAAATTACCGCAAATTAGAAAAATATTGACTTCAGTTTTGCCTCATCAACATTTTTGCAATATTTTGGTTTGGACTGTCTTCTACAGATATTAATGTAATTTGATCCATGGAACTGTGTATACCTGATGTTGGCACCATACAAATATATTTATCCTTTGTGATGTTCTAACCTTGGAGTTTGAAGTGTATTTTACTTCTTTACTTGTAGACTATCCAACATGTGCTTTGCTTCTAAATGATCTATTAAACCTTTCTGAGAATTTCTGCCTTAAAACGTAGTTTACAGATGGTATTGGGATGACATGTTGAAAGATTTGCCACAATTCAATATTTTTAACAAAAAGAAAGAATATCAGAAAAATTTAGAGGAAGGGGTGTGTTAAAACATATTCACCTTGATTTCATAAATTTGCGAGAGAATAGATGTAGAGAATAATTTTTATTCTGATTGTCATGTATTTGAGTGCCAAGGATGAAAAATGATATAGGGCCACTGACTGTATTCTGGGAAAAATTTATTTGTATTTCCTGTTGTTGTTGTTTTGAGACATTTTATCATTAAAGCCATTTGTTTGATTTTTCAGTTCTTTATAAATGGGGTTCAAATATTACTCATGCTTCATATATAGTTGTTATTGAAGTAATGCGACAAGATGGAAACATCAGTGAAGACCATCAGCAGCCTGTTTCTTGGACCAAGTTCATTAGCCTTAATCGAATGGCAGAAACAGCAGGAAAGGTATTTTAATGTTATTTGAACTGTTTAATATGTCACAAAAATGTATTAGTGATATTATAATAGTTTTTATAGACTTTTAAGATTAATGTAATTTATTTATTTACAAATAGGCTGTGGCTAATTTAAATATCATGTTTTGCTAACACCACAGCCTAACTGCAAAATGTTAACAATTATTAACAATGTAATTCATACAATTTATAACAATAATTCTTTAACATTTCTTTAAATACCAAAATCAATGTAATCAAAATAATAATTCTTTAACAATACAAAATATTCTAATACTAATTTTCCAATTCAATACTTCAGCTATTTGCGTAGTCCCTCGTGAATATTGTGGTAACCACCCATAAAAAATTCCTTTTAACAACTCATTCTTGATTTTGTCTTTGTTTTTAAGGTGTCATAAAGAAATTTTCAAGTTGGGAAAACTCAAGTTTATCAAAATCTTGACAAAAATGTTGCTTTGCTCATGTTCTTCAATTAGCCTAATAATGTCACAACACCTGCAACTTGTCGAATTGAAAAACAGTAAACATTTAGAACCACTGAATCCAAAGCATGTATTATAAGAACTGTGGAAGGATCGCTCTTTGTAAGGTCTTCCTTCACACGGTCAGATGAACAATGGCTTTCACACAAGTAGTGTGGGAAATACAATGTTCAAATGAGGTTAGCTGAGAAAGGGAATGGATAAACACAGCTCTTGAGTGTCTCGTGGTACAATGTCTCCACACTTGCTAGCCAATATTTAATTTTAAAACAATATATTTGTTTTCCGTCTTATCCAGTGTACTATGCATTGGAAAATAGTTCATTCTTAAATTTTTTCCTGGCTTAGGTTTGTGTCTTGTCCAGGTTTTGCTGTATTTATTTCTTATTTTTGTTATTGAAAGATATTGTACTCTCGTTTTGCAGGAAGTAATATTATGCCGAATAGTTTGGCCTCAAGATGTCCTTTTTAAAGATGTACATTCTCCTGAAGACATAAAGAAATTTAGTGTTGAAGAAATATTGACTAGGCGATGGATCTCTTCACAAGAACGAGAACTCTTGGATAAAGAAGAAATTGAATAGAAACTTGTAGTATATAATAGTAAATTTGAAACCTCATGAGTGGAGTCTGATGTCAAAGTTATGTATATATGTTCATAAACCCTGCTTTTTTGTATATGGATAAGTAAAATAATTAAAATTAGAAACCAACTTTTTGTGTTACATCATTTGTGTGTTTGAATTCTAATGAAGCTATGAATTTTCAATGATTTTAAGGTCCTTGTTCACCTTTCTTCGGAAGATTGTGGCATGTAAAAGAATTAAAGCTTGATTGATGCTTCTAAGGAAAAGTCTAACAAATTTCCAGGTCCACATATTACTTAATGCTTTGTGGCAGCGTCAATAATTGTTAAAATTATGCAGTTAGGCTGCTGTGTCAGCAAAATGTGTTGATATTTAAATTAGCCACACGCTCTTTGTAAATAAATGAATAAACAAAAAAAATAAGACATATCAATGAAATGCATAACATTGTTTCGCTGTAAATTATTAGGTCCGAGTATAATTTTTAATATGTGTGTGTGTATGTATATATGTACAATAATCAGGAGTCTCCCTGCTTAAAGCTACGTAAATAACTTTCATATGTTTATATTTGAATACTCAGAGCAGTACAGGTGTTCAGAAATATGTATTAAAATTGCGTATGGGAGGGGGGGGGATCAATAAGTACCAGCAATTGAAAGGACTTACCTACAAGGGCATTCCTGTTTTTAAAGAATATAAAATGAGGAAAGGAAACAAATTTAGTGATAAGTATCAGGCTATTGCTCTATATTTTAAGTGACCTTTAAAATATATATATATAGGTTTCATTAAGTTTTAGAAAAAATTACAATAAATGAATGCTTTAATACTCTAATCTCCCATTATTTACAGTATATAAAACAAATGCATGCAATAACTACAGTATTTATCACAATCACAAACTGCACAAAAAATATAGTCCCGAAGTTTATTCTTTGCTATCAGGTTTCTTGCCAGTTCTACGAAATTCACTTCGCTCCTGCAGATATTCCTCGGTACACTGTTGCTTGAAAGCTTCATTTGTGTACCACCTGCCCAGACAGTCTTTAAGGGCAGCATTTTCTTTTCTACATTTAATAACCATTGCAAGACTTGCATCTTTGCAACATTTATTGAAAGCTGAAACATTAAATAATAAACAAACATTGCCCCAATTATGACCTTGGGCACAAAACTAAGTTGGCACGCGAATATCACATCACTACAATTTACTCTATTATTCATCAGTAGTTTAGAGGCTCTTCAACTGCACAAGTCATAAGTGATGATCTAAATGGTTGAGATTTAATGGAACGAGAGGTAAGAAAAAGCCTTAAGTGTGATTTGACTCCCATAACTTTCACATGAATAAGCCACATTTTGAACCCATGTCCGTGTGAGTACTGGTCATTATTCCTCCAATCAACCCCACCCCACTCGCAACCTTACAAGCTTATATTATGTCTTGAAATAATTTATTCTCAAGTATTGGCCAAATTATAAGTGGACAGAGGCGAAATCAACATCTTTATGGAAATGAAATACTAGAGCTGATATTACCTTCAGTTTCAATTGCACAATTATCAACTCTTGCTTTTTCCCTCATCTTCTTAGGAATAAGAACTTCGACTTCAACCTTCCTCAGACTTCTGTCATCAGGGTCTCCTAAAGTAAAAAGGGTACAATGAACTCAATCCACAACTTTCTGAATCAAATCGACCTCAAAACTTGAACTTAATTTCTTACATACCAAGACCAAAAGGGCCTCCCCCTAATTTTTTTGGCAATACGCCTTTCTCAGTTTCGTTTTGCTCCATTGACATTTCTGCACAATGTACTAGTTTGAACATTGCAGGTTCAAGCAATAGGTAAACTAACCTATACCTTCAGTTATATTTGCGGCAACCTTTGCGGCTGGAGCGTTTGATGTTTTCACATCACATTGAATGATGGTCCTGCTCGTGTCACTCTCGGAATATGCATTGCTTAGAGTGTCACAGTACAAATTGGTAACTCCGTGCCATGTTCATTCCTAAATCCACCGCCTTGTATACGTCTCGAATTTCTTATATTTCAAACTTTGTTTACTCTTACATCGTTTTGTGAGACTGCACAATTTGATAGATCCTGTTGTCATATTGCATGCTTTGTGGACCACAAATTGTGGTGTTAGTTGCGCATAAGCTGTGATAGTTGTACGTGTTTTATTCATAGCAATACCGTGTAATTACGAGATCGATCGAGCAACGAATTGTGCGTGGTAGTTGAAGTAAGTAAATGTTAATAATGTTCTTCTGGATCGAATCAAAACATGTACAGTGAAAAGTGATTGCATGGCATTATTGATTAGATTTATTTGATCTTTAAAAGTAGTTTTTGGTTGAAATTAATACAAAACCGTTTATGTTTGTTGTAGAAGGCAATAAAGTTCTCAAATGGATCGTTTACTGAGGTTAGGAGGAGGTATGCCTGGGTTGAGTCAGGCACCTCCCCCTTCTGATGCTCCTGTTGTGGATACTGCAGAACAAGTATACATTTCGTCTTTGGCTTTACTTAAAATGTTGAAGCATGGACGTGCTGGAGTGCCAATGGAAGTTATGGGCTTAATGTTGGGAGAATTTGTTGATGATTACACTGTGAGAGTGATAGATGTATTTGCTATGCCTCAAACTGGAACAGTAAGTCAATATGTTTATTTTAATTTTCTAAAATATGAAAGAAAATGTACTTAAATTTTATGACTTGTATTTCATAGAATATGAATGGTTTATACTTTTTTTTTAAACATAGGGTGTGAGTGTAGAAGCAGTTGACCCAGTGTTTCAAGCAAAAATGTTGGATATGCTTAAACAAACAGGCCGTCCTGAGATGGTGGTTGGCTGGTATCATTCACATCCTGGATTTGGATGTTGGCTTTCAGGTGTCGATATTAATACTCAGCAGAGTTTTGAGGCATTGTCTGAAAGGGCAGTTGCTGTTGTTGTGGATCCAATACAAAGTGTAAAAGGTAACTTCACATAAATACATATATTGTGTATTCTTTGGTTATTGTTAAATTTAGGGATATTGGGCTTATGAATTCTAATAATGTATTAGATGGTTTTAAATAATAATTATATTGCTCACATGATAGTGCACAATACTTTCTCTTTGGGGTTAACAGAATCTTCATCCATTGTTTTTGTCAAATTGTTTCTTGGGCCTTAGTACATTGTCAAGTTGTCACTTTGTCCTTCATACACTTGTCTTGGCATGGTTCATCCGGTCCTTTTGGGAGTACATGAAATTTGGTCCTTACCTAATTCTATCCAGATGTTTTGGAGATGCGCCAAGTGATAATTACAAAAACAAATATTCAAACTAAAAGATCGACAAATGTTAAGCCTGTACTACACAATAATTTTTCATTTTTCACCGATACAGAAAAGATACGGACCAGACCATAAGCAATTTGTATGAAAAAATAACACATGCTTAATTATTCAGAACAGATTTCATCCAATTTGACTACCGCGCTCCTGGCGGCACTTTACAAAACTTTCTCTGGTTTGTTATGCGTGTGGAGCAATATGTTCATTTTGTAGTTGCGTGAGAGCGTTCTGGTGTGTTGAATTGTAATGTGTAATGGTTATGTAGTGAGAAATAAATTATGTACTGTATTCTAATATTGTCGCATCCGTGCTCGGTCCTAATATAACCTAACTTAATTTGTTACTACAGATGCAATGTTCAAATGTTTGAGCTTCAGCACTTTTTGCGGCGTCCGGAGGAAATATTTTCTTCATGATTACGTACAAAGACAGAAATGACCGTGTAAAACGCTGGAATCACTCTCATCCAGTTTCAGCACCAAAACATACTGCATAGAAATGAATGTCCTTTTTCCATCCGCTTTCTGTATAGAAAAACAATGAAAAAAGGATGCAAAAATGATTGTGTAAAACAGGGTTTACAGAAATTATTAATCAACTACAGTTTTGGGCTGAAGTCTAGTATACAACTTTAGGAAGTCTTTTAAACCACACTTCACACCGCTTCAGTGAGGGAAATCCACGGAGGAGGGGACAAGGGGCGTTATGAGTGGGCCCTTTTGGTGGGGAGGGGTGGTAGCTAATATGTACTCTCTAAGATGACATAAACAATATATTGCCCTATTCTTTTGTTTTTTCAAAAATTACAAAAAAAATATTTTGTTTACTTTTCTCTCATGTCATTAATATTTAAATTAGTTGCAATTTGTTAACATCATTGTATTTATGAGTTCATGTGTTTTAAATAATGTCAGATAAGAGTCTCAAAAACTCAACAGTTCTCTGTGAAAATGAGCTCAAAATTCTGCATTTTCAGAAATGCTCAAACACCATTTTCTCAAAAAGGCCTCCAATTTTTTGGAATGGATTGTGCTATTGCACCGTTGAAAATATCTTAAAATTCGTTGTGCTGTATTGTTTTGTTTGGTTTTGAAAAAATAAACAAATGTAATATTTTTGAAGTATTTCATGCCATTAATACTGCGTTTCCAGCAATTTGTAAACACTATTGCATTTATGAGTTAAAGTGCTTCAAATGACATAAAATGAAGTTTCTAGTAAAACTCAAAAATTTTCTGTGAAACAATTTCAAATTTCACCTTTACTGTAACACTTTCATGCCATTTTCTTAGAACCTATTCCATATTATTCAATGAAAATTGCCATTTAGGATGATGTTTTACTCTTCTTTAATATACTTAAAGTAACATTTTAGTTATACTATTATGAAACCGAAAAACTGAGACAATTTCAAAATAACATACTTTAGATGGCAGCTGGGAAGAGTATGTGGCAAGTCTAAATAGCTAGCCCATACTAAAAAAAAATAGAAAACTAAAACATGAAAGTCTGTTCCATTCTGTAACACCACTAATTTCAATATTGGGAGCCAATTCTGTTTCTAGGTTTCTCCGTTCTTCAGTCTCTTAATAGTTTAATTGAAATGTAGCTTTTGGAACATTATAATAGAGAAAAACCTCTTATCCTACTGAAATTATCAGTGTTTCTGAAAAGGTGGTATCTTGGGCTTATCATCACTCTGAAATGTTTGAGATTTCAAGAAACTACTGGAGAATATTAAAAACAGTTGTGTTAAAAAATGCATTAAATACTCGTGTATTATAAATAATAACTATGTGTGACATGAATCAAAACATTGCAAGTATAATTTTAGAAAAATCAAAAGTTTGAATGAAAATTGTACAAATGTCATTAATTTTTTGATCTATTAATTTTTTTAAAAATGTAAAATTTGCTCAATGTTTTTAAAATATAAAATTAATAACATCAGATTCAAAATTACACCAAAACCACTCATCTGTTTAAAAACCTGTATATATCAACATTAAAACTGCCAGTATTGAAAAATTGATTTCAATTAATGTTCTTGTTTTTTGAGAAAATACAATATCTACAATAAAAATATTACAGGAATGAAAACTAAACAGACACCTTTTTTGTGAAAATCTTTGAATATTATTACTCATTTTCTGTTGGGTTAAATTCATTTTGAAAAATTTGTTATTTTAAAAACTAATGGTAAAAGGTTTTAAAGCTAAAAATTTTCAAATGATGTTGCTGTGATAGTGCATCCTGATGAATGTTATTCAGATAAAAAGATTTGCAATGCATGTTAAAAACGTGCGGCCTTGTATGAAACAAGAAAGAAAATATTTACATAGAATGTTTTTGGGAAGAAACTAATTAGTAGACATAGTGTGTTGTTTCAAGAGTTCAATGAATAGAGATTTGTGCATAATAGTTTAAATATTAAATGTACATAATTTGCAATGTAATTATTATTTTATGTTAATGTTACTAATAATACAAGAAATTCTGAGCAGTTTTGTTGCACCACTTGTTTACTGTTGTTTTTATTAAAGGACCTAGCATATTATTCCAAAGCATAATCTAGTCATAAAATAATTTTGTTAGTATTGAGTTTATTTTTTGAGAGGAATTTTTATGGTAAAGTACGTCTAATTTGCTTAATTTCTTCCCTTTTTTCTGTGTATTTTTGTAAGACTATTGTGCTCAGGATATTAACACTAAAATCATTTAACAATGTATCTGGTGTGCACCAAATATGGTGTTGTATCTCAATCAATCAGGAGGTAATGTGCTGCAATCTATGTTGAACCATGACTATTTGCTATATGTTACTGTTATGAACAACTTACAGCCAAGATATTAATAGGGTGTTTATTGAAACGTAACATACAGTAGAACCTCATTAAACCAGATCAACAGAAGCCAGGTCCAGTTCCAAGCTAACAAAAATCCGGGTATCCTGAGAATGAAGGAAAAACAATAAAAAAGAACGTGGACATACCAAGCATATTTTTAATGGAGTTTAAAAATTATCAGCAACACATTCACCTAAAAATAAATTGTAATATATGTTTGCACAATACACATTGGCACAAACTAGTCAGTGGCTGTGAGAATTCCCAGGGCATTGTCAGGGCCACTTCCTCCTGTCCCCCTCCCTGTAGGTGGCCCTTGTCTGGAGGAGAAGGGAGAGGAAGAAGAGGTTTGGCAGTTAGGGTGAGGACAATGAACTCGACCGCTGGCAAGTGAATTCATGTTATACCTGCTGAGAATAGCGAATTATTGTCTAAAATAAAACTTTAGATACTATGCTAAACAACTTTTTTTTTCTCTTAAACTGGTCCAGGTTAAAGAGGTTCTACTGTATACAATTGATATTTGGTGTGTTGTGATGCGCTATTGATGGTTATTTCATTTGTGGAATGGTCTTTTTACTCATGCACTATAAATTTCCCCAAAAAAAAAACAAGATAATAATTAGGGAATTTCCAGTGCATTTGTGGAATTACCCAAGATAATTGAATTTTGATGTGCCTTTCTTTTGTTTCAAAACAGGAAAAGTTGTAATTGATGCTTTTCGACTAATTAATCCAAATATGATGGTCTTGGGACAGGAACCCAGGCAAACTACTTCAAATTTGGGGCATTTACAAAAGCCGTCTGTTCAGGTAGATTTTTTTTTTTCTTTCTAATTTAAACATTTAGTAACACAAATATTTTTTAGATTCAATATTACAGTACAACATCACTTCTAATCGTATTGCTTAATGGGTTTTTAGGCTTTAATCCATGGACTTAATAGACATTATTACTCAATAAGCATTAATTATCGCAAAAATGAACTGGAACAAAAAATGCTTTTGAATTTGCACAAGAAGTCCTGGATGGATGGTTTAATGCTTGCCGATTACACTGAACACTGCAAGTTGAATGAATCAACTGTGAATGATATGTTGGATCTAGCTCGCAATTACAACAAGGTACAGTGCACTTCTCTAGCTATTCTAAATACTGTGGAGCTCATCAATTCGACCATTCTGGACTCTCAGGCTCCTATTCATATAGTCCTATTATACAATAAAAATTACTGGGCATTCTTGTCTTATAGAAAATAATGACCTTTACAGTAATTAATATATAAGAGTTAAAAGAGAGATTAATTTCTCCAGAAACCACTGATAAAATATTTCATCTTAATCAACTTAAATAATTGTAAACTAATAATCTAGCAAATGAAGTTCGGGTTCTTCTGTAAGAAGTCCTGAAATAATTAGGTAAAAATGTGATCTATATTTACCACAATCCTTCCAGGCTCTCGAGGATGAAGAAAAGATGACTCCAGAACAACTTGCTATAAAGAATGTTGGCAAACAAGATCCTAAGAGACATTTGGAAGAGAAAGTTGATGTTCTCATGACAACCAACATTGTACAGTGTTTGGGTGCAATGTTGGACACTGTTGTGTTCAAGTGAAGTGGATGAATGATTGCAAATGACTCGGGTGGAAATTGAGAACTTTATTTATTTTTTTGAACTAACCGAAATTATTTTTATTTCAAAATTTTATTGTGCGATGTGTATCACTCTGTATCCAGTGAAGCAGAGACCTAATTGAAGTTACACTGGATGATTCTGTAACATGTGCAAATGTTCTAATTTGCAAAGTTCTTTCATTTTTTCTCTTCCAATTCATGAATGAATTTCAATGTAATAAAAGAGTTTTGTGTATTGTTGTAATTTATTAGTATATGCATGTATATGTTTATCCCCCACCTTTGGTATTCTCCGATAGTAAATAATAAGTGATTCTGTTGCCTGCTGGACATCAAAATGTCTACTTTACTTAATTTTCAAAATGCTTTCTTTTTCTCAAGAATCTAGCATTTGAAACAGCTACAACAATGCGTATAGTCTTGCATTATTTGTAATAGTTGTTTAATAATACAGTACTAGTTGTACCTACAAAAGTATTTGCCTGGGGAGGAATTTTAAGTCGCTTAGGTTCCACAACCAACGGACCTATTCATCTAAGCCATGTGGCATGGAAGATGGCTCTTGGTACATCAAAAAGAAATTTGAATTTTTGCAAATTATCAAAATTTCGTAGGTTTCAATGAAACTCACATCTGCAATATTATTAAGCGAACATTCCTTTTCTCATGAAAAATAGAAAAAAAAGAAGGCAGCCATTTTTGAGAAAATTTTATTTACCTATTATTTTTATTCACACTATTACACTCAAGATTACTTGATAATCGTCTTTTAAATAAGTGGTGTTGATTTTATTTAAAAATATAATTTTGAAGAACAGATTTTATTGAGAAATTAGTTGGGCTATAACCGCATGTACTTTCAAGCAATAGTAACAATTATGTAATATGGTAATACTGCAATTTCTGGCCATAAGCACATATCTCAGCCATCACTATTAAAACTCGTTACCAGTCATTGTGCATAAGGTGCAAACCTCTAATTAAATCAGCTGCCGGAAACTGTTGCTATTCTTTTCCGTTACAAAATAAAGATGATTAAGCAATTTTAATGGATATCACAGGCTAATATGCAGGCAAGTAAATTTCTACAAGCTTCAGAGAGATTCTATTAATATAAGTAATATGAATCTGAAAAGGGATAAATGAATTTGTGAATCTATAAAAAAAAATTAAGTTGCAAACCTATACTTTTTTATCATTTAAATATGATATTTGAAACTCAAAAATGTTTGTACCAAACTAATAATTTTAAAGCAAGTACATCAGTACAAATTAATAAACATTCCCAAACTGCGTTCCATACAGCAAGATACTTGGTTGCCTAAAAATAAAATTCATAGAATTGTCGCATGTGGCCATGACATGGCATTGTCATTCTCGATTTGGAGTCTGATATAAACACCGCAACAAAACAAGAAAATTCAAAATTCTAGAACAAGGAAATTCTTCTTTCAAAACAAAGAAATCTGCAAGAGTGCATGTAAGCATATACTTTCTCTTTTTATCTGTAATAGATATGCAATATTCATATTATAATATTGTGAAATGTATCCAACCAACTCATCAGCTATCTTGTGAAAGACTCTCTTCTGCAAAGAGAAGTACAAAATTCAAATTTGCAATTTTTGAAAGGTCGCAGGTTTTAATGGCAATCAGGATTATCACATGTTTGAGTCTACACTGCTCTACTTGAGGAAAGCATGGTAAGAAATATTATTTTACTTTCTCTGGCAATTGCATTGTCCTTTGTTCACATTGACATTTCAGAAAATTTCCCCCGGTATAATGAAAACTAGCCATGTCTTGAAAAAACCTGCATGAAATGATTTAAAGATCTAAAATTGAGAAATTAATTGCACTAAGAAATAAATCTGTAGCTTCAATATTGAAAACGAGAAACGGTCAAAAAACATTCAAATTTTCGCCATTTAACTTAAAATCAAGTGAAAACTACTAATATTTTCAAAAAATTGTATGCCATTTAGGAAAAAAGGAATTAAGAGGAAAATCTGTATTTTCATCACTGTAGATGTAGGAAACTGCCAAAAAGTTTTTGAACTTTCGCATTTATTGAAAATTTAGAGTATTCAACAAAAATGGGATCTGCACCATTTTTTAAAGCGTCCTGTGGTCTATCCAAGAAACAAATTTGGAGCTATTGTTGAGAAAATTTTGAAAATATTTTCAACTCTTCTTGTAAGAAACCCAAGTTGGTCTATTTTAATTAACTCGGACATTATTTATGCAACTGTCCATATCTCTGAAGAAAGGATCTGAAATAATCAGCAAAATGGCAACTTTAAATTTGAAAAAATAAACAAAACAGTGAATTCATTTATTTGTTATATTTTATAAACAATTTTTGTGTTAGCAGGTTCAGCTTGGAACATCAAGATGACCATATTTTCAATTACAAATGTAGATGTCAAGTTGTAAGCTTGTTTTAAAGTAAAGGATTCGTAATACTGAAAATAATACATTAGGTCACTTTTATATTTTAATAACACAGTATAATTAATTATTTTAAATCAATGTAGTTATTAGTTTAAAATGGCTACAAAATAATATGATTACTCCTTGGCATAACGCATCCACTATGAAGCTCTTTTTGTGTGTTTGTGAGTTTACAATTTAAAAAAAAGTACTTCGAGTTAAATTTAAAAGTTGAAAATTTTACTGAAGTTTGATATCACAGCAAACTAGCATGTATGCAATTTTCATATTTTAATTTGGTCTCACAACAGAGATATGACAGGTGAAAACTTGGAAAAAATCCAAAATTCCAATTTTTAAGAGGATGTAAAATTTAAGTGGCACGTTACTTGCCAATGATATTTTACAAAAAGTAACTATTCTGTTATGTGTAAAAGCACAGAAAAAATTAAGTGTGTGATTCTATTCCTTCTTTGATAAATTACTGTCTGAAAATTGAGTTTCGCTCGTTCACATTCCATAGATTTGATTGAAAATATTTCCTAAATGAAAAAAATAAAAAAATGGTTTGTAAATTAAATTTCAGTTTGTAGGCCAAAGTATACTGAATTCCATGCACTTTATTCTAGAATGTTAGAACAACCCATAGCTGAGTAATTTTAGAAAAGATTGTATTCAGACACAAAAAATGGCACATGGTGTAAAACAAAAAGAGTCACCATTTGTAAACCAGGTACAATAAAAAAAAATGTTTGAACAGTCAAAACATAAGCAAATATATGACCAAAATATGAATTATCTTTTTCCGAGATACACGCGGCTGATGACGAGTGCTATACGCTCTCAAAAATCAATGTATTGGTTTCGAATTGTCAAGACCTTGAGTTGGGCCAAATCAATCGAGAAGTTTGGGACAAAACCGTCAGAATGATTTAGGCACTATACTTTAATTTAATTGTAGTGCCTTCGAACATATGTTCAGCAGGACACAATTATCTTGATGGGAGATTTGTTACGACTTAATTTTTGGTATTGTAGCTCATGAATGGACAACTGTGATCCGGTCATCGAATGTTAGAAGTCCTTATAATTATTTTGGAGAATAGCGTTGATTATAGATGGACAGACAGGCAGACAAATAATTTTGCTGTAATAGTTTTGCTATAAACCAGTGTTTAGTATCAAGGACTCACAGAATGTGGATTGTGGCTCCACAATGTATTGTGAGGGATTTATATTCTACTTACTGGAATATGATTGATCCTGTTTTTCAGTATTAGGGACAAACTAAATTGTTATAAATTTGCCATTTTTTGCTGCAGAATTACAAAATTTTCTCTGTTTTGTGTGAGGTAGTAAAACACTCTAACTTCAATAATATTGATTATTATTATTATTATTATTATTATTATATTATCTTATCATTCATCATCATCATCATCATCATTATTATTATTACTAGCAGTAGTAGCTTAGTTGAAGTTGCAGCAACATGCGAATGACACTGCACAAGGCAGATTATAAATCCCGAAGACACCGGACTCCCAGGAGTCAATGTAGCCTTCTAGGAATTTTGGCATCAGTAACTCCGTGCCTCACTTCAAAGGACAGGATTACGTCTGCGAAATTATTATATATTATTATATATTATTATTTATTTATTATCATTATCATTATCATTATCATTATTATTACTAGCAGTAGTAACTTAGTAGAAGTTGAAGGAGAAAATCGAAGAAAATTTGTACTTTTGCAATTTTTGTCAATTCAAAAGGTTTTCTAAAAATCATTCCCCTGACATTTTTAAAAGCATACTCATATTTTATTAGTGAAAAAAATTTGAAGACTTTTTCAGAAAATTTTAAATATGCCGTAGAGGCTTTTTGTAAAGTATCTGTAAAATAAAAAATCCTTTTCAAATTCAAGAGGTGATAACCACCAGATCAATCAGGGAGTATCAATTTCAGTGAAAATGTGTGTGGTTTATGAATGGCTCCAGTGTTGTTCACTTTCTGATAGATAAATGGATTGCAGAAAACCTTTTTGGTAACACGGACCTGCAAAATGGATTCTGACTACATATTTGAGAAAGCAATACACTTTTTATAGGAGCCAGAAAAATCAAATTGATTCATTCTCTAATTTCTTGGATGTTATTATGAGTTTCTGCAGAGTAATGTGGCAACAACAACAAATGAACCATTCCTTGAACATTTCAAAGATTGACGATTGAAGATAATTCTTCTATCTCATAAATTTTGTATTCTTTTTAAAATAAATGTATTCATAATTTTCCAACATGTATTTTTTTAATACTATTGTCAATATATTGGTTCTGTCACACTAATTTTCAATAAGAAGGTTTGTGAATGTTTGAAGGTTTTTGAAAGGTCAAATTTGTGAAAGAAAGAATGTAATTATATGAGAACCTACTATTTTTAATCAGTATGTTTAATGCTATGTAATATGGATTAATTGTAGATTTCACTATGAGTTGAATTTTAAATTACATTAGGATTGGTCCAGTGTGGTTTTGATATTTATTTAAGCCATCTAGTGAACCATGTGGCAATTAATTTATTTTTTATATATTTTGTAAGGTACATATTGTCATTTGATTCCTTTAGTAATTTAACATACAGACAAGGTCCAGAGAATTTTTGACAATCAACTTGTTAAACTGTTTTTATTTAACTGCATATTGTTACATGATGTTTTAGAGATTTCTTTTCCAAATTTCAAATAATGGGAATTCCTCCTTCCATGTCATATTGTGTTGATCTCAGTACATATAAATTTCCTCCATTCGAGTAGGGAGTCATACTATCACAATTTTATTAGTTTGTGTATGGTGTGCATCTGCCTTAGCTTTTCAAACGAATTAAGCGGTTCGTGATCACGTGGTTCGTGACGTATGGGGTGCTGCGCAGAACGAGCAAAAATCGGTGCGTCGGAGCTGCTCACCATTGTCATTTGCATCACGCGGTATACTGAAGGAGTTCGTGCATGCCCAAGGGCAGTTCTGCGAAAACGAGGTTCGTAGCAGGGGCTACCGCCCCTCCAAACAATACGCGCTTTTCTCTCTAACTGTTCTCTTGGCCTTCCCGGAAAGATTACTTCCCTTGTCTTTCTATTAGTAAATACTGGATGATGTACTCCGGAGGATTAATGCGCTCAGCCTCCAAATACTTTCTCCTGGTTTGGTTTGCAGGAATTTCTAGGCTTCGCGAATACATTTAGTCCACTCGCCAAAAACGTTGAAAAAGTTATTAAACGTATTTTCTTTGAGTATTTTGTATTTACCCAGCCACCAGATTAAACTTCAGGTTTGCCACCTCCTTAGACCCTGTGCTATCCTCGGCAGGCCCAAAGTAAATAACTGTACATTTTGTGACTTCTTTCTCTTATTACTATTTAATATAAAGTCCTGTAAAAAAATCGTTCAAATCAATTTCAATGATCAAATTTTCTTAAACTTGTATACGAAATTTTGTTTTCTGAACCTATCGCCTTGCAAGTCCTTCAAAATTGAAAGCAAAATGTCACATTTTTATAGGGTCGAATTATAATCGGTAGAACTATTATTCCGTTTAATGCTGTTATATACCTCACCAGTAATGTACGCATTACGGAAAATCTTATATAAAAAATTAATGTTGTTTGTGTATGCGTGCGTAAATGTGTGTGGGCGGGCGAATGTGTGCGCGACGTGTGAGTGTGTTCCTTCATAACTCTGCGACGCGTGAACATTTTAATATCAACCAAACTTGGTACACATATTATTACATAATAATGGAGAAAATAATACCCTGGGATAACCCTAGCGCTCTTAAAGGTGGGGGTAAAGGGGTGATATTGACAAACAAAATTAATATACAATCCACAATGCTCATAACGCAGGCAGGTGAGGCGGGCAGAACTGTTTTATAATGTTATAATACCTAGACAAAGCCGGGTGCTCAGCTAGACATCCGACAAAGTGTAAATGAATAGTGAATTCATACTTTGCCCATGCAATATATTATAGCTAAAGGCCAAAATATGACTAATGTTAGGAGTGTCCATTTAAATCCAAATCCGGACGGTCACGGTGTGGTTAAAGCAGAAAGAAAAACTGATCATTTTGGACTTATCCGTCTAATGTTCGTATCAACCGAATGGCGGGTAAAGTAAGGTGATTGTCCGAGGGTGAGCCTTGTGGGCTCGCGAGTAGTCTTTTGCCATACAAATTCGTTGGAAAGTGTGTTATGTGTACCACTTGGATTTTTTTCTGTAAATCGCGAAGTCTGGAGCGCCGGCGCCAACTCGGACATACGTAGGTAAAACGCCAACTGAGATATTATCCATTCACGTTTTATGTCGCTAGATGCGAGAGGAGTGGATTGATGATTTATTTATTTCGACGATGGCTTTGAATCTGCTACTCGCTTTTCGGTGCAAAATAGTTTCTTTTCCACGAAAATGAATATTTTTTGTTTTCAGATTTTTATCAACCACACTGATTGCTAAATTTAACAGATGTTGGTAAAGGATGGGGGGGGGGGGATTCCCGGGTTCAAGAAACCTTGCGTGTATAGTAGTGTACATGTAGTACGGTTAAGTTAGGTGATATCTTCTAAGTAGACATTTATTACGATACAGTGAAACTCAAGACTGCATTTTCTTGTCTTGTACTAATCTTACAGACTTACGATCAGCAGTCTGAACCTTATTTATCATATGTATTCTGTTCTTTGTCACCATAACCAATGACAGCGAACTCTCCTCGAATCATTAGAGAAATCGTGATTTCAGTTAGCTGTGTTTCTGAGGAAATAATATCAAGTATATTGTTTCTGTTGTGTTTTAAAGTAGATTATGGACATTTAATTCATTTAACTGAAACTTTTAGTTAACTATTCTAGTCCACACCCTAGTGCAAATCGTAGGTTGCAAGCTGTAAGAAGTATTGTATCATCGTCTTTTATGATTTATGATGTTTGACATGCATGAATGTGTTGATAATCTCCAAAACAGGAAAAATGCATCTAAAGTTGAGACACCAAGTGCTGACAAGACAACTGGCAACAGGGAAGTGACACATGCGCACTCGCTTCGAAAAAAAATATTTTTTCGAAATCTAAGAAACGCAGAAAGAAATGGTTAGAAGCATTTAATCGAGAATAAACAGATGCTAAGACTTAATAAAATTGAAAATAAGTAACTTCACGATTTTTCATGATTTTAAATATACCTTCTGTGCGGCGCGGCAGTTCGCCCGTCGAAGGAATGAGAGGAGTGAAGTAAGGAAGAAGCCCCGGCGTTGCCATAGGCACCATTCGGGCTACGATGTCTTGAATCCAACTTCTTGGACAGGCATGGGCGCGTGTGTTTAACGCGGAAAGAGATGGCTCTTCTGTAAGACGTTCCAAGGGTTCATTACTTATGCAAATGCCCGTCGTTTCTAGTCCCTCATCGAACTACCATACATTTTTTTGTCGGAAAATTTTCTCTCCAGCCTTTATTGAAGACTTTTTCTCACGATGATTTTAAAAAAACTCATCCGTTCATAGAGCGAAACCTTCATGTTATAACCAAAGTGATCAATACAATTACCTGAATTGGATAGGACACTGATAATACCATTATTTCTATTTTTTCATTTAGTCTTCAGCATTTCTAATTGGGAGGTTCTAGGGTTCAAGCCCTGGCAGCGACGGGTTTTCGACCCTAGCCACGTAGCTTGGTCTAATTCAACCACCGAGGACAACTGGTTCCTCTGATCGGTAGTTTTCCGTGGTTGCTCTGACCAATATCAGGTGAGCAGCGGTCTAAAAAAAGGGACCATGATCGCCCGCGATCGTTCCTTCTTTATCCCTGTCCCTGCTTCCCCCTTATACACTCACACTCACAGAAACTTTTGTCTCAACTTGGAGGGTGCCTTGCTGGGGAAGAGACGAAATGGGGAGGGGGGAAAGGGTTCGTAGGTCGGCATCGGATCTCACATTCCGCCGCCTCCCGGGATACAACACGCACTACACTTACAGGATCAATGGCCTCTGAAACCGACGCGTCCGGAATCAATATTCTCACTCATGCGACAGATTCGGGCGCCAAGTGTCAGCCTTAAACCTCATGCGAAGAACAAAGGAGTTTCGCGACTCCGACCAAACCATTCAGGCGGCTTTTTTTCTATTGACAGAGCCATAGAGGAGGATCAGTCATGCAAATATATAGATAAATTCGCTGGGAAACCGTAAAAATGGAAAGATCGCCGCTGGGAAACCGTAAAAATGGACGCGAAGCCTCGCCGTTCACCGTAGAACTGTCGAATAGGCCAGGTCGACTTACCTGTTTGATTATTTTATTTCCGGGCGTCATCTGCATTGTGTCATTTGTGGCTTATACGTTTAAACAAAGCACGGTAACTCAAGAACTAATGTGGCAGACGTTCCGTAAAATATGAGATGGACCCTGTCCCGAAAAAGCTTTGTGGAGGCACCAAAATGTTACATAATTTGCCCTGTCTCAGTTTTTATTGTTAAAGATGTAAAAATACTAGTTGTTTTCGTAGAGACCATGCTCCCATAAATCTTTCATTGCTCTGAGATATTGTGGAATCGAGATTAGTTTCAACTACGAGAAGATAATCGATATATTCTCTTTCTTCTATTCAGTGATCCATTAAGTAAGTTTCTCAAGTTTTATGCTTTGCACAATGTTTACTGCTGTATTTAATAAAGAACATGAACTGCGAAAGATGAGATTTCCCAACATGCGACGTAATTTGGGTCATCATTTTCCCGCATTTAGCATTGGAAATTATGGTCCCAACTCTAGAAAAGATAGTTTCAAATAATTAACGAAAATCATAGATTTTGCTTTGCAACCGTTGAAATATTGTTCTCTCACTCGATTTGTTTAAGTACTAATTAAATAAATTATCCACTGTGACTATGGAATACACGTACATTTTCAATTTTTTCTTCAAGGGAGATAAAATAATAGATGTCCAGGAAATAAGGACGAATATTAAAATGCTCTAGAGCATATAAAATTTATTGAAAATGTAATTTTGTTTTTACAAACACATTAAGTAACTTTTCCCATTTATGCATGAAAAATTATATCCCCCAAATAACCACCCAAGGCCGTGCGGCAACGAGCCATGCGTTCATTAAAGTTATCCGATGACGCGTTCATAAACATATGATGGAATTCCCTTAATAACCCTTATAATTTTATTCTTCAATTCGATTATTGTTTGTGATTAATCACGTACACTTTTGATTTCACAAATTCTCACAAAAAAGTCACAAGGCGTAAGATAGCATGATCTGGCAGGCCATTCGTGGTTGCCAAACAAAGAGAGAATTTTTTGAGGAAACTTTTTATTCAGCAGACCAATCTGTTCACGTGATGTGTGACATGTTGCTCCATCTTGTTGAAACCATTAATCATCATTTTCCATATCATCCAAAACTTGGAAAAAACAATCAGAAAGTATGTGCCTGTACCGGTCGGCGTTCAGAGTGACGGCAGCTCCCTCATGATCTTCAAAACAGAACGGGTCGAACACGACTCCTGCCCAGAAACCACACCACACAGTCGTGCGTTGTGGATGCATCTCATCTTCCACAGTCACTCGAGGATTCTCATTAACCAAATTCTGCAGTTCTGCTTATTAACGTATCCACTGCGGTGGAAGTGCGCCTCATCTGAGAAAATTATCCTTTTTGTGAAGCTTTCGTTCTCCGCTTGTCGATCCAAGACCCATTGAGCAAATCGACGTCTCTTTCTATGATCTGCAGGCTTCAACTTTTGTGTAAGTTGAATCTTGTACGCATGCATTTTCAGATCTTTTGAAAGAATGATATGCAGTGAACTTGGTGATAAATTCAATTGTTGAGCTAGTCGGCGTACTGATTTTCTGGGACTTACGATCACATTGCCATGCACTGCAACAATGTTTTCTTCATTTCGAACAGTACGCGGTCGTTCTGTTTTCTTAACGTTAGACACAGAACCCGTGGCCTCAAACTTCCGAACTGACCATTCTTTTGGAGCAGTATTACGTCCGAGTATCACACGCAATTCACGAACGGTTTCGGTGGGACTTTCATTGGGTCATACGAATAAAAATGAGCACTTGCTCAGGAATACTTGCTCCGGAGCAAAGGACTCTACTCTGCGGCTCTGAACAAAAGCTCCATTTCGTATGAATAAAAACTTCGTATGTCCCCGAAGAACTTACTCGTGTTTCGCGAGCATTTGTTCGTTGTGAACAAGTGAGAGTGCAGGCTAAGAGTTTTAAAAATTTGTTTCTTGAGTAACAAAGAGGTTACATACATTTCGCGCGTCGCGCACATTTGTGCGGAATAAAGAGCAATGTTTTGTGGTCTCGTTCTTTAAATTCGAATATGAGTAGCAGTAACGAAAAACAGGCGCCTGAGGCCCAGCCAGTTTTTGCCGAAATGCTAAGCGAATATAAAATAATTTTTGAAAAGAGCCAGCTTCCGGAGGTACGCCATGGTCGAAACGAAACATTACAAAGTTTGAAAAAAACAGTACCCAAAAAAATTCCAAGTAGAAAAGAGTGATGGCCAATTAACATAGATGATATGCAATATGAAAACGCGCCTGAAAGCAAACGCCGATGAAAATCGTACCAACCATACATTGTCATTTTCGATTCGGCAAAGATTCTAATAGTCTACATCACGAGAATTTCGCCTTATGTTGTAATTTCTTTAGTCCGTTGCATCTGCATATCAACACACGGTAAAAATTCGGCCAAGTTAACCTTACTTTTCAAACGTGAGTCTGCTACTAACACAGAGGAGAGATATCTCTACTCTATGGCTACTAAGGTCCCTCCGAAATTTTGGAGCAAGTGCTCACTCTAGAGAGTGAACTCTTAACTTTATTCATACCAATTCTAAGCATTTGCTCGCCAATGGAGAGTACGCTCAAAGATGGAGCAAGTGCTCAGAGACTGAGCAATTGCTCATCCACTTTATTCATAAGAAACTGAGAAGGATCTCCTACACTCGGAGCAAAAGAATAATTGCTTACTTTTATTCATACCACCCATTATTCTTGTAATAAATTTTTATCACCTGGATGCGTTGCTAAGTAGTCATCTCCTATGATAAAAATAAACATCAAACAACAATGCTCACCACACAAAAGCTATCAGGATACTAACAGATAACAGATAACAAACATGATAAAACCAGGGTTGCCAATCGTCGTATGATAAAATGGTGCAAAATTGTATCTGCTTCGTCATTTTGCAATACTTTGAAGAGAAAAATAAAGTGTCTCGTAAAAATGACTATGATCCCCTTATAAACTTACCCACCTCATTCCGAAAGTCGCAGCTGGCATCTCAATTCCCTCTATGAACAATAGGAACAGTATTTTTCCTCTGTGCTCTGTTCAGACGGAGGCAGCCCCGGAGCGGTATTCACTCTGCGGATGCCCGCACCGCCCTACACCGGCCCAGGGCACGGTGGTGCAATTTCCCGAAATCTTGGCCTATACCTCAAATAAGATATATCTTTTACTGAACTTTTGCACGTACCACGACACACTGTATACTTGGCGCATCTGTTTCTGCCCTCTGGGTAAATCCCTCTATCACCAGTAGTCACCCGAACTTACTCTTCGTGGGGTTAGGTAGACCTGCAGTGCTAGACTGTCATAGAGAGGCCGTCTTTGGTGTCCATAAAATGTTGTCCAGAGATTGCTAGCAGTAAGGATTCTTTTCCAGAAAGTTTGTAGAGTATTTTCATAAGTGTTTTATAATGCATGATACCGACGTAGGAGGAAATATTAAAACGCATAAAATTAATACAATAAATTTAACTACTCGTAAGTCCACGTAGACTAAAAGTTACCATTTTCAAGAAATTCCGGAATGTTATTAATTTCATTTAATAGCTGAAACTATCCTGTTTCGTATTCAAATTGTGCCCCAAGTTGCATCATTAGTAACTACAAAGAATTAACTTTTCGTCGAGGGCGCGTGACCGCCGAATACAACTCGACGCAGTACTCCGAGGGAACAGGAACTGCTTTCACAATGCAGTTCATAGGGAAAACATTTTGATTTTTTCTATAACAACAAATGTACTCAAAATTATATATTTAATTCAATATTAATAATAAAATTATATAATTAATAAAATATTTTCAATTTTTGACTTTTTACTAATATTACATAAACATAATATTTACATTATACGTTTTATCAAAACTCGTCCTTAGGAAGAGTGTACGCTCAAATGAAAGGTCATATATATATAATCTTAGGAGCTAAGTAAACAAATATTACTTTCCAATCAATTATATTTTTGATTTAACTTTTAAACATTTAAAATGTGATTCAAAGAATCAGATTTTAACAAACAATTATTTCTATTACCTTGTTATTGTTATAAAATTGTTAGTATTGTATCGTTATTTAATGAAATAGTAACTATATAAAATTCTACAATTAGCTATATCCGTCGAAATTAAAATGAATAATATTCTTTTGATAAGTTTGACGTATTTGGAATATTACGTTGACTGTCGCGTTATTTCCGAGGTTCAAATCTCTCCATAAACAAACAAAATATCCCTTAAAAAAGGTTGTTTTCTTTTCAGAGTCCGGAAGCCAACATGTTACAATGACCAGGCAAGAGTAATTTAATATCATACATGTAACTTGAGGATCAGTTTTGCAGAACTGTGTGAGTTGTTGAAAGCACATGTCAAAAAACTCCTTCGCCTTTCGAAATCTCCTATGTTCTTAAAAACGAACTGATTAAAATAATTTTTAAATTTAAGGAAAATGGCGTAAATTAAATAGAACTTTGAGCCGGTTCTTGCGTTCGAAATATACATGGTCCCAAAAAACTATTAGTTTCCCAATTTCTTCAACTGCATTCATTAGAAGAAAAAAGCGGTTGTTCAGCGCAAGACGCCACACAATACAGAGCATGTTTAACGTCCTGCTGATCTCTTCTGAACCCTTCATTTCCAGCTAGTGATCTTTCTTTCCGGTTTTTCGGTCTCTGATGATGAATTTTCCCCGGCAGAGGCACAATGATGGCTTTAATATAATGTTTTTTTATGCCAAATGTTATCAATTCATATGTAAGTACTCGCGACAGTTTTCTAAATTCAATGTTGTAAATTGATAAAATTTAACCCAATTTGTGTAAAAAACATATTCATTTATATTTCAAAGAATTAAGCAGTGCAATATTCTGACACTACGTTCACAGCTCCCTTACGTAGTAAAGATATCCCAAAATACTTTCGTCGACGTAGAAAATATTCAACAGCTCCCCGAGGGTTTGGTCAGTAAATCGACAAATGCACCACTATACAGGGTTGCCAGATTGGAGAATGTTGCTCCCAAAATTGAATTTGTTTCGTTCTGAGGTAAAAATGGGGATCATTAATGGACGGGGTAACGTTTGGAGATTTTGGGGGAAATTATTTTAATTCAGAGTCGAGAAAAAAATATTTTCTCAATTATTATGAGTAAAAGAGAAACAACAGACGTTATTCTTTCATTTTTTGGTAACAAAAGGAGAAAAAACAAACGACGTAGAGAAAGAAAAAATGTGATGAAAAAAAGCCGCTAAACAAAACTATAAAAAATGTAAAGGTCTCTTGGATAAATGAACTCTCGCCTCCACAGAGCTTCTGTGAAGAATCTTTTTTAATTAAAAAACATCACGGCGATCCACCCAACACATACGGATTGCTCACCACATCATCCGCCCTGTCTGGTGTAAGGGGCGGGTGATATTATAAAAACCTACTACGTATACTCACCTTCAATAGGATGACGATGAATTCCATTTCATGATAACATGTGAATACTACATAAATCTAAACTTTTTTTTTACTTTCTCGTATACGACTTACATGGAATAGAGAAAATATTGAAATGCTGCAGCAAAAAACTGCGATTCTTGCACGGAAAAAACTTGTTTTGTGGGTCTCTGACACCAAAAATGTGGTTCATTCTGGCACCTACATGCCGTAAATAACTCTATTATGTTGTGCAGTCACAATTCACGCTTTGTAGTCCTTGAAAACAAAAAAATGTTTTCGGCGTAGGCATGTGCAAGCTAAAGAAGAGGAGAGTAACTATATGCTCTGGGTCTCGCTGGGCCCCTTTTTAAATTACGATTTTTTTTATTTACACAGGGTGTATTTGAGCTACCTTTGAGGGTTTACTAATCGAAAAAAGTTATAATTTCTTTCTTGAATGTTTTATTTATGCCCTAGTAAACTATGTCATTTCAATTCTCAATATTATTATCACTCTTTAATTTACTAAACTTGTATTCGCAAGAAGGTATTTGTCATCTGTTGCCTTCGCCCAGAATCTATTTCTTTCTTCTGTTGAAAACGTGTGATTTGGTATAACATCTTTATTTTATTTTTTTTACAAAATATATTAAGTTGTATTGTGAAATATGAGTATCACTAATTGTCTTTCACAAGACATGTCTTCTTCAACATGGATAAATACGAATAGTTGTACGATAGTTGAAATGAAAATGTTTATTAAAATGTTATAGTTAAAATGTTGGGAAGTTATTCTGGAACTCAAAAAAAATGCGCAGATCTTCTCTCCCATATGTCACATACAGTTTTTACTGCTTTAGACTAAATATAAATTTACAGCCAAAACCATGCTGGTTCGACTCTTTCTATTGGAGCATCATAAAATATTTTACGCCAATAAATTAAATATACAGACGCAAAACATATTTGGTGTAAGTATATTAAACATGTGAAAAAATATATATGTCAGTTCTATTTACCCTGGTATGAAAACTTGTCTGAATCAGACGTGACTGGCGACTGGCTTATCCATTTTCTAAAATATGATCCATTTCCATAGGCTTCTTTAGAGGTTACTATGGTGACCATAAGTACATAATACAAGGACCACTAAAGTGGGTCTTGTTCAAAACGAATATAAACGTCATCGAATGTATGCCCCTCGAATGTATCAATTCACTAAATATTTCAACAAAAAAGTGAAAAATAAGTAATTAATCATTTTTATGGAAATAAAATATTTTATTAGTTAAGACTACAGGGATCCTTTCGAAATGTAGGCGTATGGTTTTCGGCAATCCGTTTGTCTGTCTAACACTAGCGCCCAATCCGTTTACAGAATTTTTTAGCAAAATCGATATTCCCAATTAATCTCTTCTGGCTGATGTTACCGTCCTTCGAATTTGAAACAAACCGATGAATTTTGGGAGTACTTAACACGAAGCCACAATGACATTTTCAAAATTTTCTCAAAAAAGGCTCCAAAAGTTGGGATTAAATTTCTTGCTCGGTGACAGCAATCCACGCTTGTAAAAATGACTCAGGTCCTGTTACTTCTGAATTTTCAGAAATTGCAAATGACCAAAAAAAAATGCTTCTTCACCTCCATCAAATACGTTTTTAATTTTTTCTTAATGCAATCTGATCCTCTAATTTATTTCTTTAAAAGTGGTCATGTACATTGTTTTATTAATATGAATTGTTTTCGCGTAAAATAATAGTATTTCCCGGAAATGCAGTTTTAAATATGTTAATGGTTTCTCAAAAAACTGCATTTATTTATTTCTTGATCACATAGAGTAAAGTTTGCTTAATAATGTCCTATTGTCTTTAAGAGTTTTTGAAATTTGAGAAAAAATTGTATAACTGTTTTTATGTCTTAAGTATTGAGGCTAAAGATTTTTTATATAGTGTAATATAATAATAGTAAAATATTTAATCGATATCTGTAAAAGGGGAGGCATGTGCTGTTAGTAGGAATTATATTCTTTTATATATTATCATTCTATCCATTCATCAACGTCCTCCTCTTCTTATTTCGATTCATGATAGCGCATTTTATTCAACATAGTGAACTCCTTCCTTCAGCTTGTTTATCGCTCGAAGATTCAATCTGGGCATATTAACATCAATTCCATTCTTGTTTTCTTGTTTTTTTACTTTCTCGTTACGGAGTAGAGAGTATCCATGTCTGAGTCCTTGATACCGAAACATTTTCTTTGTCCCCTCCACAGAAACCCTGTGGAGATGGGAATTTATTTTTTATTGCTTGGATGCATTAAGATGCTGCCTTTCGACTTAAGCAGCTAGAGGAAGGGCTTTGTCTTAGTAAATATGTTTAATTTAATCTAATTCTGAAGTTAAATTACCTGCACTTTGGCATGTCTAACTTTCATTAAGATGATTTCTTAACTAATTAGTGGAGAAATTGTTATTTTTGGATAGGTGAGATTTTTTCCCCTCTACATTGACACATCAATTATACTTGCTTCATTATATACATAACCAATACCGAAAAAAATCGTTTCTGCCCGTCCGTATGTCCGTTCGTCTGTGAAAAACGCTAACCAACATTCAGCCGATTTTCACCAAAACTTATTTTCCTCAATCGATCTGGCTGATGTCGCGGCCCGTTGAATTTGAAAACGATATTTTATTTTTAGAGGATACTTTACTTGAAGCCCCTGGGACATTTTCTAAATTTTCAAAAAAATGGCTCCTTCGTTTTTTAAAGTGTGAAGGACGTTTCCGAGAATGGTTAAAGTCCTACGTTCGTTAAAAACTTATTTTTCGAAAACTGCAAAAGTGCAAACCTTTTTCGACGTCTTCCTACTACAAAAATATTAAAGATAAAGATTTCCCCCCTGAATAATAATTAAAATAAGGTGGTGCACAATTTTTCGAAAATTTAAGTACTTTTCGCGTAATTTTTCGTGAAAATACGGACGAGAAAGTACGTGCTGTTTTAGCTTCACTAGCATGGATGAATATTCAACATGCCACTAGTTGTAACTTGGGATGCGGTGTAACACTGGTTCGCTGAAAGGCCACAGGTAGGCAGGGAGAAGGGTACCGTTCTCCTCGCCAAGCGAAGGAGGGTGCAAACGAGCCCTTCGCCGCACCGCAGTGAGTACTTAGCTCAGCGCTGCCTTTCTCCTCAGCGGGGAGGCCCGGCAGACGAGGCGGCTTCGGACCCACCCTGGCCCTGCGCCCTTCACCCGCGGAGCCAAGCCCTGCCGGCCCGCCGGAAGCAGGGGGCGGACGGGAACACGTGGCGAAAACGCAGCGTGGCCAACGAGTCTGCCATCAAACGCCTTTCTCGTTGGCCACGCTATGCCACCGTCGGAGCACCTGCCGCCACCGCCACGGGAAAGGACTCCACGGCGAATACCAAACCTGCGTGGAGTCACATGGAATAACTCAACTATCTCCTGAGTCTGCAGTGCCTTCAAAATGGAGGAAAAAGAATAGGAGGGGCTGAACGTGCTCCCTTGGGAGGCAAAGGCGGATCCAGCCGATCTTTTTGTTTTTTTATTTATTTTTTAGGGGAAGGATCATAGATTTTTATTAAATAATTAAAATATTTGTTACAATACTGTCTATTATTTTTCTTGTGAATGTATACAATATTGTATACTATACAATATTATATTTTTAAATAGTTAATAACATAAATAGATATTTAAATCAATTTTGCCAAATGAAGGTAACAACCGAAAACTCTAGGCCTCCTTCCTACATCCGCTACTGTTTCTCACCAGCTGATCCTCGCCTTCGCATGGGCTCGTGCAGCGGAGCGGAAGGGCTGAGGCGGACCTGCCGCTCTCTTTCGGAACTGGTGTGCGGAAATGAAGCCCCTTGATGGATGATGAGCCCTGGAAATGAAACACTTTGAGCCAAGTCAGTGCCGTGGTGAACAGTGTATTCCTAAAGTAATGAAGTGCGAATGAATGGTTATGTATGTAATGAAACAAGTATGAATGATGTGGGAATGTAGAGAAACAAATCTCACCTGTAAAATAAGAACAATTTCTGTAGTAATTAACAAAACTGATCTTATTGTAAGTTAGTAATGCCAAAATGCAAGTGAGTTAAATTTAGGGCTAGAATGTTAAACTTAGCTGTAAGAAAAAGCCTCTCCTTTAGCTGCTTAAGCTGCAAGGCAGCAGTTCAATGTAAAAGTAATATGTTCTATGTAAATAAAACTGTGGAGGGGAGAAAAGAAAACTGAAGCCCGCAACAACTCCCCGCCGCTTCATCTGTTCCAGGTCTTACAGTAGCAATGCGACGACCGAGAGGATGAGTGCGGTTCTCCCTTCCATGCATGAAGCAACACCATAAAGGCCTTTGGCCGGAAGGTCCTAGGGATTGAATTGAATTGAATTGAATTGATGTCTTATTTTACGAGGCGAGACTCAGGCCTGCTCTTCCGTCTGACCACGCTCCTTTCCCACCCACTAGCGGAGAAAGGAGGTATTTCTTGGGCGACGGAACAGGCGATTTGATTTAGCTCAGAGGCTTCATTTAGGCTTGAGGATCTTTTACATGCCGTAAATCTAACACGGGACAGCGGCTTCGATCGGGTTTGAACGCGGACTTGGGTATAACACAGTCCGATACGTTAACCATAACACCATCGCCACCGCAAAGGATCGAGGGGGTAGGGATCGAGTCCCGACGCTGACAGGATTATCAACACCAGCTTTATAGCTACATGATTATAATATGTCGAATTTTGTCGCTCTCTGGAGGAGAATTCTTGCGGTGTCCTTGAGAAGTCTAGGGAGATTGTGGATGTTTTGAGGCGAGGGTGGGGTTGAGGGTAGGGGCGTGGTTGATTTATTACATCTCATGTTTGTAGAGGTGTTTTAGGACATTCTAGTTTTATTTTCCGATAATTTTCTAAAATATTGACATTTGTCAGTGCGGATATCTGTCCGGTGCGTCCCTTCCCAGTTTCTACTTTTCGGAGGATTTTTCTTGCTGGGGCAATTTACAGAGTAATGATTCTCGTTACGTGTACAAGATATTTATTTGTAAAAATTATTTTTAGTATGTCCAAACTATAGACAATAGAGGCACTGAATATATTCCATTTCTTTTTCGTCTTCTTTCAACTTTAATTTTTCAGTTTCTGACTAGTCCGGAGAATTAATTCTATCGTTGCCTGAAAACTCTGCCGCTTCCACTGAGATGGGCTGATTATCTTTTTGTAACCTGGCAACACTATTAAGAGAGGAGAATTATTCCTTCAGGTCGTTATAGGCTTGATGGAGGGATGAATGTTTTTGAAAACCTCGGACATTTTTTTGTATATTTGGGTCCTTATACTTATGAAATTGTTAACAGTTTCCTTTTCTGAAGTCTTCTGTACTTTGGAAGTTAACTTTAGCTTTGTTATTATTACAAGTTACGGTAAATTGCGCACTGATTTGGGTTTTAATTTACTGATTAGTTCAAACATTTTTGTAATATTATTGATGTATATGGGAGAGATTCTAATTTTTTTCAGGTATAGCGGGGTTGAAGGCGTTTGCAACATCGTCATCAGGAAGGTCAGCTAGACTTCTGAATCTATTCTTAATATTATTATCAAAGTTGGTAAGTACTTTTTGGATTGATTTGAGTTTTGGATAAGATCACTATTTCCACACTTGCTACTGTTCACATGGGAGATCGGAACGAAATTTGCATTAATATTATCACTGCACTTGAAGAAGTGATTTCACCTCGGATGTCACATAATGACTGACCTAAGTTGGTTGATTATTGACATCATACTTGATATCAAGTTTGCGAAAAATTACATTTCTGGTATTGTTTAGATAGTAACAAAATTTATTTTATGGAATGTGTTAAGCAACAAAAAAAGTAAATTATTTTTTAATTACCTATGTAATTTCTTGGTTTTCTTGTCACTGCGGTGCTAACTTGATATCAAGTTAGCCGAGTTGTTTAATATCTGAGTAAAATGAAGAGCGACAATTTTTTCGAAACAAATTAGCAACAAAAAAGCGACAAATTTTGAGTTTAATTTCAATATTTTTAAAAAAAATCTTTGCTGTTGTAACTTTACGGAGCTATCGATGGGATGTCCTCGCAATGCTCCTGCTATCGTCGTAAATTTTGGCAGCGGGAGAATTTTTCTAATGTTCCCCGAAAATGCTGTTTCATAATAATATAGTATAATTCGATCTATTCAATTAATGCAGCCCGCGAACTGCGCCTCGGGTGAAGCGACTACATGTCATTTTAATTAACTTAAAATAATATGAAAGCCCTGTTACGAATCTGTTCTACATTAATTCCTCACGAACGAATTTTATTTTACATGAACCTCGAAATCAAAAATTACAAGGCAAGCTAAGAATGATACCCTCAAATTACAAATTATATGCATGGACAAATCACACAATGAACATAAGTTTCCCACTATCAAATTGTTACCCAGCCTCTCAGCAAAATGATTACCATCCACTTCTATTGCTGCCAAGATAGAGACTGGCCCACTCTAAATAATTGCCGAACCTCGATTTTCAACCCCGGGTCTATGCTTCGTAAAAGAATATTGCGTTCAGAGCTTCGAGCACGTTGTCTGACGACGTGTACCAATAGTATTGGTCTGCATACTATTGGTATGCATCCAATTCTAAACTTAACATATGTTCGATATTTCCCTTTGTTAAATAACTGGGGGAGGGGGGATTTCTGGTGTATCACACTATAACTATTGTAACCATGAAATGAAAAAAGTACAATATGCAATCAAATGACGTTAACAGTGAAATAGGTTCTACTGAAATTCATATATATTATTTCTTATAATTAACAAGTGAATTTATCGAACACTAACTAAATATAACAAAATGTTTTAACGTTCTATTTCTAGCGCTTTTGTTCTTGCTGTGGCGGAACACGTAGCGTTCTACATATTTTGGGGAAATCTTATAGCTCCCAGACTTTTAGGTCACAAAAACGAATTGTACGAATAATAAGCAAACCCCAGCCACATGATTTTTTTAAGCATCTCTTTATTAACCCAGGTATTTTACCATTTCCTAGTTTCTTTGTATATGAATCAGTAGTTGTTTTTTTTGTCAAAAATGACTTGCTTAAGGACGGGAATATATTTTCAATAAACGCTGTTGTCTATAACTACTCGACGTTAATCATATTCAAAAGGTGTCAATATCAACAGCTCACTGCAAAAAATTCACATTCAAAACATGTACATTATTTTACAACACCTTCCCAGATGACATTAAACCATTAAATTCGATACAAAAGTTCCAAGTAAAATCTTTTGTACGGCACAACTATTTCTATACAATTATAGAGACTATACAGAGCATCCAAAAGAGATCAGGTTTTCGTCCAGTTTCCCTGATCCTTGAGCAAATGCTGAGATGATCCCTTGTTTTGCGTCTGGACATTAATGTAACTTCAATTCAACTTCATCCTATATCACGTCACATCCAATTTTAACTGTTTTTGACATGAATAAATAAATCCCGTTTTATTATTGCCCCGGGCCCAAAATTGTTGAGCTACAGCAATGTATATTAGCTTAGGGCTTAGGATTTATCCACCTATTCTCTACCCGGGCTCCACAATATGAGTTTTTGTCTGAAAAAATTACAGTTCTTGCCCCAGAATTTCATAACTTTCTCTATTCTATGTATATTTGCTGTATATACGTGTACATGAAAGTAAAAACAAAATTTTTATTGTATAGATTTTAATAATAATTTATTGCGCCATAGAAATTCAAATGGAGAATCGAGTAAAGAATACGAATTATAAAGAGATTTTCAATATATTTTTTCATTACATTATCATTCCGTTTTGAGACGGGATACTCTTTATTGATTATGAATAATATTGTTGCTATTTTGACAAGCCCATTCTGAGAATCTTATTGATGTCTTCGTGCTAAGATGATTTGTTTCAATAATATTTCGTCCCTATCATCATTGTATAAATACCAAGACATTCTTTTTCGCGATTTCAACATAAACGCAGTAATTTATCTTTAATTACCAATGAAATAGCAGTTTCTTCCATCCTTTCATATTATTCATGCCAACCAATCCTATCCTACCTGTAAATGTAGCCATCTTTGAATTTCCAAGGTTGCCAAGTAGCTCAAAGGCCTTGAACTATACAAGTCAAATAAGTAACTTCATAATGTTTTCTATGTTAATATTTTTACTCTTGCTTCTGAATTAAGAACATTCTGATGAAAATACCCTTCTGATATTGTGTAAATAAACATTTGGAAAGAATTCAATCTTTACTTTTGGGAATAAGTACAATTTAATGAAAGCTGAAAACCTGTAACCCATCTTCCTGCTGCGAATGGTAGCGTCCAATCGCGTCCTTCATGCTCAAACGTATTGCACGTCCTGTTCTTAATTGCTGTCCTGACTATTCGACATATTGCCGGCATAATCTAGCGAATACCAAGGTTAGTACGAATTGTTACATATCCAAATAAGGCTTGATTTTTAAAATTAAAGCATTACACTGGGCACTTAGGTATGTGGTAAAAGTAATGTGGAAGACGATGTACTGTTTTACTTCAACACCCGGTTCCGTTTCAGAACCGGTAGAATAACTTTTATACATTTTTATCGATTGAAGCAGATAATAGTATTCGGTTTCTCAGTCGTATTCTGGAAAGTATGCTCAATCGTATTCTATGAAACTAGTGTTGTAGAATATCATAAAAAATATTTCTCAAGAAATGGTATTTCGTTGTTGGTTTTGTGGTTGCTGTGGCTGTTTCTCAGATGTAAACAATTACAATTTGCTATTATTTTATTAACGACCAACATTTAAACCCAATATTTTAGATAGTATATTATAACGTGAGGTTACAGATTAAATTCGTATTAAAGATATCTCGTTTCGTCAGTTAATTTCTTGTTTTCAGGTTAAAGGATTTAATGATAAAAGAAAACAATGAAGAATTACAAGTTTACTTGTTTATTGTTTACCAAGTCTTTTGATTTGGAATCGTTTTATTTCTGACATGTGACCAACACATTTATGGGCATTATATTAAAATAGAAAGTTTGACTTTTAAGTCGTCATATTTTTCTTTTATTTCTTATTTTAATGGCCTGTTGCCTCAAGAAAAAGACCAAAGAGAGCCAAAACATTTTTTTAATGTAAATTTAATATGTATCCATTAGTTCTAGGAGGTAGAATTATTTTATGCTAATAAAATATTCTTACAGACATTAACATTAAGAAAATAGTAAATTTAGTGGGAATAATTATTTTCTAATTTTTGTAACTTGGGAAATTTATTTTTCTTATTTCTATATAAGATCTTTTTTCTGTACTATTTTAAGTTCCGTAAGCTGTAAAAACACATGTAATGAACTAAGGAATGTTTAAATAACTTCATTTAATAACATTTTTTAATGGTTCATGTACTTCCTGGTGTAACAGTGTAAGTTAATTTGTTGTTGAAGAGGATTTCACTATTTGCAGTAATGTATTTGTTTTGGTTAAATTTTTCTTTTAGGAAACATAAAATGTAGGATTTCACGGTCAGTTTCTACATAATTATATGTTCCCGGGTTTGTAGGTCGTGGTCCATCGAACCGTTGGAAGCATTTAATTTTATTTTCTTCTAGGTGCTTGTGTAAACTTAAATTTTATATATTGATGAATAGCTCAACCTTTCACTCATAGAAGTATCTTTCGTAATGCATCGGTTTGGGTAGTCTTATTTAATTTGAAGAGATCGATTCCAAAACGAACAGTCTTTATAACTTTTTTCCAATTTCATTTTCTGGTTGAAATGCATCTAATCAGATAGAAAGAACTTCATTTCAAAGTTATTGTGCTGATAAACTTTTTTCCAAATCACACTTAGTCATTTATTTAAAAGTGTAAAAATCGCTTTCTGTAGAGAAAGAAAAAGCATTTTTTGACAGTATTTTTGAACCCACCTTTCCAAACGTGATATGTGTAGTTGCTGTCACGCACATAAATCAACCCATGATTCAACTCTTGATTTAATGTAAGAATGTTACACAACCTATCCTCAAGAATGATTCCAGTTCAGTTCTAAAAGTTAGAGGTCACGAAAGAAAAATGAGGGAAATAAGATTTTATTCACGAGTGAAGTTTACTCTTAGGTGTGACAATTTTCACAAGTGCATAGAGTCTATTTTCGTCCAAGGTATTGGAATGTTATACAGTACCACTGTTTTTAAAAGTAAAAATTTAAATGAAATTCCTTGTGCAGCAAAAGTAATCTTACATTACTATAATGAGAGGAGACAAATTGATGTAGTTTGAATGTAAGTGAATATCATGATTTGAAGTTCCTTTTTTCCTATTTGATTTCAATGTAGTGACTTCTGATGTTTGATCCGCTGGATCATAGTTATCCAATTGGGAGTTTCAATTCCATAAATTAAATCATAGCAAAGCCCCCATTGGATAACTGCATCCATCGACAACATAAATAAATTTTCTTGTAACATGGTTCAGCCGTAAGGTTTAATTGGAAATACGATGGCAATTGCAAAGCGAGACAAAAAAAGAGACAAATTTGCCAAGATGTAGGGTTTCGCTGTACAAGTTTGTAATCTTTTTAAAATCAGAACGTTAAAACTGTGATGTTTTGAAATGGTCATGTAATAATTATTTTCGTGTGAGATATCACTAACCATAATTCCTAGAAGAGATAAATTTCATAAATTAATGATGGTCATCAATTCCTTAAATACTTTTGTGTTACACTACAGACTGATTTTTTTTCTTCCCTCAGGCATGAAGTCAGCAGCTGCTAGATCTCCTAGTCGACGCAGTAGCCCACCGCCTCCACACAGAATGTCACGTCGATCTCCAAATTTTAGACGTGGCAGAACTCCTGAAAGAAGACGACGTGTTGATTCTCAAAGCAGTAGAATGTCTCCTCCAAGGAGCAGAGAACGGAGAGAATTCAGGTCATCTCCTAGAAGGTAAAGGAAAAGAGGAAGATAAGACAAGTATTTGCATGCTTTTTAACCTATTGAAGGCTAAAAATGCAGGCACTGCCCGTCCTCTGCTTCCCCGTGTTCTGACCGAAGACGGGCAGTGCCCGCCCTCTTTTTGTTGTAGTTTTATGTACTCCCAATTGACAGCTAACATGTTTTTATTACTGAATGTGACCCCAAGCTGTTAGAAGTTCCTTGCTCAATGCCAATTGTTTTCCATTGATATTACAGTCTCTTTGAATGTTTTTGTAAACATGTGGGATCATGTTGTTGACTGCTATCATGGCTGCCACAAGGCATTCGAAATGAGATATTTATGGAATTGGAAAAGTTTGCTAAGTGTGTGACTGATGTTTTGAATGACATTGATGAGGAATTATACTTGTGATATCGATGGTATGGATAGTGATGCAAAAATTTGAAAGTAGTCTAAATTAATCACCAGGAGAGATAGCCTAGGGCATCAACTGATGTCACTGCAGTCCCTCTGACCTCAAGGTTCTAGGTTCGAGTCCCGACAGTGGCAGAATTTTCGACACTAGCTTGTCAGCTAGGTCAAATTTGGGTGCTATCTGGAGGAGAATGGACTCGTTTATTTCAGAAACAGGTCAAACACCAAACTCCACATTTTGAGAAAACTGAGAAAAAATCTCCTAATTTCACTGATTAAAAATATTTTTATTCATTAAAGCAGTTAATGAATGAATGTTTATCAAGTAAATATGCACTAAACGATGTGACTATCGTCTTGGAGCAATAATCTGCTGCTAATGTGTGTTTCAGATTTTGGTCGTTTGACAGGTTTTTGAAATAAACGATTCAATTCTAGTGGCCAGCTGTTCTGATTGATAGTTTTCCATGGTTTCTCCAATCAATACCACCCGAAGAAACGGCCCTTCGACCATGTGCAATCTTTTCTACCTCTTCTTTGTCCTATCCGCACCCCTTAAACACACACACTACACTACACTACACTACCACACATGCCAGGAGACCAGTCAGGAGCTTAGAGCTTGTCTCGGCTGGGGCTGTGCTTCGCTGGTGGGAGATTACTGGTTAGAAAACCCACTAGCCGACAGTAGGTTGGTGCTGGATCTCCCCATACAGTGGGGGAAGACCACCGCCACCTCCCAAGAAAAAACTTGCTGTACATTTAAGGAACTAATGATCATAGTAGTTACGGTGCACGGAATCACTCACTTTGAAAATAAATATTAACATTTCTTTAATTATTTTTCGTACAAATTAATTAATTGAAAAATATATAGTTAACGTACTACCTTGAAAAATTGAAATAAACAATTTATGTAAGCCAATATAATTATTATTTTATATATTCATTATTATTTAATATATTATTTGATGCAGTTGTGTGCCGCTGAAATTAATTTGGCCTCAGGGACCACAAAAAGTTCAAATTAATCTTGATGGGGTGGATTTAAAGCACTGTTACACGTGGATAACATTTATTAAATTTCCCTTATTTTAAATTTTTTTTTGAATTTCTCATATTTTTAACTCTCTACAACATACATTTTTTACATTTTCAATTACATGCACATGGACTGAAAATTGGTGTGACCTTCAAGAGGATGTTCAGCAAGCAATCACTAGTTTTCTTTGCTCGTGAAGCGGTAAGATCTTAACCGGACATCCAGAAATTATATTTGCAAAACCATAATTTAATAAATACTAATGCTTTGCCTATCTCCCATCACTTTTCCCTAAGACATGTTGCCATGTGGCAATGGTAGGTCATTCAGAGAAAAAGAAAACTATTTTACATCACTTATGTACTTGTTTTTTATTTCTTACAATTTAGAGGACTGTGATGACTGGACCTCAGAGACCGGTAAATGTGTAATAGTATATTACCTATACTATCTTTTAAATCTTGCACAAGTTTTGAGAAAATTTTATAAGTAGTCCAAGGTTTTTTGGATTCACAGTTGACTGGATGTGACCGGGTTAGCGGCCGCACAACGTTTTTCTCAATAGTCACTGGCCAATGCTTTAGTTCGTCGTAGAGACATTTTTTACAACATAATTCTTTTAATGCACTCTGAGTATTTCGAATTTTCCTTCATAGTAACTACCAGTAATTTTTGGTAATGTGACTCCTAAATTATTTCTTCAAATTAAATGTTTAAGATAAATTTATTTAAACTGTAATGGGTATAAACCGGTGGAAGCTAATTACATAAATAAGGTAATATAGCTAACATGCAAATATAATAATATCGCAACAAATTGTTCCATATTCCGTTTACGGAGGAACAAGCAATAAATAAGCAATTTCCTTTGTGTTTGCCGTACTCTTTTATAAGGTGCACATTACAAAGTGAAGAGATCTCCAGGCTTTCCCCACAATAAAATCTACATGTCTTTTCCAGCTTAGTTTATTATCAAAATGGATTCCTAGGTTCTTCAATGAGGAAACTCCCGTTTCCTCCGTAATTAATTCTTCGTTAATGTTATGTTAATTTTTTTTTGAAAATATTAGTAGAATAGATGAAGAACCAGGCTAGGGTATTTATCATAATAATTTATTAGACAGAAAGAGGAATTCAGTCTAGTCCCGCCCTGTAGCGGAGCCTATTTCTATCTATTCTATTGTATCTCCCCTTCTCCCTACCCTGCCCCTCTCTGTCTTGCTCCCATCTGGAAATATCCGGTCTTCTGTATTCATTAAAACACTTTCTCACTAAAGAATATTTATATTTTTTTATTAGCGTTCTCAGGTCCAAACTTCATTCACTTTATTACTGAAAAGAATAAAACAAATCTAATCTAAACAAAATAAAATACATGTACTAACTTGTATTCTTTTTGTGGAATTTTATCTATTATTCCAATACTTTCAATCAATTGTCACATTGTAAAACTTGTTTTTCATATTTTTTCTTCACACATGTTTATAAAGAAAAGTTTGAAGTTGATTTTGCCTCAGCGATTAACGTTTAAATATTATTAAAGTATTTTTAATTGAATTTGTGTGAGCCTTTTATGATCCTTAATAAATAATGGCTGCCGGAATGGAGAAATTAAACGTTTCTGATATTATATCTCGAAAAATTCGAGATCACAGTGCCAGGATCCCAGCTGGCCAAAGATTTTATATTATCTAAAAGTAACCTCTCTTTGTTTCGTTTTCAACCATCATGAAAACAAGTGTCAACATACATTAAATTCCTCTAAATCCCCCACTTACCATTACTGTTTTACTTCAATTATACTTTTTTCTGAACTTTCTTCACAGTAATTAATTATTCCTTCACTTCCCAAAGGTACGCTTTCATTCTCTACTATAATGAAAAACTTCCCTGCAAAAATGCATCCCTCCGTCACAGTTTCAGCATAACACTTAAATCACTCATAATATGTTTTAACTTGCACTGTTGCAAATACATAAGAAATCATGTTTAATTTCCTGATACTAAACATGTGTGTGTTCATACCTTTTTATGATAATATTGAGCACATCCATCAGAAAATGGTTACTTCCAATTGCTGCATTTCTGTAGTATACTTGATGTATTCATGCCTAGGTGCAATTAAAATTAATATGCAAGTTACTTTTATAAAGCGGAGAAAACTTGGAATCATTTCGCAGTAGACAATTGACAATGAAAGTAAACAAACATTATTCTCCTATGACAATGGTTTTCAAACTTTTTGCTGCTGTGACTCCTTTCAGGTAACCAATTCTTCACATGCCTCCCCTCATTAAAATTAAATTATTATTAATAAGAACTACATATATTTCTCCTGAAAGTAAGGCCCTGTATACTTTTTTATTATATACTTACAGTGTACAAAATAATTATTGCAGCTGATTTGCACTATTCACTGCTATAATTACTGAATTTATTTACTCAAAAGTGAAAAAAACTGTTAAGGAATACTATAAAAAACAAACATATTGATAGTCCAGAAAAGCTAGAGAGATGGATGGGCTTGTTTGGTGTCATACGGTTTATCAAATCTCAAGACTAAATTTGAAATGGCAATACTCAGCTCATTTTGGAGATTTACTCTTGATCTATATCTTGTCTTGATTACTGCCTTGACTGAAAATCCTGATTCACATAGGTACGAAGTGGCAAAAGCAAATAGATCACGCAAGGCCTTCTTACTTATCTGTGGATACTTATTTCTTATGGAGCACCAAAATTCAGACAATATTTGCAATTTGTTGCACTGTCTTTAGTGTGTTGTCTGATGAAAGATCAATAAGTTATTCTTCTTCTCCTGTTGTGAAATTTAGAAATAATTAGAGCATTGTTAAACATTAGAGCAACTTTTTTTATTCAATTACTACGAAGTTTTCGTGCCTCCCCTCTGAAACTATCCACATTACACGTCGTAGTTAGAATAACTCTGTCCTATATGCAATTCTGTGCATTGATAAACTCAATTGTAGATCTCGGATATCATTCTCTGGTGGCATGCCTCTAAACAATTGCACAGTGATGCACTTTTGAATCTGTGATGCAATGCTAGACGAAAAAAGTCCTGAAAAGTAAACATTTTGTTAATATTTTGTTTTGTGGTTGTAAATCATAGCCTATAGTTCTCCTGACCTTTAAAGGATGCTAGAATAAAAGTTTCATTGATATTGGTCCAGTAAATTCAGATATTATCGTGCTGTAACACAATGCCCTTGTTTTTATAAATTAGTTTATGATTTTGCATATTTTTTCTTTTTGCTTCTGGGCATAGCTGAGTGAAATTTCTTGATATTTGGTGAGAATTGGATGGAGTGTAGATTAATATGTTAGTGCATATTTGGCCAATTTTTCCTGTTGGTCCATATATCTGTAATTATTGAAGCATATTTAGCAATTTTGTTAAAATAGTGATTTATCTGGAAAACATATCATGTTTATAATCTATTTACTTGTGAGTATTCAATGATTAAAAAGAGCTTGCCAAAGTTCGAGTTTTTTTATTTTCTAGAGGTGATAAAATTTTTCATCAATCATTCTTCTTCTCAATCATTTTTTTAAACCAGACAGAAGCTAGTGGTGCTATAGAAAGGCACATCCCGTAATGTTTTCTACTTTCTTTGGTCTTGGCTAGCTATTCGAACTTGCCACATACTCTTGCCAGCTGCCATCTATCACAACCCAAATTCAATTGTTTTTTTTTTTTTAATTTTCTCAATTTTTCGGTTTCCTAACAGAGCAAGAATGTTAAAGAGAAGTAAAACATCACCATAATTGGCAATGTCTTTAAAAAAATTGAAGCCGTTTTTATGAATATGACGTTCAAGAGATTCTGTAAATTCGAAATTTGAAGGTCTTTTTCACTGAAAGGTTTTGAGTTTCAAACCTCATCGGTCTGGCTGATGTCGCGGCCCCTTGAATTTGAAACCGATATTTAAATTTTGGAGCGTACTTTACGAGAAACCCGTGGGACATTTCCCAAATTTTCAAAAATATGGCTTCATCGGTTTTCATTAAATTTTGTTGTTGCGTGTTTAAGGAAATTCTTCTTTAAAGGAAGGTCTCGTGTTCTTTAAAAACCCCGATTTTTTCAAAATTGCGAAAGTTCGAAATTTTTCCGAGTTCTTCCTACAACTAAAATGTTAGAGAAGATGATTTTTTTCCCTTAATGAAATCTGCTCCTTTAATATTATTTCCTTATAATTTTGAAATAAGGCCATGCACAATTTTTCGAAAATTCCCGTACTTTTTGCGTAATTTGCGTGAAAGTCCGGGCGGGATAGTATGTGTTGTTCTATCATCTTAGGTCTTTTACCTTGGTAATATTTACATCCATAAGTTCTTCCATTAGGGAATTGAAAATTTCAGGTACTGAAAGTAATTAGTTTGGGCAGCATTAGATGGCAAATGGATTAGGGGGACCAAACTGCAAAGCTTAACCCCTATTTCTTTTGGGTGTTTGTATGATGTTTCAGGGCAAGGTTAGCCCCATCATCAGGCAGCAAAAATACAATATTACTTATATTAACATTGAACACTGACAAATTTTTTGTGATAAAACATACAGTGATCTTAATGATAATATTATTGCATTGTCAGCACTTTAAAATGAATTAAAATTTAATATAATTGAATTAATGCTATGCAAAATTATAAAAAAAATACTCTCATAATGCACAAAAAAGGTTTCAAATCTTAATAAAACTAATTAAGTGAAGTAAAAGAAATTTGGAGACTTGCAAATTATATTTGTACCTCAAAATTCCCATTATGCACAGAACTTAACAGTACTTGTTGAGCTCAAATGGGTGAAAGTTACAGGTAAACTGTAGCAGCATGACTGAGAGGATTATGCCTGGTTATGCCAGTTAGACAAAAAGGATAACAAGGTAGGGGAAAGTGGGGCAGGGGGGATTGGAGAATAAGAAAGGAGAGGGGTTCATTCATATAATTAATGGTCCTGGAATTTGGGTAAAATGTTTTCTTATAAGTAGGTAAAATTGTGACTTTTAACTAAGATGTTTAATTTAATGTCTCAGAAACAATACGATGATGGTACCTGGATTCTTTATCTAGAATCTCATACTTTTCAAATCGATGTTTTGTAATTCAAACCTCTGTTGTGCTCAAGAATTATAATTACAAACATTTATAAATTAGAATTGATAGTGTATAGTATAAGGATCCTTACAATTATTCCAAAGTAGCCCAGACTAATGACGTTTGGAATGTAGCTAGTTTAAAAATGTTTATACTGTTCTGTAGTACCACTAGTTGGAAATAATAATTGTTTTTGAGTAATTTTTATTTAAATTGTGAGAACTTTGCCACAATCATTAAGAATGAGTCTCATGTTCATTGAAATCTCTCATGAATCATTAAAAATGAGTAGTCTCAAGCACCTAAATTTTCATGGGTCATTGGTTGAATGCTGGTTTCTTTGCATAATGTAAGTGTATGCAGACTGTGTCTTTCTTTTTCTTTCTTTGTTTATATGGTAAAACGTGTCAAGGTATTATGAAGCTGTTCGTGAATTTAATAGCATGCTCCTGCAAAAAACAAATAAATAAATTAGAAAGCGATGTCAGAAATGGTGGCGTTAAAGGTGGTGGTGGGTGTAGGGGTGGGGATTGGAGGATTAGAGCAGCAGTACCTAGGAGCTTTTTTCTTATTGGTCCTCTTTATAAGAAACAAAAATGCAGGCTCACGAAGGCCCTATATCTACCTGTCATTTCAAGAGTTTCACATTATTTCTTTCCCATGCATTTTTGTGTCTGACAAATGAAAGACAGCAAAACATTTTTGTGCACACCATTGTTTCTGTTCCACAGTCAGTGTGTTTCATATTCTCTCCCCTAAAGCTAAAGTATCCAGCTGGAGAATGGTGAAGAAATGAGTGGCTGAAGTGTGTGAATCAGAAACTTCAATGTTGAGGTTGAAATGTTAGTCTAAGCAAATAATTTTGCTTTTACTTTTGTGGACTTTAGTTAGGGATAAAGCTTTAAAAAAACTCAATAACACACTTTATTTTATTAAGAATTTTTGCAGAGATGGCTGGTGTCAGTGGAATAGAAGGTGCAATATCATATTATGGAACTGTTACTATTAATACAGTAGAGAAAGTATATGCTGCTGTAGCACTATTAACTCCTTGAAAATTGAAATGAAACAGGTTTTAATAGAAAATAGTGTGATTTGTATGTTTCCTTGCTTTTATTTTTCGATTTGTTTTGAAAACATGCCTTCATCTTGTCTTGCAGTCAACCTCCTCCTGAGTTTGCTGTTCCGAGAAGAAGCAGATCTCCAATACGGGAGTCAAAGAGAAGATCATTTTCTCCTAAAAGGAAGTCTCCTAAGCGTGAACGTCGTGAACCAGAGCGTGAGCGTTCTGCTCGTCCTGCTATGAGTCGTAAGCGCTCTAGGTAAGTCATAGGATATTGGTCAAATTTAAGCAAAATACAGTGGAGGCTAAAATGGCACTTAGAATAATTTATTATGAAAACAATGGAATTTCCTGAACAAACCTTTTCGTAGTGGCCTATGAATGAAGAACCGATTTTGGAACGTATTTTATTATCCAATATGTTTTCTACCCCTCTACCTACACCATCTATTTATATCCTGACTGTGAATGTGGATTTGCACAAATCCTCTATTAAAAGTTACCCAAATTTTAACTGTGTTTTTTTAAAGGAAAATTGGCTTTAATCCAATTTCCAAAGGTCCATGTTGTTTAGGTGTGTTATTAAGGAGACATTTCCTCTTTGGCAAACAATGTCGCAAGGGCTGGGCTATGTCAATGGTCTGCTGACTGCCTGATTAGTTGAAAACCAATTTCAAGATGTATAGAAAAGCTGCAGATGTCTTCTCCATCAGTCTATAACAGGCTGATGCCAAAATGTATGGTCAATTTTATATCCTTAGGAAAAGTATGGAATTTGAGCTGGCACTAGCTATATTAATGAAAAAAGATACTTGTTTTGCGCAACAATTATATCAGGGATAGAGGCAATTTACCCTTTTTTACAATACGAAGGTTGCCTTTTATGTTTCGGGATTTGGCAACCCTGGTGTTGCAACCTGGCAACTGACAGCTCTATCATAAAGTTGGATGTTTTGAGGTTATACGTACTTACAACGTTTTGACATACGAGCGCTATTTGTGTTGTTTACAGGAACTTAAAATATTCATCTTGGCCCAAAAATGGAATTAAATCGTGAACATTTTCGTGCTATTATTTTTTACAACTTTCGACGTGGATTAACTCAGCAACAGTGCATGGATGAATTGCAGTGCAATGATTGAACTTAATTCAATTTTTGACGATGAAGCTCCATCAAGAACCTGTGTTGATCGATGGTATGGTGAATTCAATCGTGGTCGTAGTTCACTCCAAGACGAATTTCACGATGGTCGTCCAAAATCAGTTGTTCCGAAACCATTGATGCTGTCGTGAAAACTGAATTGAAGATAATGTGACCTACGAGAGTTGAACAACCTTAGGCATTAGTGGACCAGCATACATTCAATATTGCATGAACATTTTACTGTCAAAAAAAAAATTGTTCGCATTAAGCCCACACAATTGTCCAATTGCTCAAAAAAAGGATCGTGTCATTGGTCGAAAGAAATGCTCAAAAACTACATGCGCAGTGCTTCGAAACACGTCATGACATCGTGACAGGTGATGAAATCATGTATTACGCGTATGAGCCCGAAAGTAAACAGCAGTCTACTGAATGGTGTTTCAAGACGAGCAAAATTGAGACAAAAGTTGTCCGCGTACGAAGCACTTCCAAACAGATGTGTCCTGTTTTTTCGGAAAAACTGGACATGTCGCAACCATACCACTAGAACAACCCAGAACAGTCAATTCTGAGTAGTACACAACGATTTGTTTGCCAGCTGTCTTACGGGAAATCAGGAAAACCAGCTGCCGGAAATGGATCACTCTTCACCACGACAATGCAAGCTCTCACACATAGGCTCAAACAACTGCATTTTTCAGCACCCAAAACATCGATTTGATGAGTCATCTGCTGTATAGTCCTGACTTCTTTTATTCCCATACGTAAAAAACAAACTGAGAGGTCAACTTTTTTCGACGCCTGAAGAAGGGATTGCTTCATTCAGAATGCATGTTTTGGAGATACCTCAATCAGAGTGGCAAAAGTGCTTCGATAATTGGTTCAAACGCATGCAAAAGTGTATAGATCTTCACGGGGAATATTTTGAAATACAATAAAGTGGTTTTTGATTATTAATATTTGTTTTTGTTTTCTAATCCTGAAATATAAAAGGCAACCTTCATATACCAGTGATACATGTCTCATATCATGAATTCATATTTCGTTATGGAAGTGGTGAGATGGAATGTATTCTTATCTAGCATAACTAATAATTACTAGAAGAAGAACAAATTTACTTTTCATAACTAACATACATATAATGGAAGATGGAAAGAGGCAACTTTCTTTGAGAACTGAACTTAAATGCATAATGTGGATGATGGCTTGAAAAACTCTTCATTCATTTAAAAAATAACTTATTCATTCATTCGGAAAAGACAGTGTATTAATAAAGAAATTTTTTGAAGTTGGTGTGGAAAGTATAATATCAATTGCTCCAGGGATAGGGGAAAAAGTAAAGATGCATGAAAAACAGGAAATGTTCTAGGAAATTTTTAGACATGAACAGAGCTAGAATTATTTAGAAATTTTATTTCTCAGAAGAAATGTTTTGTAGTATTGTGCATTTCTGTGTTTCTTTAGATAATTAATTACATTAAATTAAAAAATATGCTTCGAGAATATTCTTGTCACATTTCACATCTCCACTTTATCACACCGACTTTTTTCTTTTAAAGTTAACATTTCATTTATCAACAAAATACTCAGAATTTTTTAAACAATAACCAAACAGCAAATACCACAGGACAACAGAAACCAGAGAACTAATCTGGTTTCTGACAAAAACCGAAACTATCACTTGTTGTCTCTTTGCCCTCCCATCTACTTGTCGAGGTCAGTGGGAGAATAAACAAGTGGGAATAATAAACTTGGGATGAGAAAAGCGTGGGGGTTTTGAAGTACAGCGTTGTGGCCATCAGCATGTCTTGTCTGATGCTCATCTAAATAAGTCCATGAAAGTTTGCTCAAAGCGTCCACCAAAATGTTTTTCCTATCACATTTTGGCACAAATTTCAAATTTTTCAACTGATGAAATTGGTTTTATTTGTCATTCACTATTGTCCACATTGTTTAAAAATCTGAAGAAAAAAAAGTGTTATAGAACTTTACAAGACACATTCTAGGGAGAAAAACTGAGTCAATACTCTAATGTTATCATGTCGAATATCAATTTCCTTTGGAACTGTTTAAGAGAAAATAATATTAAGCGTTACGTAAATGCCAAATTTGAAGCACTTTTTCACGGAAATCATTTGAATTTCAAAAACTTTTCTTGGAAGTCATTTCAATGACTTTCACACTACAATGCAAAAATGTATACTAATCGCTGGAAAAGTGCGTATTAAAGGCAAGAAAAATATTTCAAAACAAAAATATTTATGAATGGCTACAAATAGTCTCTGAGTACCTGAACTTAACCATTTTCTGTCAATGATCGGTTTAGTTGGACCAGAGGACTCTGTTCATTCTATGTATAAACAGCTCCCATCACCATTAGTTTGCACAATGACTACTTGACAACTTGGGTCCATTGCTTCATGGGGTCTATGCTGTACTCAAACCCTACCATCAGCTCTTACCAACTGAAATTGGGCTCTGATCAAGCCACAGATTTCCAATTGTCTAGGGACCAATTAATGTGGTCATGAACTCAGGAAAGGTGCTGCAAGTGATGTCGTTCTGTTAGCAAAGGCACTCAAGTGGGTTTCTGCTGCCCTGATACATTAAAGCCAAATTAATTAAATAAAAGGTGTTGTCTGGTGACAAATATATATTTGATACCAAACAACACCTTTTATTTATTTAATTATTAGAAGTATCTACCTCACCAGCAATCTTATTAACTAAAGCCAAATTTCGCCACTCTGTTTTAATGGATACGATTGTCCACATTGATTTCTACAGTTATTTCACGCAGTGTTGCTTATTTGTCGCGCATCACGCGCGGCAATGTTGTAACGGTTAGCGTTTCGGACTGTTGTACCCAAGTTGGTGGGTTCAAACCCGATCGAAGACGTGGATTTTTAAGGGCGAAAAACACTTCGTACGCCTTCCTTCGGAGAGGAAGTAAAGCCTGCTGTCCCATGTTAGTAAATTTACTTGCATGTAAAAGATCCTCAAGCCTAAATGACGCCTCTGAGCTAAATTCAAATCGCCGGTTTCTTGCCCAAGATATGCCTCCTCCTGCATGGTCAGACGGAAGAGCAGGCCTAATGGCCTGAGTCTCGCCACGTAAAATAAGGCATAAATTCAATTCAATTCAATATCTGTAGTCATTGCAAATGTTGGTGCTGTCAGTCATTAAGTGAAGGCCATTGGCCATTGTGTTGTCCATGGTGAGAGGTTTTGCCTGAAATTAGGTGTTCTTGGAACACTCTTGATTCTGTGGATCTCAGGATATTGAAGCATCCAATGATTTCCAAAAGAGGGTCCCTTGCGTCTATCTCCAATACCATTCAGCATTTAAAGTCTGTTAATACCCATTGTGCAGCCTAATAACATCAGAAACCTTTTCACAGTAATAAGTGCAAATAAAAACTCATCCAGGGTAATACCCTTATATATAAATATATAAATAATTACTTTTTTTTGCCTGGTGTGTGTGCCTATTTCATTTCATGAAATGTTAAATTTTGTAGGTCAAAAAGCCCACCTGTGGTTGTTGGTCCTCCCTTGCATGAAAGTACATCTCGACTAGGTCCATACAGTGGACCTTCAGAAGGACCTCCTGGACGGTTTCAAGGGCCTGACACTTACACATCTCCAGAACCTATAATAGAGATACAGCATTCAGGAAGAAGTATTAGTGGACTTAGTGAAAGGTAATAATTGTTAAATAGTTTCTGAAAATTGGTAGGGGATGAGTGGCTAGAAAGAAAATTATCAAGTTCAAGGAACTTACCTGTCTACGATGGACAAATTTTTGTAATTTAGGTCATTTTGACAAAGAGCCACTGTAAAAATTCATTTTATTGAAATATTTTTAAAAAAATGTGCACGTGAGCTAGAAGTGAAAACAATAAAGGTGAGTTGATCAATAAAGTTGTTCATCAAAGTATCAAGATGAAATTTTGTAATTTAGATTTGCTGAAGCTAGTCGGGGTAGTTATGAGGAGGAACATCCAGATCGCCCTGTATTTCGTGGACCAGATCGGTCTACAGGAGAGTTGGAGAAGATTCCTGTAGATGGTCATAGTGATCGTCCCTTTTTCCGTGGACCTGATGGGGCTGGCTTTGATATTAATGAACTCAAGAAGATAACTATGAGCATTAAACAGACTTGTTCAACTAACCCTACAAGAGTCGCTAGAAATATAATAAGACCAGAGGATGTTGTATTAGTTCGCCGAATTGGTAAGTGATACATAGTACAGTTCTCGTAATTTGATTTCATTTGAATACAAGTAGTTCAACAAGAAATTCAGCAAATTAGTGTTGTGTCAAGCAGAGAATTTGATGTTAAATTTTGAAACTTCAAGTTTTGAAAGATGATTCCCTTCATTGAACAAAAATTGAAATTTATGAGAAATTTGTTCACTAGTTCTCGTGGTGTGGTATGAACCAAACTGAATGTTAACTTTTTTCCCTGTTTTGTGAGATCTTTACATTCTGAAGCTTATTTTAAGGATCTTTTAAAATGAACTTTAGTGATCTTGTTTACAATAGTACTGCCTTTAGATTAAATAAATATATTGTCAAATTTTGTGATTAAGGTTTTACTCTGTTTTCTTGATTCTTGATGCAAGTATGTTCACCTGTTAAGAATTATTGTAATATCTGTCTGTGTTAATGGATTTAATTGATCATCCAAAAGAACTTTCACTCTTAATTTGTTGTGAAAGTTCAAGAGCTTTCTGAACAGTTTTTGCCATTTTTACCATGATTTTAAATAAAATTGAAAAAGAAAATAGACTCTATGTACTACTAAAATAACACTTTCTGATGAAATGCTATTCGGTTTCTATTCATACCATCCATTGTTATTATTTCTCTTGATTCACTTCCCTTACATCTTGTGGATATGTGATCCCTTGACAGAAGTCTTTTAAATTGAATTCCTTTGTCATTATTCTGTTTACAAAAATGAGTATAATAAATATAAATAAAAATTTCTCATCCTTAAGTAAAATTAAAATTTTCAATATTCATATGTATAGTTTGTGCTAAAAAAGGGGCACATTCAGTAGGTTTATTTATATAATAATTTTTTATTTGTTACTTTCCAGCATAATTAATTTCTTTCTTTCTCTACCCCAGCACGAGAAGATTACTCATACTACCCTGAAGGTGAAAAATACATGGATAATATTATATTTCAATTGCAACATTTGTTTATGTGGTTTTCAATGACATGAAGTTAGGAAAAACATCACTAAAATTCTATATAAATGCTTTTTGGTAGGAAAAATAATCTCATAAGATTATTATGATAAGAACATAACAACGAGATGTGAAAGAATGTGTTGAGAAAGAAAGAAAAAAAAATGAAGTATTAAATGATGAAGTACAAAGTGAACTGCATGAAGAATTATTTCAAGTCCCAAAAGTGAAGAATTCTATTGAGATGTCTTTTTAATTTGATAATAACTATAGAAGATTAAACCTTAAGGTAGTCGGATGCTCAAAAATATATATAGTTTTTTAATTATTTTATGTAAATTTGGGCTATTGGTGAAAGTTCAAATTTTTCTGGACAGATATAAATAGAATAGTCATAAAGTGATGGTGAATGATCTGCTAAATGAATGTTGGGAAAGAACACTGCCAAACCAAAAATAATAATAATAACAATAAAATAAAGAAGTGGAAGAATAAAACAAAATGTAAGGAACACGTGGAAAAAAGTATATACAAGAGAGAATATGTTGAAAATACATTGATAAAATTCTTTAATATTTTGATCACCATATGAAATGTTCTTGATGATGGAAATTTACAGTAATGAAATATTTAATTATCTGCTTTTTATCTTTACATTTCACCTTTTTTGAGAAAATTAATTGTGTAAAATACCTTGCCAAAATTGCAAAATATGTTCTGTGATATAAAGATTTTGTAAATACTGATAATACATTTTCTTGAGAAGTGCATTTTTATCATTATGTTTCTGTTCAAAAAATATCTTTCATGTGAAAAACAGAACAAAATATTAGCATTACATATGTAAATATCTTCTTAATAAACATTTAAAACATGTGAAGCAAATGAAGAAATTATAAAACTTTGGAAAGCATGTGATAATAATAACTGGTCTACTCAAACTTTTGAAGAAAAAAGTATGGTACCATTGTTTAATATAGTTCAAATTTGTTCACAACAGTACATTGAAAGTCAAGCAGATATTAAGTGAAGTAATAATTAATGATTGTTGACAGTATAAAAATGAAAGTCTACAAAAACAATAATTACAGAAATTTAATTACCATTTTCTCTTACATTATTTTGAGACAATAACTTAATTAAATTTTTCTGAATAATTCTATTAAATGTTTTTCCTGGGGAAAGTGATAAAAAGAATTTCGCTGTGGTGATAAAAACGAGTGTATGAAGAAATGACCAATGTATTTGAAAGAATTGGAAACAAACAAAATAAGTTTGATTCATATACACATTTTTCAAAAGAATAAATCATCTAATTGATACCGCAAAGAGAGAATTTTAAAGAAAATACAAATTTATTTACATAGACTTGCAACAACACTTCAGAAGCATTTATAAGTGAATTTATATATTGAGTAATTAAATATGGTTGTGTATGTTTTAGTGTCATTTGCTTACATTTGTAGTATATTAATTGTAATAACCTTTCTTTGTTTAGGAGGGTAAGTACTGTGCTTTTGATGTCATTACAAACTCTTCATAATCTGTCTCATGGTGTGTCAACGAGTTACAACGATGATGTTTTTCATGAGAGGCACTTGGTAATTCCAAAATTCTCTTTCAGTTCTTTGTATGGACCAATTTCCACACAGGTTAACAAATGGTAAATGCGGCGCAGAACGGTGGTATGCAGTCCTGAATCGTCGTGCAGGGAGCCAGCGAGGCTAATGCGATGGTTGGCTAATGCGGAGAGTTGGTAGGTGGCGTGGGGATATCAAAATATAAATGCAACAAGAATGCACAAACACAAAAAAAATGCATCAACTGACCGTGACTTTTCTACGCTGCTTTTATACTATCCATGACGCTGCATCCGTGGTAAAACAAAGTGCGCTTCAGGACTTCACTGTTTAAACAATTTATGATCCATTCGCTTCATGACTTACGTGTGCTGCATGTCCTTTTTTTCTTGCAATTTTTGCATTTAAATGAATCGATGAGTATTCAATTTGAGTATCAGTCAAGAGGAAAATAATCTACTGACATCATTTAGTCTCTGAAGAATGGATGAATTTCAACTTCCTACAAGCTCTTGGTGAAAAAAAGGGGATTTATCATTAAAGTATGAGTTTCATTAATAAATGCATATTTGTTGAAGAACGAATGTATTGATTGTTGATTTGCTTTTGAATTCAAACTACTTCATGTATCACAAAACACAGAATTGTGCTAATTTGACTTCAAGGCAAAATCATCATACTATAGTGAGTGAAACATTACAATGAATAAGTTTTTAAGCATACTATAATCAAATATGGACAATCTATGGAATAACCTACTGGAAAACATCAATTTGAATATCACTCCTGAAAATTGCAATATATTGCCATTGGATAATGAACTCGTGCTTCATTTATGAAGATGCCATTGAAACAGTCTATAGGATGATGTTACCGGCATTTAATTTTAGAATTTTACGTGTTTTTTTTTAGTGTTGTGGAGTATTGAATACAATATTTACATTTGAAGAGAGTGAACATGCAGAAACTACATTGCAAAAAAGCCAAGAAGATTGCCTGACTGTTCCACTTAGTTTAGCATATGTTCTTTGTTCATTTCAACACTTCAATGGTAGAAGAAATATAAACATTTCAACTCAGAATTGTTTGAAAAGAAAACTTGCTGATCAATAGGCACTTCTCAGGATCACCTTCAGAATACAGAGAAATGCTGATACTTGAAGTTTATAGTAAGTAGCCATTGCAGTATGACTAGCCCCCTCCAAATCATTATTCCAAAAGAGAAGAAAAGATGGTATTGAAGAGGACTTCTGGTATTTGTATTTCTGGTTAAGTTTTATCTTTTGTTTATCAAAATGCTAATGAATGAAAATTTCTTCTACATAGTAAAGGAAAAGAATCTAAACACCATTATTACACTTGATTTCATCGTGTTAGGAGGAGCTTACTTCTGGATGATGGGCTGTGAATTACATACCAAAAGGAGAAGAAGACTGACAAGGAATACGATAATGAGAAAAAAATATTTTTTAATTTTTTTTATTAGATCTACTGAGAATTTTGTTGAAAAATAATACAAAGCTTATGACCAGTGAAAACTTATTTGTTGCTGTCAAATCTAATTTTGAATACACTAAAGGAATATCTGCTCTTAATGCAATGTAAGAAACCATGACATTGTGAAAATTGTTGTAATGGCGTATTAGTCTAACAAATCCATTTTATTAGCAGTGAAGAAAACAAACGTTTGCTACTTTCTGAGAGTTATTGACTGTTGTCTAACAAAGTGGATCGTTGCAAGGTGGTTGCTTCTGATTGCTTACCTGTAAGGAAATGGTTTGATCTCATATGAATCTTGAGGAACAAAAAAACTCGGATTGTATTCGACCTTGATTAAGATGAAACAAAACAAACATAATGTTTCAGTTCAGCAGTGTGAAGTTGCCTTAAAAGAAGAAAAGTATGATCAAGAAGGAATGAAATATTCAAACTATTCATCAAAAAATTATATGCCGTCATGTTAAATAGAACAGAAAAGGATAGTTAAAAATATAAGCACGGCATTATCATCAATTTATTTGAAACTCTTTTAGAGATGAACAATTAAAACTGTAACGTTCAATCTGCAGAAATCAAAATTTCAACCTGAAGATACAAAGATAAAAATCATAACATCAGGTACCCTACTCAAGGACAAGCAGAACAACTCATGACTGTCATCTATTGAATTGTTTAATATATTGTATCATTTCTCTCGTATTATATCATACAATACATAAAGTACACTGATATTCACGATTTATCAGTGTTGCTGCTGCCTTTACAAAAAAATATTATTTGTGCAATAAAGAACAGCAAATGTTAAAGAGAATTCTGGATATGATAATAACCAGTAGTGATTGTCTTGAATATCAGGTTAAAGAACAGAAAAACTATGTATAAATGCCCTCTGTTCTACTTTGGGAGACAATGGCATACCTATTTGTCAAAGATTGGAAGAGTAAAGAACGAGTTATAAGACGCAAGTAAAAAAGTGAAAGAAAAGAAGTAAACCTACGAAAATAAATTAACCTAATGAGCGAAACAAGAATATTGTAGGAAAAGATAAGATGGTTGCTAAGTAAGTGGTAGACATTAAAACTGTTTTAATAGATTTATGTTTGTTAATTCTACCGGCATCCTAATGATCTGGAATGATATTATAAATAGATTTGCGATAACTTGTAAAATACCTGGAGATTTTGTTTTGCATTTTATACAAGATACGAAGGCTTACACATTCAGAAGATTATTATAAGGAGCCACTGCAGCACATCTATTATCTTCACTTTCCATTCAAAATTGAGAACTAAAGAAATGATTAGAACACAATCATCTTTTTCATTTAAAGAAATTAATCACAAAACAGAATGTTTGTGTTAGTGAAATGATGAATTTTCTCGTAGGGTTTGTAAAAGCGGATTGTTTATGTAATGTGAAATAGGACAGTTGCAGTGTCAAGTATTCATCATACACATGAAAGAATGGTATATTGAGAATTGTATACATGACCCCAAAATATCCGAGAAGTCAATAAAGTTTATGCAAGGTTCAGCTTTGACCAATTATTAAGATATGAAGAAAGTAAAGTCCTGTAAATGTTGCAGTCAATTTCCAGGATGAGATATAGCATGTTCTGAAAATTAGAAATGTTTATGACATTCAATTTTCAATTATATTAAATTTCATTACTGTCATGTTGAAGTAACCTATAATCCAATCAAATTTCAGAATTTATTAAAGATAAGAGAAGATCAATTGAGGTATTGATAAATTATAATTATATTTATAAAAGAAGACCATCTTGTTTTGTTTTTCAATTAAATTGGAACCGCATAGTTGGTCGATTCAAGATTAATATTACTGATCCTTTGTAAAAGAAGCAGCCCGGCAAGTGTTCCTGAATAAATTTTGTTGTACAAAGTAGCAGCCCAAGAATTGTGTTGCCACATTGATAAAACTTATAAAAGTGCTTTTGATAACCTGAGGAAAGAATTAATTGCTAGGCAGCGGGTATTTATTGCATTGAAATATTTGGAACACATGAGGCTCTAGGGTCTATACACCCGGGATTTATAGATTATAATTGCTGTGCAGAGGTTGTTCATAAACATTCTAAATTTCCTTTGAAATCATTGAATAAATCTGATTCCACTGCTGTCCTGTTCGAAGAAAATATGGAACTGTCGTCTCATCCTGTTTCATCTTGTGATATGATTTTGGCATTAGCGTGGAGCTGACTGGAGTACAGAAGGCATAAACATTCTCTTTTGCTGTTTTGTCTTCATACTGGTTCATGCCTTTTAAATTCAGCAGGGATCATCGAGAGTACATCTTTGACTTTTGCTTAAAAGAAACAGTTGAGACTGGCAATCGAATGTAATGATCTACGTATTGGCTTTTCCTGCAGAAACTTCACTTGATGGGGAATACACTTCATCTGAACGTTCTCATCATGTATCCCGTGATGGCTATGGACATGAAAATAGATCACCGTCTCCTAAATCAAGACGCCGCCTCTCACCATGGGAGCAAGATCCTATGAATTTAAATCCTCGCAGGATCAAAAGTTTGTACCTCTTCAGTTCAATTTTGAAGATTAAAGGGAAAAGAGCTAATAACTGTCAGCAACTGTCTTTCATTTCTATGTGCGTTAAGTAGTGTTAATCTTGGTATTTCTGCAAGTTTCAAAATTTTTTTAAATCAAATTTTCTTTGTTTAAAAGAGTGACAGATATTGGCCATTATATCCTTTAATCTTAAAGGAGAGTAATTATTATCAGTCTGAATGGTTTTTCTGAAATGAACCGATTTCTGTACGCAATGATGTTGTTGGGTATACAAAACTTATACATGCTCTATTATTCCTTGGAAAGAGAAAGTTGAATTTGAAGAGCTAACGTAGTGAAGGAATTCGGATAATTATTTGTTTTGGATGAGCAAAGTGATATTTAGCATAACTTTTTAATATTTCTGAATAAGCAGTTTAGCATCAAGGGTGGAGTATCCTAAAAAATGAAACCTCAAATGTAACTGGAGTGTATAACATCGAATGTAACCAGAATATGCCAGGACAAGTTTATCTGCCATTTTGGTGAATTCTTCTGTACTGTATGATGTTTATTTCTATTCATTTTTTGAATTTTTTTACTATTCAACAACATTCAACTTCACCATTCAACATTCAACTTCAACATTCAACTTCAACATTCAAGTTCAACATTCAACTTTAACATTCAACTATTCGACAAGTTCAAGTTGCATTGATGTCTAATACCAGATGAAACATTGCTTACAAGAGATGGAAGAATGACTCATAGTTTATTGCAGTCATCTACTTGTCATCAGTCTCATCTGTTCTGAATATTGCAACTATTTCTGAGCACAAGATTCTACATCCAATAATCAAAAAAGCAAGACATTCAATTATTTGTTCACACCTATTGTATCTTCGCTCTCCTTATATCACATGGTACCATTATCTGTTGTAAAATTTGGAAATTTAAAGAAGTTGAGATTTTATTACGAAGAATGAATAAAGAACTCCACTGATTTTAATGTATCATATATTTTCAATTTTAATCAAGATGCGAGCAATCAGAAATAATAGTTCAGTATGAATTGGGAAGCATGTGATTTAAATTTCAAGAATTGCAGGTTTGACTTCAGCACTCATTTTTCTTTTAGTTTTGAATGCTTAATGCCCAGCCCAACATTGAAAATTTCAAAGGAAAACTGAATATCTTTAACAAACAACATGAAATAATTAATGAAAAATTTGAAATGTTATAATTACAGAAGAATGTTAAAATTCAAGATGTCAGAAGAATTACTATTTTGAATGGAATACATATACACCATCAATGTATTATTTGTTCTTTTAATAATTCATAATTATTCACATTTAAATAACTATTGTGAAAAAGTTTTCAACGTGATACTTAATAAAGAAAGACGATATGTTAATATTGCATTAAATGGAAAGAGTCAATGAAAGATACATTTAAATGGATAAGCAGGCACAACTGTAATAAAGGAATTCATGAAATACAAAGGCTCAAGTAATATCATATATGGTATATGCCTTTCCATAGACCATAAACTTCACAAAAATCGTTGATTTAAAAAGCCATAGTTTTCTCATAATTTATTGTTATGTGAAGACATCCACCACTTTTTCTTCATGTATTGGAGCTGCAGATAAGAAGTTCAACAAGAAAGAAGACTCAAGAAAATGTATTCAGACAAGTGAAATCAACCTAACTAATTGTTCATTGTTTTTGAAATTTATGCCTAATACTGAATCAATATGTACACAATTATTCCAAGTGGCTCAGTGTAAAATGAAGGTTTCTTTGAATATAAAAAGGCAGCAAAAATAGAGTTCACAGATTTTAAATCTTCTAAGTCTAAACATCCAGGAGTACCTGTCATTGCATAAGAAGTGCATTACATCAGGTAGGTTAGTCAAGCACAGGGATTTAGAATTTCAATTGGGTATTAAATATCAGCACCGATATTAATGTTGTTCTGTGTCCAAAAGTTGTCTCTAATAGTTGTTTCAAGCTTTCAGCATTAATTATCAGCACAAGTAATTCGTCAGAAGTGCAGTACTTGTATTTGAAATGTCTTATATGTAGATCAAGAGAGATGGTGGAGGAATTTCTTTCTTGGTGATTGCTTTCTTGCTGTCAAATTCTTTGTAGGTGATCAGCGCTTCTGAAGAATGTAGTATTGATTTCTTCCTTGCTTCAAATTGTATCATGAATAATAATGATTCGTCTTACACAGTAATTGCTGATTAGAATTACCATCACTGGTGAATGAAAGGAACTCTGAGAAAATATGAAAAGAAAATTCCAGTGTTTTGTCGTCAGTTCTTATTCATTTGATTATGTGTATTGTGAAGAGTGGCTGCTGTTCAATTTGGGGGCTCCAGGAGTTCTGCTGTAAAATATCCTCTTCTACTGAAATGACTGCTATTATTTCAAACTGGCAGAAGCATTTAATCAATAGATTGTATCGGGGTTAGTTTGGTAGTTACTACTTATAGTAGATAGTTGGGCATAGAGAATTATCCAGAGATTAAAAACAGCATTTTTCTCAAAGTTGGAGTGTATTGAAAGCAGTTCCTATGTGTTACGGTTTTCCTTTTACAAGTTGAAGGTAATTTGAAAAATAAGGGCATTTGAGGAAAATGCTTTAGTATTAAAGATAAAGATTTGACTTTCAGTCATTGGATTATCTTGTGATGTGCATAGCTAGAATTCTTGAAAGCATTATTTTTATAATTGATACATCTCTATTTATTTTCTACAACGGTGTGTATGAAACTTAATATTCTTTCCTCGTTCAAGCTATTTTTGGAGCAAGGAAGTGTGATCAATTGTAGCTCCCTGGATATAAAAAGGAGATATTGTGGAATGAATACTTTCACATTATGCAAGTCCTTAGGCCACAATTATTACTGCAGTGGAACAAAGTGAAGAAAAGAGCATTGTACACAGAGTATAAAAGATGAAATAATTTAGTGTGGAATGATATCATCAACTGTATGGAAGTTCCTTTGAATAATCATCATCCTGGGATTCTCAGATGTAACATACATTTTGAAGAATTCACAGTAGTTGGAAAACAAGATTTCCAAATGACACAATGTGTAAAAGCACCCAAGTGATCAAGGGATAGAAGGGGAATAAATTGCCCTTACTTTTTGAAGTACCGGTGTATTTATGATCTTCTCCATGATGTGTGCATATTTAGGTACTGTGAATAAAAGGTTGATTTTGACAAACATCGAAATTTACAGAGTGGTTACAAAGGGATTGAAAAAAAACTTCCAGACCAAATTTGCATGAATTAGGACATACTTCTTATGCCCGAATGTTCTTGTGTAAAGAAAAATAATTTATTTTTCCTCCATGAATGTTCTTCGTTGGATTTCTTTAAACCTTTCAGGTAATGAAAAATTACAAAATTCTATGTTTGTCCAATTACGTGGAATTGAATGAAATGAGTTCATATAGTTTTTACACAAACGTCAATAACCTAATGAAAATGTGTTAGAAGATAGACACTTTATTGTGTTCATGATAAAATTGAGGAATCTTGAATGTTGTACTTCCATAACAAATATCTGACAAGTGTGTCTGTTTATCTTTAACTTTTCAATAAAATCTTTCAGGTAATTCAGTATTACAAAAGAGTATAAAATCGGGAGAAATAACAGATGGTTGTTAGGGCTGGCAGTCGCTAATATTCCTTTTCTGGAAGAGATTTACAAATTTTAATGTATTGGTATTTTTTTCTGCTCTTTCTTTTGTAGTGTTATTAATTTAGAAACTAAAGCAAGTTGGTCTCATCAGTTGGTCTTCAGAAAGGATTTCTTTGGTAAATTTAGAAACCATTAATGATGAGTGCTAGTTTACTATGTAAAGGGGTTTAAGTTAACAGGCTGTGGCTTTTTTGCTATATAACATGAAACAGTGAAGCAATTATTAAGGCATTGTGTCGAAGTGAAATATATCTTGCAAACAAATGGTAATAAGTTTCCAATTATGTTGGAATTTGTTATGTGAAGCTTTGTATAATGCAATTCTAATAGTGCAACAAAAATTCTAATTATCTATACTAAAGGTGAAATTATTTTGATGTAAAATGTTTAATTTTGTAAATTTGATAAATACTTGTTTTTATTTCTTTTTACCAAGTGTAAGCAGTTTGTTTCCTATATTCATATTAACCTCTGTCTCAGGTGTGTAGAAGTACATGGCTAGTTTTTGTACAACTTTTAGTTTTGCATTGTGTGTTCTTTAACATTTTTCTAGTTTTCTAAAACATGAAGTAGGAGTGATAAAAAGGCTCATACATTATTTAAATTATCCATTGTAGATTCACGACTCTGTAGTTCAATGTTGCAAGTTGAGATCAAGGGATTTAGTAAGTAATTAAAACAATATGTTCGTCAACATTTCGAAATATTTTATTCCATCATCAGGGGTTACTTTTCAGAAGATACAAAATAATTCATAACATTTTTGTGACACAGAAAGCACAACTCCCAAGCACATACACATCCAGTGCAAATGTGTCAAAGCACACATTTCCATCACATCTGAATATCTCAATTATGTTCTGTAATGCCTTAGCCTATAGAGGATGTGTGTGGGATGGTCTCTCATCCGGTAATCACTCCTTGTGTATGTGGTAGTAATTAGGTAATTAAAATTATTTAACTGAAAACATTTTATTTCATAGCAACAATTAGACCTGATGTGTGCTTCCTGTTATGATGTAATCTTGGTGAAGCTGCCGCTTTTAACATGATTTCACATTTTTCATTACTCCAAAAATGAATATTTGAATGGCGCTGCATTTAAGTTGTTCTGATTTGTATGGTTTGACGTATCTTGGTTGCAGTAATCTTCAAATTTTATGAAAGCATGAAATACACTGTAATAATTCTTATTATTATTATTATTATTTTATATATATATATATATATAATTTAGGTGTGATCATTAGGGGATGATTGATCAAAACCAGTTTGGTATGTTCTTGATGTAATAGAGTCTTCTTCCATTATTTCAAGTGAACTCATCTTGCAAACTTTTGGTTTGGATTGTTCTTTACCAGGAAATATCTGTATTTAGTTATCCTGAAATCGGTTGAACCGACAATGGTGCTGTTAGGCATCACAAGAACCTTAATAATTTAAGGTTAATACTCACAGCTGCTGTCCTCACAATTTCCGAGCAAGGATATCAAAGAGGCTCCTCCGGAATTCTTTTGAGAACATTTGTTGCATCTTGTAAATATTATTTGAAGCAAGTACCATTAAAATGATACTAAAGTTGATGAAATCAGCACACACGTGCGTGCACACAACCATTGAAAGTTACAAAAGAATCAGATTGTAGAGTCGACAAAAATACAATGGGTTACAAACATAAAATGGGTTATTGTCATAATGTAAAATAAATTTACATACTAAACATTGTTCTAAAGTGAAAAGAAAGAAGACATTTAATTACAATCCGCCCCCTAGTGATCATTAATATTTCCTTTAATGTTTGACGGAAAATGTGAAAGTTTTGAATTAATAGCTATGAGGAAATTGACTGATCGAGTAATTGTTTCACATAGTATTTACACACATTTCTCATTGCACAAAAAAACTAGACATTTTTAATGGAGCAGTACAGCCCAGGACGATAAGCACCTCCCTTGAACTGCAACAACAAAAACATGAAATTTGTTTTGGACCATCTAGAGATGACTTCTTCAAGACTAGATCAACAAGTCTTCGGGCATGCCCTCATGAGTCATGTCACTCTGGCTATAGCCAGGTGGACTGAGGCTGGTGCACTCTGAGATCGAACTCTGTAGACTAATTAATTCTTTCCTTCTCATAATAAACATGCATGACTAGTCATCGGTGGAGAAAGTTTAGTCTCCATTTTTGAAGCTAGCATTCTTGACGTGGTTATGATGATTCGATAAATTAAAGTAGTGAGGGAAAAGAATCTGGATATATAATTGAATATTTGAAACCTGTTTTGAGAGAACAAATGTTACAAAACACACTGCTTACTATGTGGAAAGTCTTCAAAGACTTGAGCTGCAAAATCACTTCTCTTGGTGTATGAAGATGCTCAACAGATTATGTAGATAATGAACTGCAGTTTCTCAAAGCTAGAATGTCTCAGAGATTATTGTAATATGATCCTGAGAGAAGGTGTCTTGTATTTTCTGTCAAACATTTTTGTCCGAAAACTGGCATATCTATGATGAGTTTTCTTTAATTATATGTCTGGTTTTGGATTTCTACAACAAATTTGATTTGTTTCCTCTATATGTTGTTATTTAGTGATATTTTCAACCACCCTTTGACACTTAATGATTTTATTTGATTGGAAAATATTTGCATACATGTTTTGCTGATATTCAATCATTACTAGGTCCTGGAGTCTTACTTTTATTCCATTTTATTTCTTCCTTAATAATGTAACATAACATTTTTGTTTCTGCCATTTCCAATTCAAATATTTGGACTTTAATTGCCCTAAAAATGTCCAAAATTGCTTAAAAGTTGAAAAAAGGAATAATTATTTTTTTTTTTAAATTATGAAGAAATGTGAAATGACAAATGATGGGCCAGAGGCCTGTTTAATTTGAAATTCCTCTTAACTTTACAAGATTTTTCTATTAATTTTGTTCACTGAAATTAAACAAAATTACGTTCTTGTTCTTGCATTGAAGAAGAATAAAGTTTACTACTACTCCATTGTTAAAATAACTTGTCGTTTAATGGATGTGGCCATATCCTCATACTTTTCATTTGAGCACCAGTTACCAGTAACAAGTGCTGATAAATATCAAGACATTCAACAACAGTATTTTGGATTGGTAATAATGCTAATGCATTATGAGAACAAATTACTTCTCACAAACCAGTCTCACACTCCATGACATGATGAATTGATGAATGTTAATGTTAATGATTTGAAGGGTTCCTGCACCCAGATATTGGAATTGAATCATTTGTATAATTTTCTTGAAATGTATTTTTTACATTCACTTTTAAAACTTAAAAGATCATATGGATATTTATAACAAATGGAAGAGTCTGTTATTGTTTATTTCTTAGCATCTTTGGGTTGATTCATTATAGTTTTATGATTCTGTTATATTTATTTTGGAAAATTGAACATGACATCTTACCTGCTACATAGTACTTATGTACATATAATTTCATAATGTTCAACTGTATTTGAATTCTATAAAGCATTCATCTGAAGAACAAGGTTATCAGCTTTTAGATACTGCTACATATCTACACCAGAATGTTATTCGAACTTCAGTATTAAAATCTTGTTTTTTGAGTGAACAAAACTCTAAGGATGTACAACAATAAGCATATCACTCTTGCTATAGTGATAGCCTTACCAACTTTGTAAATGTGCAATGGTGGGATTGCGCCTGGTCATCACCAGTGGATTTATTGGGTGATCCTTAATTGCTGCATTATATCCTTCAGAGGGAAGATAAACAGGCAGTCCTGTGTTGTCTATTACAACATGTAAAAGATCATAATTGTCTCTTAGCAAACTTTCACCCCAATCCACTCACTTGTAAAATGAATATTATGATTAGTGTGAAGTAAAGGCCTGATCAGAGTATCATAGACATTGAAATCGATGATTTCATAACAAGAATGGAGACCATAGGCCTAATTCAAGTATTACAATTCCCAGGTATGTTTGCTGCTTAAAAATGGTTCTCACCATAGAAGTAATTAAGGAAAGCACTCTACAATTAATTAGAATATTGTGATTTGGGAGAAATCATCTGTCTTCAAGTTTCCAACATCATCATTCAGAAGTGCCTAAAAATATAGAGTAATTACAATATGAAGCATTGTAATAACAAAAAGAAAGATATTTATGTATTTTGAAATATTTCATTACTTTCATTGAGAATATATACTTCTCTGTCATAAGAATAAGATTTCAAATCATGAAAGTTGGTCTACGTTTGTCTGTGGTATGTTATAGTGATTTTATATGTCTATTGCCATTTTATAGTGAAATCCCATTCAAAATATTTTCTAGCGTCTGGAAAAGGGTATACGGAGTGATAGATTATTTCATGGGCCTTTGTTTTCATTAATATTTTTGTTTTTTCTTCTAATCAATACCATAAACAATCAATATATCTATGTATAAGTAAAAGAGTATGTACTTATGTGTCAGGCACAGATGTAAAAATGACTCAATGTTCTTATTAATAATGGGAGTGGTTAAAGAGTAGTTTGGATTAAATCAGACATGTGAGGGCATTGTTGTTGATCGTTTATGAGGACTCAAGCGCCCCTGAACTCTAGTCAACCCACTGCATAGTCAAGGATTTTTTGAGCGCGTCTTCACTACATACAAGTATTCTGCCCCTTTTGTGAAATATCTCCCGGAATTATTATTTGAATCTGGGACAAGTAAATTAAATTTCTCCAAGATAGTGTCATTGCGAACACATGTCCAAATTTGAGGGAGAATGTTTTAACAGTAGGATTCTTGACAAAGGATGTCTAAACCAGCACATAGAACAAACGCATTCAAGCAATAAAGTCTTTCGTCTATTAGGATTTTTGCACAGCGTGGCAAAAAACATGATTAACAATCACGTGAGCAGTAGTGTGTGATGTGTAATACACTGTAATAGTGATGCCTTGTCAGGTCCACTACTTGTACATATTTCTCTCATCAAAGCAACAAATTCACCATGTGATTTTGTCTGTTGTGTCTTCAATACATGTGCACACATGAGGAAGTGCAAATATAGAAAAAATGTTTCAATGAAAACAGTTTTAATGTTGGAGAAACAAGTACCATGATGAAAGTAAATGAAATTACGAGACTTGAATTTTGAAGCGCTGGCGGTGAGAATTGCTCTGGCATTGTCTGGATCTTGAACTTCCAGTGAAGAATCCAAATGGTCTTGTGGTTTGTATTGCCATTATTTAGTTACAAATCATAACTATAAACTGTTTTTCTGAAGTTATTGTGTATTGTGATTGAAATAATGTGAGGTAAGATTCAGGTATTAATGGCAGGGAAATATTCTGAAACTGTTTGTAACCACTCTGTATTAATTAAGTTTTACGATCCTTATTCGTTAGCACATCAATATAAACAACAGATAATTCTTTATGCCCAAACCTAGTTACTGTAAGATTTAAAGTATATGAATTCATTTGTATTGCATCAAGAATCCATCATAATAAAAATGGACATTGTGAGTTCGTTCAGCATGAGATTCAGTGAGAGAGATAATATGAAGTGCTTGTTGAGAAGAAAAATGTAAATTTTTGTATGCTCTAAAAACATGTGAATTCTAAATTGTGTTTGAATAACACAATTTTGATATGAAGCAAACTGAGAAATTTGTTTTTGGACTTCTGTGTCAATTGTGGAATGTTTAGTTTTTGTAGTAGAATGGCTTTGATGTGTTTGGCTATGCAAATGCATGCTGTATCAGGAAATGTGGCCAGAGAAGAGTCTATTTTGGTGATGCATGTTTACAATTGCAGTTTTCAATTGCCCCTTAAAAATATTACATTAAAATGAGAAATGGGGTTTGTGCCATCTTTTATTTAATCAAGAAAAGTAGATGCACTTATGATGTGATGTCTTCAGTGTTATTGAATGAAGTGCATTGTACATTTTTCTTTCTGCTTTCTTTGTGATGGAAAGGGTTTGAATGTAGATAATGCTCTTAAACAGTGAGTTGGATATGAGACAGATGCAATATGAAAGTCAAAACTACATTCCACAAGAATAAAATTGTTTCTGCATGTATCTGTGGATATACCGTCCTGTGGTAAGTATTTATTAAAATCTTTTTATATCCACATTTATTTATGTATTTTAGTTTCTTTTCAAGTAATATGTGCATGTCCTGGAGAGAAATAAAATTTCGTTGAACTGTAACAATAACTTACCAATTTCTTTATTCTAAAGGACTATCTTTGCAATTTGAAATACAATATAAAATTTGGATGCTCTTTAAGAGTAAATACATAAATTCAAAGGAAACAAGTTTAAATGGGGGAAAAAACTTGGATGTATCTTGGAAATAGATGTTTGAGTTCATGTGTCATTATTAAATTGAATGTCCTGATATTAAATATGCTTTGTAAGTATTTTTAATTTAAGACCTTTAAATGTATTAAATTGTAAAATATTTCTGAAAGTACTTTATAAACCTTGGTTTAAGGATCATGAATAATTTTGCATATTTTTCTCTTTTTGACTAAACTTAAATAGTGTGTTTTGCAACTAGTTTATAACGTTATGCTTTATTGCATAATTGTTTGTTTTGAAAATGTGCAATTTTAGGAGTGAGTTTTCAAATTTTAATGCAATATAGCAACCAAGTTGCAGAGGCTATTTATTTTGTATAACAACATTATAAGTTTAGAAAAGAACCAAAATTAATTTTGGAAATAAATTTCAAAAGCAGTTCTGAAGTTGGCATTATAAGATGTTGGTATTGCATCATCATGCAGGGAGCACAAGCAATGAGGGCGATCACTGAGGTCAAGCTGATCCATAAAATGGCATTATGAACAATTTCTTGCAACAGTAACAGTTGATTTATAAAGCTGGTGTTCGAAAAATTATTGTACATGTTTTATTCATGTTTCTAAAAGTATTAATGCTGTAAACAGCATTTAATGCTTTTTGGACAGACAAGAATCACAGCTATGATTTTGTCATTATAAAACAGTACAAAGTAATACTTAACAATATACATAATGTGGTAATCCTAGACAATTATGTTGATTTCAATATTGCATGATGGGTTTCTTTTGTTTGTACACTGCTACTTATGGAACCTTCAACTGCTTCAGTCACATGGGGTCAGAGAATTTTTTAATTCTTTTCTGCTGGGGCACTGCATGTTTGGGGAACTCTTGTAGTCATGTATTGTACCAGCGATGATTTTCCTGTAAATCCATTGTATGATTACAAGCATGTAAAGAAAGTGTGGTTATGTAATTTGTTGAAGATGTTTTCCTGTGTGTCTACGGGGTACCTGTACTTCTGACGTTTACTTGAAATGTGTGTGCTGAAAGTAGGAACTTTTTATCTTATAACAGTCTGACCTTCAGATTTCAGATAAGTCTCCAAGTTGGGTAAGTTTTTTGGTATAATTAGTTGGCAACAGAACAACACTTAATCAGTACAATGAAGTTTTCTGGATGTCTTCGACATATTCTCAAGTAATTGGTCATAGATGAGTTTTTGTTTACTTGCAGTATATTTTTGATTGATGTCTAATTATAGTATAACTAATTTGCTTAAAAATTTCACTTGTAAATAGTAGTGTTCGAATGAAAAGAAATAGATTTTCAAATGAAACCTCTTTTAAGCACGATGCCATTGGAATTATTGGGTAATATACTGTGCTCACAGATAATTTCCTTTTACACCGTACCTTGCCTGCAGTTTACATATTCTCCTCGGTGACACATTTTTCATTTTCTTTTCTTGAAACATGACATTTACTGTTAACGTTAACATCCCTTTGGGGCTGCATTTTTGTTGCACAATTGTACAGTTCATGAACACTTGTCATGTAGAGCTTAAAGGGATCCTTCTTTCACTTTATTGACCTTTTGTAGTTGTTGCTTGACATCTTTTATTTAATAATTGGGTGCTTCTTTCATTTTTGTTCAAAATTGAAATTGTTCTTTATTCTGTCAATTTTGGATTTCTTTAAAAGCCAATATTTTTAATTAAAGTCCTGGCATGTCTCTTGAAGGGGGAAAAGAACTTATATTACATTCAATTCATTTACTTATGATTTTAAAGTTCGCTTACAGATTAATCTTTGTTGTGTGACTTCACTAATTGAAATTTACTTGTGTTAGATGAGGGTAAACGCCCTATTTTTGAACGGGAAGAAATAATTCAAGGCAATCAAAGAAGTAAGTATGATCCTGGACCATCCTCACATCGTCTTGAAGAACATCAACGTATTGTTGCAGTTATTTCTAATCCTCCGCACACTCAAACATCAGGTAGAGTATCTTTTTGTACACTGATGCATGTGTAGGTGTTCAGTAATGTGTATTTACCCATTTCTTTCCAAATTGGGAAATACTCAATTTATATAATTAATTTTAGTTAAATATAGATTAAAAGTCTCCAAAAATAGAAAATCCAATTTGCTAGAAATATTGTGATTCTTGTTTGAGGCTGGACGGAATGTTGCGTATACACAACATTGGGCGTTATCCAGAAAGAAAGTGTACAAACCGCTTTTTAAAGAAATGTTGGTATTTTCTCAATTAATGTCCACGAATTTTACTGATATGCAAACAGAATTCAAATATATGCGTGGAGGTGTAAAATCCAAATGCAATTTAAATATATTTGACATTTTTTTACATTCCAAAATTGTCCCATTCTTATGAACATAACATTGTCTGCATGCATTCTTATCGCCACTAACGTGTATAATCAACATGGGCCTTTTATCTTCCTCTCATTCTCTTCTTACTATACTCCCCTAAATTTCAATGGTAGTATCAGATGGCAATTTGGGTTTCCATTATCTATATTTTTATTAGTAGTCCCCTTGCTTCTAAGAAAAGAGAGTACTAGTTTGGACTTAAAATCAATACAATTTTAGAGTATTTTCTGTTGTTAGAGTGTAAATATTCCTTGTAGGGTCTCTAACAAGTCAAAATCTCATTATGCTTCTTAATCATGTATTTATGCACAACTTTTGTTTCAAAATAATTTGTTTGGCTTCGAAGCAACCAGTCTGATGTCCTTTTCTCTCAGTTGCCATAACTCTCTTTGCATACAATTCTGCTTCTGATAAATGACAAAAAATGTGTAATACATAGAGACGTTTGTCAAGAAACAGCCAATGGTGTTCTTATTTTCTTTAAGGATTTTTGCCAAATTGCAAATTAATTAATCTATTCGTGCCCTTTTTGAAGTTTCACCATGAATATAAAATCGTGGTTTCAAAATTCATTTTACCTGTCAATATACACCACATCAAGAACCAAATGTATATCTTATTTGACGTGTTTTAGCTTAATGTCGCCCCAAGTATGAAACTATGCTCATGAGTACAGATAAATTCTGGATTGCAATTGCCTTATGTTCATTCATCAAAGAATGGGCTCAATTTTGCAGATTCCTATTCTTTACCTGTGATTTTATTGACCGAAATGTGTAGATACCATTTTATATCTTCAGACTTGTTTCAAAACTTTCTTTTTTTCACAACTGGTATCTTCAAAAGACCGCACAAGCTGTTTCACGTATGGAATCTGGCCATTCGCAAATATGCCAGGAAACTCCCAACGTTACCTAAATGCAACGCAATATTTATTTGTCTGAAACAATTGTTTTGAAAATTACATTATACTCAAACATCGACACTTTTATTTCTACATATTATATTTCACAGTGTGTTCGAAGAAATTCACATTGATTTTGATCACCAATTTCAAGATCAAAAGACAGATATTGTAGATTAGTGTATAGGAGAAAAAATTAAAAATGGGTATTCATGTAATACTTATTTATTACATAGTTTTGAAGTCATTAAGGATTATATATATGGTACAATAAATTACAGATGCTTTCAACAAATTTTATAGTTAAAGTAAAATAGTAAACATTGCGTTGTGTTTGCTTTACACATTGGCAAGAAATGGGTTACTAATTTTAAGAAAATTTCAAATAAGAATTTGATTGGATAATGTAATAGCATGTGGAAAATTAGTTTAATTTTTGAATGATTCATGCAGGTGGCCCCAGGTACGAATCACCTGGTCGACATAGTTCATCCCATGCTCCAACTACATATTATGGAGGGGATCGAGAACACCGAGGCTCATCAAGAGATTATGTTCGTTCAAGAGATTATGAAAGAAGCCATGGCCCTGGATCAGGTTTTGAGCCAAGGGATAAAAGTAGAGATGATCATTTTGAAAGGTATGAATCATTTCTTTATTTACATATTTAATTTATTTTATTGGGAATTTTAAACTGGTGATATAAGAAAAATTACAAAATAATCTCTAGTAGACAAATGTTTCTCTAAATATATGTTGTCCTTTTATCTGTCTGAACACCAGCGGAAAAAACCACAAATAACCTTTTTATATTGGCATTGGAGTGAAAATAGAAAACAATATTTTTTGAAAGAATTTTATTAACATCTATTTTTAGGGAAAATTGTCTACTAATGTTGATTGTTATTTTGTAGCAATTTATTTATGCAAATCTTTTTAAGGGATAAAAAGAAATGTCGAGATGTAATTTTAATATAATGTTGAGTGTCTTTGCAAATGCTGTTTAAAAGACTGTTCAGAGTTCAGCTTGCAAATTACCACCAATCAGTGATCTACTTTAATTCAACACATCACTTCTCTTCGCATCCTTCATCTCCTGTGATTATCCTCTGCTTGTGACAACCTCCGTGTTCGGCTGCTACGACTACAGCTCACCGTTACATACTACTAGCTCATGGATTTACCGTGTTTTGCTAGTGTTTATCTGCATATCGTGTTACCAATACTGGGATTTTGCAACTCAGCATTAAATTTGTGTTTCTACGGACTTCATATATTCCACTTCACCTTCAAGTCTGCATTTTAAACTACTGATCCTTCGAGTCAACGTGTTTAACCACTGAACATTTATATCTATGTGTAACTGCTGAAAGTTTAAATCTACATGTAACTATAGAACATTGAAAGCTACTTGTTACGTCTGAACAAAAGATGTGTAGTGTGTCGTGCAATTGTGCATAAATGCCGAGCCTTCAAATCAGCATGTTTAAGTCAACCATCAACTCGTCACTTTTACCACAGGTTCTCCGTTTCCCTGTGGTACAACTGGTTCTTCAGCATCATGTTTACCACACAGGTTTTTAGACCACTCTACCATCCCAAATTAATTTTAAAACTAGATTTCCATGATCCTCTCAATAAGGACAGTATTGCTTCAATTATTTGTTCAGGTGTAGGTTTAGGGGTAATAAGTTTTGATTATTCTAGTATGATTCATGTCAATATGCCTCAAACTTGTATCTCTGCTCTTATAACGATTATATTTGCAAATAACTACCTAATTTTTCACAAATCCTAGTTTTACTGTTGAAATATGTAGTAGCAAAGAATTTTAATAATTTGTAACAATTTATACTCAATGATACATTATATTCTAGGCAAGATTATGTAACCAAATGTAATGGCCTGCCTGGAAAATTGTACATCATATAAAATATTGAATCTTATAAGAAATTGTGTATCTTGAAACTAGTTTAAAGAAGTGTTTATGGTTTTTATTGTTATAGTTCTTTATTATGTAAGGGCTGGTAACATTATTAATATGAACTTTATTGGGACTCCGTTGCAGAACTTGTGTTGACAAGTGGACCAAAAGAAGATAAGGCGTGTGAATATTTGCAGTGTTCAGAAGTGTTAAATAATATCAGCGTGTGCAAGGGCCAATGGTGAGGTGGCTCCAAATTGTAAGACTGCTCACGGGCCAAGGGGGTTTGGGAGCAGTCCGCAGCGATAAGTCTAGATCTCAATTTTATATTCTTCTTCCTTCTCTGATGCTTTGGATTTCTTTAAAATTCTATTTGTTCAGTATTTGTTTTAAAATTATTGTCTAGGTTTATGTTTTAATTTTTATGAGACTTGCTTCCTGGAAACAAAGTTAAAATTCAGTGGTTCTCAAACTAAGGTTCTGGTATCTCTTGAGAAATGCAAAAACATAGGTAACCATACCATTGACACAATAAATTAACGTGAAGAACTTACATAATGATGTACAGTTGCAGGAAGACCTTGAATGTGTGTGTGTCTGTTTTAACTCTGAACCTCTTTGATTCTGTTAAGGAGTTAATTTCAAAAACCGCTGTTTGGGTGGTTATTTGCAATGATCTTTGCACTGGCTTCTCCTTCTTTTTTCTTTTCTTCCTTTCTTTCTTTCTTTCTCTCTCTTTCTTTCTTTCTTTCTCTTTCTTTCTCTTTCTCTTTCTTTCTCTCTTTCTCTTTCTTTCTCTCTTTCTCTTTCTTTCTCTCTTTCTTTCTCTCTCTTTCTTTTACTCTTTCTTTCTCTCTCTCTCTCTTTTTCTTTCTTTTACTCTTTCTTTGTCTTTCTTTCTCTTTCTTTTTCTTTCTTTCTTTCTCTTTTGTCTTTCTTTCTCTTTCTTTTTCTTTCTTTCTCTCTTTCTTTCTCTCTCTTTCTTTCTCTCTTTCTTTCTGTTTCTTTCTTTCTCTTTTTCTCTCTTTCTTTCTCTCTCTCTTTCTTTCTCTCTTCCTTTCTTTCATTTTCTTTCTTTCTTTCTCTCTCTCTTTCTTTCTCTCTTCCTTTCTTTCTTTTTCTTTCTTTCTCTCTCTCTTTCTTTCTCTCTTCCTTTCTTTCTTTTTCTTTCTCTCTCTCTCTTTCTTTCTTTTTCTTTCTTTCTCTCTCTTTCTTTCTTTTTCTTTCTTTCTCTCTATCTCTCTCTTTCTTTTTCTTTCTTTCTCTCTATCTCTCTTTATTTCTTTCTTTCTCTTTCTTTCCTTCTCTTTCTTTCCTTCTTTCTTTCTTTCTCTTTCTTTCTTTCTTTTTTTTCTTCTTCTGAACCTTAGAAGCAAAGAGGGGAAACACGATTGCACGTAGGCAGTGCCAGCTGTGTTCTGAATGAGACCTGGCAGCACCAAACCTATACTGTTATCAGTTGGTCAACAGGCACATATGTTCAGTGTGTAGTTGCTACAAACACTGTGCTCCTATGCTACACAAACACACACGCACACACACAGGCCAGGAAAGACAGAATGAGGTTAGTCAGGTGATGCATGGAGGATGGGAGTGCCCACGATGGCATAAGAATGAACCACTATGCCCAAGTGGGATTTCAGCTCTCACCCCTTCTGTTCGAGAGCCACTACACTGCAGATTTCATTTTCTCCAAACAAATTAAAAGCAGATTTGGTTACCTAAGTTTAATTTTGAACCAGTACTTTCTCTAGAGGTTTTCAAAATGGATGAAAAAGACAAAAGAACTTAAGAATCACTGCTGTATTTAAAATTGTTCCTGTTATTGCATGTATTGGGTAATATGAGGGGCATTCAAAAAGTTCCCAGAATATTGATTCAGCATGCTAACGTTATAACCTGTGGCAATGCTAACGTAATTACTTGTGAAGAGGAACCCTTGCCTTCATACACAACATGCTCCATTGTTCCTGCCATTATTGGAAGCAGCAGTTCTTTGGCTCCTTTCAGCATCTGTCAGAGCTGATACATTGAATTTGATTTGATGTTCTCCACAGTTAACCATGCAAAATTGCTCCTTGAGGCCTATTATCAGAATAGAGATCCGCCAATAGTCACTTGAAGCAAGATCTAGAGATAAGATCAAGATCTCTAACATATCCAACCGCTTGAGTTGTTCATCCAATGTGATTTTGATCACATTTTTGTCGTCATTTCTCTTTATGTTTAGGGCATTTTTAAAGCACTTTCAAGTACATTTTATTGATCATTTTTAACAAGGTTTTAGGTCATCAAAATCTGCCTGCTTGTTATCATGATGCAGACACCACGTTCCTTGTTTCTTGGTGTGTCACTTTCTTTCAAACCTTAGTCGCCTCAGAACAAATGGACGTGTCTTCTCCAAATCGTTGTATAAAATGACATGAATTGATCGCTCTACAATACAAACTTCGAGTGCCAACTCCACAATTGTCATTCATCGATCATCTGGAATCAATTGTTTCACTTTTGCAATCATTTATTTCATCACTTCGAGGTGGTGGTCTCCTGCTGCTTGTCATCCACTAGCCTCTCCTACCTTTTGTTAAACCATGCAAACCAGAAGTAAACTGTGGGTTTTTTTTTTCACTGTAAACTTGCTGCAGGGCTGTGGCAAGGGCAGATAATGTCTCTCAAGCCAATTATCCCAGTTTTCCCTTGAACTTTGTATAAACTGCTATTCGGACTGCAACATCACATCGACGGAGTCCCCTTACCTCAACATCACAAAGAGCAGCAAGATCCACTGCACTGAAATATGCCCAGCCCCCTAACACAAGAATGTGGTAGCTATCTTATCGCCAGTTCAGTGGCGGGAAGGCAATTCTGGGAAGTTTTGAATGCCCTAATTATCACAATTTAAGTACAAGGCTGCAAAAAGAAACAGAAGCTTGTTGGGTAAAGTAGGATGATAATAATAATAATAATTATTATTATTATTATTATGATTATTATTACTACTATTATTGTCATTCTTAATTTTTAAGAGTACATACATAAATTAATATTGTGTCATAGAAGTTATTAGTTGCAGTGCGATTTTCATCAACATGCCTGTATACACAAAATGAGAAAGTGACAGATTTTAACATTATGACGATTTCAATGGTAAAATTAACTGATGTATGAAACTTATAAAGAGGAGTGTGTTGTTTAACACTCCATGTATAGTCTGTGTAAAATGAGTAGTGTAGATTACATGTAGGAAACTTTCTTAGACATAAAATTATAGCCTATGGCACAACTCTGGTATAGAGTGTGTAATGCTTAAAAAATCAATGTCAAGATTTTGAGAGAAATACTTTTTTGAGGTCCCTGATACCAGAAACATGATTGTTCAAATTAACATGAAAATTTTTGTATATGCAGAGATATTTTGTGGACAAAACTTTCTGTTTTAGGGCACTTGAAAACTCACAAAACACATCCTCGTGTATCTTGATTTCGCAATTTACTGGAACGCTATCAATGTAGCTAACGTGAGCGTTGAAGATGTTTTTTTAATCTTTAAACCTTGAAAGCTTGGGGGAGAATTACAAATAAAGGAGTATGTACACACAGTAATGTAATATTTGTATTATGAGCAGTATACTTGAAAAACATGCTAAAAATATTGAAAGGAATGTGTTGGATTGTGTTTTTGGGAGGGGGAGAAATGAATAAATAAATGAATTACATGTAGGACCCCTTAAAATCAAGAGATCAAGTAGTTCAAATTCACAGGGCCTAAGAAGGTAATTTGGAAAAGGGTCTCGTGCACCATTTACTTTTAATATTGTTCACGAATATTCTTGGAAGAGGACATTACAAGAAACTCCTTTCCAGCATGGGGGGGGGGGATGTCCATCAACATTTTGAGATTGATTTTTTGAAATGATTTCAATACTTTATACTACATATGAGAGAAAAGAAAACTTAACATTTGATCTAAAGTCACTTTTTCACTGCTGTTTTATAGCTTATATTTCTTAAGGAAATGTATGTCCATTGTTTTTTGTATTCCTACCTCAACTGGTTGCTGTGTGATCCTGTTTCCTGTTCTTTATGAAGATGAATTGTGTGCAACCATTAAATACTTTAAAAAAACATTATCCCAACCTCTCCACCTTCCAATAAGAAATGTTTTGTTTAAAGAATCATGTTTCACACAGAATGGTGTAACACACATGTTTACAGGAGAGAAGACTTACGTCATGATCTTGAATCTCGACGCCGTGACGAGCCAAGATATATATCTCATGGAGAAGGGATGCGATCTTATGATAAAGGGCGCGACTATCGAGAAAGTGAAAGGTGAAGCATTATTCCACTACAAAAATTATTATGTGTTTAAAATGAATTCTTAAAAATGTAACACTGTTTGTGCAGGGGTTCAGATCTGCGCATGCGAATCCATGACAAAAGGTCAGATAGACATGAAGACCATGAGATGGGTCGTCACCATTCTATGGAACGTCATGAATTGGAAAGAGAGAGGGACAGGGACAGAGAAAGGGAGAGGGAGAGAAGACCAATGATGCAGCCATCTCCGCCTGGTGATAGGAGACGCGGTGAGTTCAGTGAACCGGCAAATCTTGATGTTTTGTTTTTGAAGAGACAGAAATGAAGACTGAATACATGTTTTTTTTTAAAAAAATTATAATTTATATATAGCAGGTGCATGTGTGAAAGGGGATGTCTGTTTTTTGTCCATAACGAGTATGCTAGGATATTGCTTTATTACAGTACCATCATTGAGTTCTTTCATCATCATCATAATCATATTCATATTCATCATTTCGTAATCATAAAAGCCAAGACCAAAAGAAACTGAAAACTAATATGGGAAAGTCTATGCCATTCTGTAGCACCTTTAGTTACTTTCTCACATACACAGTATGGATTTTCATATTGTAATGCTGCTAAGTGCCAAGATAGTGAAGTAATGGTGCAGTAAAAAGTGCTGATAGTTTGACAAAACATTTTTTTTTATTATGAACACCTCATAACATGAAAGTGTTGTTTCTTTTCTTTGTACTTTATAAAATTCAAATAATTGAAATGAAATTGGGGACAATCTTTACTACTAGTGTTGCTACAACAGCACATACTTTCTCGCAATATTGCAATGTTATCGTTATGTATGGTGGAAGCCCATAATGCGTCTAATTTTTAAGAGCTATGAGCTAAATTTGTACAACACTTTATCTGAGGTGAAAATCTCTATTTTCAATTCTGGAGTTTTGAATAATTTTTGCAATTTTTGAAGAAAAAAAAAATTGCAATTCTTGAAAATGGGATTAGCATAATATTTTTTACCATCCCTTATTACATATGTGGAGAAAAAAGGAAGAAAACATTTAGGACAGTTTTTTACGAAAAAATCATAAATATTAAGCCCATATTATCCAAAAACTACTCTTTTCCAAAAAATGTGCATGACTTCTTTAAAGAGATCATTTTGAACAATATACTTTGCCTTAGGCAAAATTCTCTGTCTTAAGTTTTGTAGTTTTAATGTGGTTTTGCATTTTTTGAAAAGTATGGTATATTAAGGAAAATGATATGCTGCATCACTCTTTTGCTCTATTCAACAAGAAAATTTCTTCTTCTCCTTCTTTTTCTCTTTCTCCTTCTCCTTCTCCTTCTTCTATTGAATTGAATTTGCCTTATTTTACGTGGCGAGACTCGGGCCATCAGGCCCGCTCTTCCGTCTGACCACGCAAATTTCGCTACGCTCCTTTTCATCAACTAGCAGAGAAAGGAGGTATTTCTTGGGCGAGAAACAGGCGATTTGAATTTAGCTCAGAGGCGTCATTTAGGATTGAGGATCTTTTACATGCAAGTAAATCTACTAACATGGGACAGCCGGCTTTACTTCCCCTCCGAAGGAAGGCGTACGAAGGACTTTTTCGCCCTTAAAAATCCACGGCTTCAGGTTTGAACCCACCAACTTGGGTACAACAGTCCAGTAACTCTAACAGTTACTTTCTCTTCTTACATTACTTAGTGTGAGAAAATGAAATTCCAAAACAAGCTTTTCTCAAAAAAGTGAATTTGCTCATTTGCAAATGTGGCAAAGTCTGCTTATAAACAAGGCTCATGTCCAAATTTCATTGAAATCCCTGAAATTTTTAAAATTGTTTTCATTTAAAATCATTAAGAAAATATAATGTGGCTCTATTATTAAATTGCGCAAATGGTAGATTAAACATACTTATTTTACAATACTTTGAAATTGAAAACGTGTATCTAAATGGTGCATTGAATCCCAGGTTATGGTTTGCATATGGTGTATCAATAACTGCTCACTCGCATAATCGTGTGCTAGACAATGGAATTTTCTACTTAATTTTTCAAGCATGATCTATACAATCAATTTCTCTTGTTACCTATTTATAGGTAATTGTTATAAACTCTATAGGATGTGAGTGAAGAAATGTTCAGAGTACTTGTGATTTCCATTTAGTCGTGTGATAAAATCTATGTGAAGTGTTTCCATGGAGCATAAATAAAAAATTTCTAAAGAATGCTGTCCTCTACTTGTATGTTATTTTCATTTACACAACTCACAGACTATTTTTATTGACATTAACATCTCTTCCTTCACAACGTTTCAGAGCTTATTGTGGCTCCATCATCAAGTAAAACACATTCATTATTCCAACAACAATCCACCGCAAGAACACATATCACAATAAATTGTCTACTTTAAAATCCTTCTTATTACAATACTTTACTGTAAATAGCAGGTCAGAAGATAGGAAGGAACTAATAAAGTGTTAGTTTTAGTTTGTTCTGTGATCCCTTCAGAACCAGATTTAACAAGTAACTCAGGGGAATAGGAATTATATTAGCAATACAGAGACCCTAAAATGCCATCAAGGCAAAATTAATATTAAGTTCATTGATTGCTTGAGTAATTTCTAAATTTTCCATAGTAATTGAAGAATCATCATAATTTTTACGAACAATGAATTTACATTATTTCATGTACAGACCAACTGAAAATAATTAGCAAATAAATCAACATCTTTTAAATATGCTTTATAATATTGTCAAGAAAGGAAATTCTCTCTTTTGATAAAGGTCTTCAGACAATTTATTTTCTCTGCCTATAAGGGCATACCCCTTTCAACGTATGGTAACTGCCTCCTAATCACCCATAATATTTGATTCCCACTTAGTTCATATTTCTTACAAGTATGCAACTCACGTTTTTTTGTAGGTCCAATGGAATATCGGCACATGGGAGATGGGGATCGTAAAATGAGGGGTGACATGCATATGGGACCTGGATCTCATGGACCTGGTGGCCGCCGCTACGAAGGATCCGATCGTTTCCATCAGGAACCTGAGTTTGGCCCTAGGCCAGATCGTTTCCATGGTTCAAAACCATGGGATATGAATCCTGAATATGTGCCTAAGGGGCGCGCCTATTTTGAAGTATGTTACGAGAATTTACATTTTGTATGTTAAATGTGTTTATTATTGTGTAAAATTCATACTATATTTACTCATTTAGATTCTACATACAAGGTGTTTATTCTTAAACAGGCATTACAATAACAAGTTGGTTTTTTGTTTGTTTTTTCAGCATGATAACCGAGATGAAATGCGTATGCCAACGCGTGGACGTGGGAATATGGGAATGAGGGGCCAATTTCGTGGGAGAGGGATGATGCGTGGAAGAATCTTTCGTGGGGTGGGTCAGTCGCGAGGCTATATGGGAGGGCGTGGAACTGGTCGTCGAGGTGGATACTTACCACGTAAGTATGAGTTATAGGCCAATTTGTAATGAAAACTAGATCAGATTTGTGTTAAATGCATGAAAAAACATTGTGTAGCTGCTGTTAAAACTGACAATTTGAATAGAGCATGTATGATATATGAATTTTTTTTTAATGTAAGGAGACTTCTCAGTGCCTAAACGTAAATAAAGTATACTGGTCCACAAACTTGTGCACCTCTAACTGTCGTGTGTTTCAATGAAGTTTATTAATTTTAAATTAATGAATTTTGTTTGGAAATAAACCAACAAACAAAATGTAATTCAATTATATAATGTAAATCTGTATTATATTTGATTTAAGTAGGTTTTGAATTGCATAGTTTTATTCTTATTGAAATTTAATTTTGTTTAAATATTTTGTTGGGTTTTAGTCATAGCATAAACAGTTTTGTGCGCAAATCAGCTTTGAATTCTTGTTCAGTACATGTCGTCCATGCACAAGAAAAGTGAGGTTTTGCAGTAGAACAATTTTTCCTGAGAAGTTCTGTTTATTTCTCAAAGGCATAGTTTGACTCTCTGTACTGGCTATGTTGTGATCTATATTACATTTTTTGCTAGTAAAACATAGTCTTGGAACAAATTTTTTCACTTCAATGAAAAATGGGAATTTTGCAGATGTGTTATATTGTGCACTGACAATTCAAATTTCTTGATTTTTTAATATCTGAGAATTCGTATGTTAAAAGTTTAAATTGAATTTGTTGAATGTGCTTTCAAACATTGCATACAGAAAGGTTGTTTTTCTAGTTATTTCTGATTCTTACAACCTGCTACTTCCCTCCCCCTCTTTAAATAATGTAATGTTGCATTATTTATTTTTATATTGCAGAGCTTGAAAGTATTGTGTATTAGGCGTATCTAATTTATACCTCTGTTTACAATTTCTTTGTTAGTTGAACAAATGTTCTCATTGTTAGTTCACATTTTGTTGCTTTCACCCCCCACCCCTTTTATAAAATGTGTTATTCTTCAGAATTCATGTTTGTATTTCTTAAGACAGTTGTAGAAATTTAGTTCACTGAAATCTCATTATAAAACAAATATTAAATATAACTATTTGATACATCAAAGTAAATGATAAAATTAATATTTGTAACTAATTCAACAGCTCTGAATATGTTGAACGCAGAACAGATGGGTGGTTATTCTCATTCTTGTAATGCCTTCTGCACATTAACTTCACATTTTGTTGCTGTTTTGGTTTGCTGGTCTCACATTTCTATGAGTTAGTTTGGGATTTTGGTACAATATGAATATAATGTCTGGCTCAGAGCCCATAATCCCAAAGTTAACATGGCTGACAGCACTGTTAAAGGTCAGTCCAACTGGCCGGCACAGGACAAAGGAGTGCCCACACGACTCACTGGGCACGACTGTAGCAGTCAAAGTGTTAAACTTTAGAAATAAATTAGCTTTGTAATTAGACAATCCATTGTCAGGTTTCCATGGTTGTTACAAATCACAGACTTCATGCATCTGATATTTCCATTACTTTTTTGAATACCACTAGAAAACGGTGTCTCTGATCCTGTGTTTTCTTTGAAAATTCTACTTTTAAAGAGGAGAAAACCTGTTAAAAAGAAGGTAATAAAAGCAAATCCTTTTTTGTATGTTGGCTTTATGAAATCTGTTGAAACTTTTTGTGGTTTTACTACTTGAACCCCCACAGGCTTGTACATTCAGGACTGTACTGAACTAAGTTTCTACTGTGCACAAGATTTGCCTTAACGATAGGATTTAGGTGTGTTGTGTATGTGTGTGAATGTGAGGCTGGATGTTTGTATATTACTTCATTGTGTTCCATTTTGCAGGAGGATTTTTCAATATGTACTGATGATAGCAGGCCTTCTTACTTCACTTTATTTCTATTTTTGAAAGACTGAGAGATTAGCTTCTTTGTTTTCAGTGTTTTACAGTTTTCTTCTCATATGTTGTTGCAAATCATGAGATAGATTTTACCTTGATAATACGAATGTTGTGCAAAGAATATTTTTTTTAACTCCATGAGAGGAAGAAAGTATTAATGTATTTGACTACAGAGTATGTATAAATGTTTTATATGTAGTAGATGCTAGTTTCTGCTACAAGCAAGAATATGTATATAAGTAATAAGAATGTAGTTTAAACATACCATAGCCAGTGTTTTTTTGTGTCTACAAGTACACAAAAATAAAACAGGTGTAATATTTTGTAAGTATTTTAAGTATCATATTTCATTCAAGGGTTCATATTGATATGTGAAACAAGGCCACTACAAGTTGATTCAAACTTGCAGATGAAGTTAAGGGGGTTCACATTAACATGCAGCTGCATCAGGGCTAATGGCACTGGTGGGTCTGGTTGCAGGATATAAGCGGAGTTCACCTCACTGGGAGCATGATCTGTTTGACAACACGTCGCCCAGTCATGGCAACAATGAGTTTAGCAAGTGACTTCAAGAACTCGGCAAACAAGTGAAACTGAATTAGATATAAAAATGTTACCATTTTGTGGCCATATTTTTAATGGAGAGATTGTTATTACTTTTAGTACCCAAAGGTCAATTATTTTAACAAATGTGTTTACCATTGAAACAGTTTATTTTCGTATTAATTTCATCGATTTATGTACTGATAAATGGAGTATGGGCATTGTAAATAGATTTAGGTAGCTGTCGTCCAGTGTACTGTTTCTTGTAAGTGTTTACTGTCTGTGCTGTAACTTATGTTGCGTTATGTTTGGGTTAAAAATTGTCAAGCAGATTCTGCTCCAAACACGGTGGACTGACTGCCTTAAAGGCATTCTACTTGCAGTTCATTTTTCCCTTTGATTTGATGATATTTATCATCATACATTACTGCTAAGCTCTGTGGTTCTGAGGTTGTGTAGTAGAGCAATTTTTGTATGTTAATGTTATCTGTTGAATAACTCTGGCAGATAATTGATTTGACTGATGTACACAAAATTACTTCCAATGATAGGTGCATTCATGTAAATGTTTAGTAAATAAGTCTTGCCAGATGTGTTGACAGTATTACAAAATAATTACTACAATAGCATGTCAGAATTGTATTTTGATTTTTGAGATGTCATTTCCTTTCAATTTTGCTTTTTTCTTAAGATTCCTCCTTAATGTGTTAACTCCAAACCCTCTTGGGATTTAAAGGAAATATTATGTCAGCAAAATGTGTCTATCAATGTGCTTCAAACATTGTGGCTTCATGTATTTTTGATTGATGTAATGTTTAAATGGTTGGAATGGAAATCATATCCACCAGTATTTTAATGTATAGTTGATGTATCACTTGTTCTCATGTGTTATGCCAAACTATGAATACATATGTCTCCAATTAATGTTTCTTCACATTGTTGTTATGGCAAGAAAATATACTGCTGAATATATTTTAAAAAAAACAAAAAACCCGGAGATCAATATTAATGTGTTGATTATTTTATTGTATTTGTCGAAAGACATAATATAATCTACAGTTACTGTATAAATGTCACAAATGTAATGTGTCATTGAAGTTATGAATGCTCAATCAACTGATATACGGTAACATTCAGTTTATTGATAGGTATAAAAAATATATTTACTTCTATATTACTGCAAAGCGCAGTATGTTTTCAAAGAATTTATCTTTTGTTCTTGAATTACTTTTTAATTTTAAGATAAATTTCTTGTATGTACTATGTGTTCCTTATGTGAAGTACATGAAAATAAAATTTCTTTATATTTAATTTTGTGTATAATATGATTAATGTGATACCCTATCCTAATTCCTTCCCAATTCTGGCCACTGAGCAGTGTCACAGGAGCACATGGTCTAAGATGTGTGTACCTAGAGACTACATGACAATCCTCTTGATAACTGACTGTAACGAGACATGACATGATGTTAAATGTAGAATTACTTCTAAGTGCAAATCTTAATGAAGTATTACTCATCTGTGCACTATGTTTGACCAGGGGTTCTTAGAAACGCATTGTGTCAATCTAAAGGCAACATTAAAAAGAAAAAGAAAAATTAAAACCTCAGAGACTTGCTGAAGTTGTTTGATGTTCGATTAGAAAGGAATTATGCAATAACATGGGACTCACTAGTATACGTTCAACTTACGGTCCATTGTCGCTAGTTTGCGCCCAACTTAAAGTGGTCTTTCAACAACAAATGCAAAACAATAAAGCTATCTAAAAAGGTTAAGCTTGGTTAACAGGACAATTTCCGATGCCTTTATAACCTGCTCTGTCAACTCTGCAAACAAATTTGCAGCGCATTACTCCAGGCGAAGGATAGGAGACCCTATCAATGGAGCAGGTCTTGATTTGGAGCACAGCAGGTGGCTAAGATAGATGCAAAATTAAGATTAACAAGATACAACACCATATGCTTTCTGAGAGGCATCAGAAGATCCTGCCACACTCACAGAGTGGAGTATGGCTTATGGCTTTGCATGGAAATACATTGATGAAACTGTAACAGTTTCATTCAGCAAGGACAGTCTGTGACAAGTTAGTTCATAACCAATTGGAGTATCCCAATTTAAATGCAAAGACATCCATATTTGTAAAAAGAGCTTTAACTTAAGGAGTGTAAAAGACTTACCAGGTCGTTGGTTGAGGATATCAGATGCAAGACAACACGTTTAGGGAGGCATGAGAAGTACAAGGTATCGGGAATTGAGTAATATTTGCTGAATGTACTGCAAAGCTTGTCATAGCCTAAGATTTTGTGAGTAGTGGCAAAAATCGAAGGAGTTTGGCTGTTGTTTATCGTGGCAAGGAAAGATGCAGAATTGCTAATTACTTTCCTCATTAAAATGAGCTCCTTTTAGATCCATATCAATTCTTGGAAACAAAGATGAAGCATTGTGTGTGTGTGTGTGTGTGTGTGTGTGTGTGTGTGTGTGTGTGTGTGTGTGTGTGTGTGTGTGCTCGCGTGCGCGCGAGCGTGCGTGTGTGCGTGCGTGTGTGTGTCCGGTATGCCATTCATTTGTTTCGATAGATTGGCTATTACGTTGCCTTCATTTCGGTGCGAGCAGTGGCACAGTTCAGACCTACGCGCACAGCCCTGCGCCTCGCCTCGTATCTGTGTTCCAGTGAAAGTTAAAGTGCTACAGTAACAGCTATCAACAACTCTCACTAATTGTGTGGTGCTTATATTCTAACAAATTAGAGCAACATTTTCAACCGAAAACGCTGGCATTCGCCAGTGTATTGTAGATGCCCTCGCCGAGTTCTACCTGACCGAGGGCGAAATGGAGGTCGCTTACCATGAAAGCGACGCCCGTGAAACATCATTCCTACAAATTCCAGAGCATCTACTACAACAAAATCAACCAGATCAACGGTTACCTCTACCCCCATCGCCTCAACCTCACGTGTTAAGTGGAACAATGCCGCATGACAATGTTAATGGTCAACTAAATAAGGTCAGTAAATATCTGCCCGCCAACGGCACTGCACGTACTTCCAAGTGCAACGGTAATACCAGCGCAAGTGCTGAACCAATTTGCTTAGAGCCCAGTGGTAAGCGAGGGCATAGTGATCCAAATCTAAACATCCAACCAACAAAATTATCATGTTTAACCATTATCAAGATTACGGTTTTCCTATTAAAACTAGATTTGACCCTCTAAGAAAGTGAATCAAGTTCCGTATCGCGAAACATCACCGTTCCAGAAAACTCCAAAAATATTATAATCCCTCCCATCCATATTAACAATATTGAAAGCATTAGAGAACTAAACAATGAAATTAAAACCCACATCACTAAGCAGTTTACATCAACCTTAAATAATAGCAAAGCAAAATTAATTTTCACCAAATAGAGTTCAGAAAAGCTATTAAATATTTGATAAGTACTAATAAACAGTTCCATACATGCAAGGACCCAACAAACAAAAAGTTTTCTGTGGTCTACAAAAACATTCATCCATTTCTCATAAGGAAATATACTAAGATCTAAAAGCTAAACAATCTTCCCTCATTAGTGTTACCAGATTACACAAGAACAATTCACCAATCCCAGTGGTAGCCGCTGAATATTCAGAAGCAGAATATTGAAATAATCCTTAAAACAAATGTAATATGTAATCTAAAAGTAAAAACTGAAAGGCGTAAAGTTAAAGGACCAACACAGTTGTTCCGGTTTGGATTTCGGGCGTTCCAAAAACATCTAATTTCTTGTATATATTGTTCTGAGACATTATTCTGCCTCATGCCCTCGAAAGGACGACCCTCCGAAAAGTAAAAACTGCGACGGGACGCACAGAGCTGATAACCGAAGAATAGAATTCTCATATTTTAAAACAATTTTGGAAAATAAATCAAATATTCCCATCAAGCACCACAAAAGTCGAGAACTAACCATCAATCCCCTCGCCCTAATACCACTCATCATTTTCTCAACTTACTTAAAACGACCCGCATACCAAACTTCACCTATGTATCAGCAACTAACCAGCAATCAAACACCACCCGAAACCAATCAGCTAACAGCTCCCAAAACTATCTCCCCCAAAATAACTCACCTCAATACAGTGTCTTAAATTCTTCATTCGTACACAATATCAACTCCGTATCTACACAATCAATATCAAACTCTATTATGCCAGTCATCGTTCAAAATATCCAACAAGCCATAGCTTCCTATCTTAGAACTGCCCATGGCGCACCCTGAATTTAATCATTCATTAACTCTAATGAATTGGAATGCATCTAGCATCAACAATAAAAAATAGAACTTCAGTATTTTTTTCAAGCCAACAACATAGACATTTCTTGCATCTCTGAATCACATCTAAAACCTTCTTCTCCGTTTCATTTTCCAGGATATAACGTAGTTAGACAAGATAGAATACACTCACCAGGCGGCGGCGTTCTTATTTTAATCAAAACTGCTATTCCATAGCACCAAATAAACCAAATGTCTATCACTGCGCTTTAAATATCAGCAAATTCTCTCTCCTGCAAAATTTAACTGTAATTGCAGCTTATAAACCATCCAATTTAAAACCTAATTTTGCCAGCTGAAGTAACGTAATCACAGATCAGTCACCAACTATACTCTTGGGTGACCTCAATGCTAAACACACTTTCTGGGGGTGCAGAGTCACCAATGCCGCTAGATCCTAACTAAACATTCACATACATACGAACAGTTTAAGATTAATATCTCCCCTTAACCTATATAGTATCCTCGTGACCCAAACAAGCCTCCCGATACTGTAGATATAGTAATAACTAACTTAAAAAGCCCATTAATTATTAATTAAAAAGCCCAGTTCTACTCAACTCCGCACATCGAGCACGGCTCAGACCACATTCCGGTCATTATTTCCACAAATGAGACCCTCCTCTCACCCTCGCCTAAACCAGTTCTTTACACGTATAACTTAAATTGGGTGAAATTTAAGAAGAAAACTAATCCCAAACACCTAAATTTAAAATCCTAAACACCTCGTCTGAAATAGATCAGGGAATAATAAATTTAAACAATCTAATAACAAAAACAGTAAATACGCTAAGACCCGAAAATCCCACCACACTACATAAAAACGCACCCATTAAACTGCCCAAACGCTTAATTAAAATAATTCAAACCAAAAATAAAGCGAGAAGACTCTTAGAGTACCCAGTTTAAAATCAGAACTAAATCTATTAACAAATATCTCCCAAAAAACCATATCAGATTTCAAACAGACCAAATATAACTATCTAATACAATCTTTAAACCTTCAAAACAATTCAATTTGGAATTTTATTCAAAGGATACCAAGAAAAAAAACATTATCCCCCCTTTAACATCCACCAATGGTAAAAAATATTCCACAAGTGAGAAAACTGAAGTTTTAACCGATCATTTTACCGAGACATTCATCCCTAACATCTCCTCTCACCATGCAGATCATTCCCAAATCCAAAACTACGCCTACTCCTCTAATTAAAATATACCCCAAAAAATTAAATACGTATCTCCTCAGGAAATTACAAACACCATTAAAACTCTCCAAATAAAAAGGCACCTGGTTATGACATTATTAATATCATTTTAAAAAATATACCCCAAACAATTATCGCCTATATCACCAATATATTCAACTCATCCCTACGAATAGGATATTATCCTTCGACCTGGAAACATTCGTTAATCCTTCCCATCCCCAAACCGAACAAAAACCACAGCAACTCAGATAAATATAGTCCCATTCGTCTCGTCCCATCATTAGCAAAAATATTTCAAAAAGTCATCCTTGCAAGATTAAATAAGTTCTTGGAACAAAATAAATCTCATTCTTCCCTTTCTGTTCGGCTTCACCAATAAAGTTTCGACCGCGCACCAGCTCGTAGGTATCACTGAATACCTTCATACATCATTAAAAAAAAGACGGGTCTGGCACGAAGGACTAATGTATAAACTATCGTCAATTGGAACCCCAATACACCTCTTTAAAATCATTAAATGCTTCCTCACAAACATTTTTCAGTCGTAATAGAGAACCACACCTCAAACCCACGCTCCGTAAGAAGAGCAGGACTATACCCCAAGGGTGCCCTCTCTCCCCCTGCTATTCAACCTCTACACATCGGACATTCCAACCTCCAGATTAAACCAAATAGCCCAATTTGCAGATGACACCGCAATCTATATGTCCATATCATTCAACTTCACAGAAAATGAAATCCAAACACATCTTTAAACATTAGAAAGCTGGTCCTCAAAATGGAAGATAAAAATCAATCCCACCAAATCAGCCTCTAGAAACTCACATAGACAACAAAGTTCAGCAAGCCGAAATTAAAATTCTTCAACTGAAACCTTTCATAAATAAAACTACTAAACTGTCTTTCAACAATACCACAATCTTATATAAATCAATCATGAGACCCCTCCTCCAGTACGCCTGCCCAATGTGGACACATGGTGCCAAATATAACATTCAAAAATTGCAAGTCATCCAAAATAAATTCTTAAGATCCACCACCCAAGCTCCCTGGTTCATCTCCAACTCGCAACTTCACACCGAAATAAACATCAAACCAATTTCTCATCATAATGCCTATCTTGCCAATAACTATTACTCGAACCTGCAATTAATCAACCAAAGCAGAAATCTCAAATTGGGTAAATATACAGAACGTCAATCTCGAATAAAAAACAGGTATCCGGTATCCGTTACATGCATTCTTGAACGTATTCAGCAATATATTCGTAGAATGAATCAATTGAGGTGCTCTGTAAGTCCCCTCGTCAGATCTAGCGTATTGTTAGTAGTAAAATTGATTATGTTAGATTGTAAGCCAGAATACCACATGTAAAGTTGACATAAACTGAACTTTGTAATCTTATGCAGAACATAAATAAATTGTTAAAATGTACGTTTCCTTACGCAGGTTTTTGAAGTAGTCAGGCACTGATGCACGGGGAGGAAAATACTCCCTCAACGTTTTTAGTATCTAACTTGTCACGAAACTTTCAGGCAAAAATATTTCCGGATAATCTTTAAAACGAATGAAATCGTAACGCAACAGGAGTCGAGTGTAGCCTGTGACATTTTACAAAATCTATAATATGACACATTAGCCCAAACCAATTTTAATTTCCCCAACCTAAATTTGTCTCTGGTTCCTCCCCTGGAGTAGTAGTTATAGTAATGTCTGGCGTTGGTCTATCTGCCGTAATAATGTTTTTCTTAGTTTCAAGGTTCCGCGAACCAAACTCTTCATCAATAAATCATAAATCACGCACGTTTGTCCGCCTACGCCGTTACCAACAGTAGAAAGATTTACATCATATCTCTATTATTCGGGAAGATTGTCTTGACAATTCAATTATCCTAACAGTGGAGCAGTGGCGCCGAGCAACGTCCGGGCCCGCAAAGCGGGTGGGCCCGCATGAAAGAAGATCCGCTTTTGGGGGATATTTTGATTAAGACAATAACACTACTTGTGTTAGCTTTATACTTTTATAAAGGGGGCCCGGATAAATGTTTTGCAGGCGGGTCCGCAATCATTTCGTTACGTTACTGTTTCCGGGATCTGTTTCGTAATGGATAGAGGTCGAAATTCTGGAGCTTAAGAAAACGAGCTCTATTATACTTCGATTATACTTCTCCTCCATACTGCGTCACCAGAGTTCCTTATTTTCAAATAAATGTCCAATTTTCTCGGAAGAAAGAATTGCTCATCTCCCAGTTTTAACCCAGCAAACAATTTCAGGGCAGCAAGTTAATGCTCTTTTGAGGAGTGATTTTGGAAATGGCAGGAACACTAACTACTCTAACGCCTGTTTCCCATTTCAATAGAGTTTAAGCGCCAGGTATAAGGAGACAACCTGAAACTATTAATCACGTGTCTAACTACAGGAACTACACAAGGAAACAATGTAAGACCTAACCCTGGATATTCCAAGTAAGATGTCATAAGATATATACATAGGAAAATGATCCAGAAATGGGAACCGATATCGTGATGTCATAAAACTAGTAATACCTACAAATCAATCGATTTATTTCTATCACTCAACTCGGACCCCAAGATGATTAGACGCGAACAAGTTGTAATTACACGAATTAGAACATGTCATTGTAAAATTACACACAAGTACTTGCTGGAGAATACCTCACCATCACTATGTGACATGTTTCAAGTACGACTATCAGTCGAACATGTTATTACATCTTGTCGCAAGTATGAACACTTTATGTATTTGAATCCAAGAGAGAAAATCCTGTACTCTGTCCCTTTTCAGAACAAGATTGTCAAATTTAGCAAAAAACAAAAAATTGTCATGCTTGAAAAATAATATGGTAATCCCGCTTGTGTCTCTCGAGCTGATGTGTTATGATTCAATCCCAATGATATTGTATGATTATGTTACGAGCTATTATACATACTCGCTGGTTACGAGTATGTAAGATAAATAATATTATGTTGTGGTCTAGTATATGATAGGTTGCTTATGTTAATGTTATGATATGTAATCCTCGAAACGAAATGTTATGACCGTGTCCTGATGACCCTGAATGACGATTGTATGTAAGATAAATAATATGTGATGCTGTATTATGTTATGACCTATGCATTTCGATACTTATGTTAATGTAATGGCGGGTGAAACAATATTTGTCTGTAAACACCTGATACAAAAAAATTGTAGTCGCTAATAACCTTAGTTGTTGTTGCGACTAAAAACAAACAAACAATGAGTGAAACAAAAATTATTGGGTGGTTCTCTTTTGAAGTCCGCTAAGTAAGCATAATGTTTGTTTAGTCGTCTTCCAATAACTGGTTTAATCCTTATTTCAAGCTAATTTTATTGTGTTAAAATACTTTTTAAAATAAAGTGATTCCTTAATTCAGCATTTTACGTAGTGAAGGGTAGGTAGGTTACTGATTCCAGTAAGATTTTTTAATATTTCAGTTGCCGAGTATTTGTTTTATGCACTAGATATTAGAGGTGGGTATTAAAAGTTATAAAAGCTAATTAAACATGCTAAATTAAATAAGCAATTAGCAGAGTTACAAATATTCAAACGAAAATAATATTATTACTGTTGAAGAGAAAGGACAAAAATAAACAGGAATTATTGCTTTACAGGTAGTATTATGTCTCTTTTGAACACGACGCACGACGATATTGGTGAAAAAATTAGAAAAGCTTGTGGCATTATTTTAAAATGTCTGACGATTGAGGGATTACGAAATGTCTTTTATGGTCTATTTTATTGAAAATTACCCAACGTTCTACCACTGCCTTGAAAACCCACTTGAAAACAAAACACTGTATAATAATAGGTCAATCACGTCAACAAAACACAGAGTTATTATCTAAATCATCCATCATTAAAAAATATTGTGGAGAAAAATTCCCCCAAAGAAAAGTTTAGATAAGTAAAGATAACTATTTCATATAGGGATATTCTATACGAAAAATGATTTCTAGAATGGCTTGCAAAGATGGTTTTAGTTTTAATTCATTTTGTACGTCTTCTTATTTAATATATTTGTTTTTAAAAGTGAATTTCAGCTTCCGAACTCTCCTAATACAATTAGATCTAAAAATAATGCGAGAAACTATGTGCTGTTGTATCTCAACTAGTTTAGTTTGTCTTACAGTTCTTATCGTATATGTCCATGTTTTGTGCGGAGTAGTTTTCTAAGTTTATTAGAAGAGCCTATTATTTAATTCATAAATAGCTGTGACATTACTTGACGTTTTTTAATCCACTTTCATCTTGTGAACTTCAACTAATAAACACACAGTGGCTTCAACTTAAATTCCACTGACGTACTGGCATTTCACCCATCTTTGATAACCCCACTAAATGTTACCCGTAGCTCGCGAACCCGTGAGTCTGCCTAGCACTGGAACACCATATGCACGAGACGGATAATCCTTCCGAGCTGGCCGGGCAGGGCTCCGCGCCGCCGATGGCACGTGTTCGGCAGCGGTGTGGCAGGATGGGGCGGGGNNNNGGGCGGGGCTGGGGCGCTCTCAGCACAGTTCTCAGGTGTCAGCCAAGAGCAACAGCACGAAAGCTACATACGCGTCTGCAAGTCCACGTGTCCTGACATTTCCACGTGTTGGCGTAAGATTTCCGATTTGCGAATGAGTTAAAGAAATAAAAGGATCGCGAGTGAACATAGCAGGTGCAAGACGTCTCAAAGTCGAGATGTATCGGATCGTGTGATACAGAAAATGAGTGAAAGAAAAACGTGTTAAACTTCTGGGTTTCCCAAAATACGGGTCATTTCTTCATTTTGTACAGACGTTCCCTGCCTTCGTCCTGTTATTCTTTTAATTCATTATTCATAATTCTCACCCCGTATAACTTTCTGTTGACTTATTCCCGTTTTCAGTTTGCTTAAAATAAGCGTGTTCTCTTTCTTTTTTTAAAGATATTACGTCTGCCATTAAAATAATTTGAGTGTATAATTTCACTACTAGTTGGGAATTAAGAGAGTTTTAACTTCAGTTCGTCGATATTGATATTACAAATTTTGGTGCCAGAATCTGCTGCAATGGTGAGTGAAATTAATTAGTAGTTATATGTGATCTTTTGTATGTTTGGCTTACACGAACTAAAATTTTCACCAGCGAAACTTTACTCTCGGATTCCATACTTACTTCACACACTGTAGAGGTAAGGGAGAATTGTTTAATAAAACTTTTAAATAGTTTGTCAATTTCGCTAACAGAGAGTGGAAGGTAGGTAATACCCCGAGTGCTTTGGAAATTTCATATAAATTCCCGAATAAGTGACGAGGGAATTTATCTGGAAATTTCCAATGCACCAGTTGTATTTAATAAATACTGTACAGAGATCCAGAATGAGTCAAATACTATTAATTATATTAATGTGTACAAAGTGGTTTAAGTCATCTCCTGTCACTGATGTATCGCATCTTGTGATTGACTAGTAGAAAGAAGTATGTAAATTCATTTAGAAAAAGCGATATTTCTTTTAGATTCCACCCTGATCGGGCGTATCAAATGTATTATTAAATAATATCTGTATTAAATTGAATAGTGGTACAGGTAATAGAATGTACAGCTCAGTCCCGTAGCAGTTAATGAACTTATGAGAAGAGACATGCCAGACTATAAAAGTCGCTGATTCTAAAATTCCTACGTGTTCGGTCTTCTGATTAAGGTGATTTTGCAGATCTTACATACTTTCCCCTCCCCTTTCAAAAAGGGAAGTAAGATATGCCTTTCGGTGTCAGACGACCTGAAAATGTGCATTTCTGTTAAAATTTTGAAAACGATTTTCCGCAGAATTGTATAACCTTCACGATTGCATAAATTACTACCTCCAATAGCCTTACTGTTCCGGGGCCACATTTGCGTGAGTTTTCTACGTACAGGTTACAGTGGTTTCAATAAGTCAATTCATTTGAGAAGCCAATTGGGGCATCATTGTAAATGACTCCCACCCGAAGTTGTAACCCAATGCAGCAAGTCATCATCTTTATATCATCATTTATTTATTCTGCTTTCTTTATAGCTACAGCTGACACATATTCACACATGTCATTAAAATTGTCCTTAAAAACTCCACCTCAACCACATATATTTCTCCTCCTTTATTTCCTCAGCTTTCGTTCCTCATTTACATAGCTCCCCGATCACATCTGAATCTCTTACATCTCCTCATCTTTCCCTATTAAACTAAATCATTTAACTTACAACTCGCTCCTCACTAATCCTATGCTAAGCCTCCACTTTTAATCCTACGTTATCCTTCTCCTTAATCTCTTAGTTTCTCTATCCTCATGATTTCTCCCTCTCCTCTTTCATCGACACATAATATTTCTATACCTCTCTGTACCCTCTCCTCCGTTCAACTTCAGCCGTAAATCTCACGTTCCTATGTCTCCGCATCACTTTCATAAATCCTTCATATCCTCTATTCTCCTCGTAGAACATACTTCTCTTCAGGCCCGGCGGATAATGTGGGTATGGTGAGTAGCTATACACACAGGAAAATTTCCGTGTTGGTAAAATATCCATTCGGAATTTGGGGTGAGAGAAATATTCCATATACGTGAAATTCTAGAAACGAACGAAGCTCCTCGTTATTGCGTCGATTCAAGACGTATATGCGATCAATTGTGTTTGCAAAATTGGCTCAACAGTATTGCGATTTTACATGGTTACAGGAATATGGCCGACAAAATCGATTGGCAAAAATTGCCAAATGATCATTATATCAAAAAAATAAAGTGCAGTTTTGTTTTTGCATTTCAAAAATGAACTGCTGAAGTTACATAAAATGAATGTGATGACAAATAAATGTGATAACAATTTGATGACAACTTAATGGTAAACATGACAATTTGAAAAAAATCTGTTTTGTATTTTTCCCTTCATATACATTTTTGGTGGGAGATGGAGAGGGAAGGGGGTCCCCACACGAGTCGGACTTAACACCAATCACTGGCCTTGCTTCTCTTGTTCCCAGCTCTGGGCCTCACTCTGCAATTAATACTGTCTTCGTTCCCTACTCCTTTAAGGTATCTCAGAATTCCACGACCTTCTATTTCCTTACAAAAGAAATTGTGCATCATTGTGCCAAAAGAACTAAGGCCATGAAAATGCTGAACTTTATTATATTTGGCATTGAAGAGGGAGGAGATTTGTTGTGGAGTCTTGTGGAGGGTGAAAACGGCAAGCTCCTAAGGGGAAAAAGCCGAAGAAGAAGAAGAAGAAGAAGAAGAAGAAGAGAAAAAGTGAGATAGTGAATAGTTTTATATCTGAAATCAGAAATCTCTAACGTTAAAAATGTCTCGAAGAAAATCAGTTTTAAAAGACAATTTGTTTGTTGTTGTGTTTTGTAAGGGATAACAACATGCATAGGTGAATATGAATCCTCTTTTCTGAAACCACACTATACTCAGAATTAGGAAAATTACACTGAACTCTGTTTCTAGAAAAATAAACTTCTCTTTACAATTCATATTAGACGAAGTGCGATAAACCATACATTCCATTTCTTTCCTTAAGATGTCGATTCATCAATGGATCAAAATGAAACACCCATTGGAATACTTTAAGATCTTTCAAAAACATTTGGCGTCATTGATCATGACATTTTACTTTCAAAATTACCTTCGTATGGAATTTAAATTCATGGTATTGCTCTAGACTGGCAATATTAGTACCGTAGACAACAAGCGCAGGGAGTGTAAATATACTGAAATGAAAGAACATTATTCACTCATGTTTCCGATTCATTTCCAATTGAACATTAAATTCTGCAGGGTTCGATTTAAGGGCTTATTCTCTTCCTACTACACGTAAATGAAATACCCAGTCAATCAAAATGGAAGAACAGTTATCTTCGCTGATGAAACGAATAGTTTTTGTCAGAAACAAATAGTGAAATATCAGATAATTTAAATTGTTTTCGAAATTACAAATTAATGGAAATGAGATTCCTTAGAGCGGTAGCGACCTTTTGGACAGACAAAGAAACACACAAATCCGAAACGAGCTAAATGTAGAAAGTCTTATAGAGAAAGTCACCAACTACAGACTCTCATGGCAAGATCACATGTTGCGAATGATCAACGACAGAATTCCTAAACAAGTGGCAAATTATCAGCCGAGAGGAAAAAGGAATGTAGGACGTCCAAGAATGCGCTGGAGGGACCAAAATTAAGCGGCGTAACAGGCATTATGCCTAAATACTTGAAGATATGAAGAAGAAGACAAATTAATGGAAAACGCAGCCATTAAATGCCTCTTTACCTCCTTTAGGAGATTGTGGAAAATAATTGCAAATGTTCACTAATAGTGCAAAAATCTATCTTACAAAAGCATCTAAAAGTGCTTAAATTGTCCTAAAAGAATGCTTGATGTCTATTTTAAAATGTTTTTGCCTAAATCTGTCCAAAACAAGTTATTTTGAAGAATTACGATATTTTATTTACACATTAAAAATGTGTTACACCGAAACGCAAATACTTTGCTGAACTTCCCGAAATGCGAATATTCAATCATGCAATTGACTACGCACCGAAGTCTCTCACCCAAGACGCCGACGATAAGGAGCTCTGCAAGTGTAAAGAGGGTGTTTCAAGCTCGTCTCCAATCACACTTAAGCAATTGCACCTATTCCCGGTTCCCAGCGGCACTATCGACAGGTTGAGAATGAGAAGTGTGAAAGAACGGAAGAAATGAAGAGAAATGCAAGTGAATATACATGCTTATAGTCACTCTCCTAAATGTAAACATACGTGAGTTTCCTGAATAATAAAAAGTGTAGTAATTTTTTAACATATTTTAAGTGCCTAAAACGTCATTTTGCATACCTAATAGTGCCTAATTCCATAATTTTGTTACTTATTTTAGGCGCCTAAATAACTTTTTTGTGCCTAAAATTCGGAGGTCTAATTATCACTAGTTTCACCTACAATGGGTAGATGAGAAGCGGATACAATTATGTATCATTTTTTGATGATTTAAATCAATTTTGAATAAATTGTTATTTATTTATTAGGGCTGAAAAATGAATGATTTTGGATCGGGGAAGCGGCGCGGAGCTGAGGTTGGTGAACTAAGCGAGCCCATTATCATTCAGTTTAGGCCCAGTTGCATACAACTGTTTTTCGTATACTCAACTCCCAAGTTTAGGTTTGAATTTTTAAAGAGATTTCATTTATACCATGCTGTTTTGTCGTTTAGATGCAATGTTCTTCTACAGTATCGCCTCTGAAGTTGTCAGTATTGTCGCAATTGTTAAAGCGTGTAGAATTTGCGGCTGGTTTTGGCGATTTGTTTCGTAAGTATGGAGTGCGATATTCCGGAGATTGTAATTGAGGAAGCTGAAGCTGCTACTGAATCTCAAAAATGAAACGCTTCATACGAAAGAGAGTATGAACTCTTCTTAAAAGGGAAAAGAGAGAAACATGTAATCGGGCTGAATGAAACAACTATGCTGGCATATCTCTATGAAATGGTATTACTTCAATTGCTGTTGAGTCTCCTAGCACGAGTTCTCTATGCACGGAAAACTTAACTGTTCCAGGTGTATTTTTTCAGAATATATCAAATTGAGTATTAATATAAATATTAAGAATAACTGAGTTAAAGCATTTTGTATTTGAAGTATAATAAATATCCTTTGCGAATGTGTCAACAGTTATTTGAACATTGCTTTGTTTACTTGACGTTGCCATGGCAATCGTCCTCTGAAATCCATTCTTGGCCTAGGCCGCCAAAGCTCACCTTTGTGGCGTATAAATGTCCTACCAAATACGGGTTTTGAAGCGAGGATACGAAATAATTGGCAGACTATTTGGAATTATACGCAGTAGGTGGTATGGGCAATATTTCCTTCTAGCACCTGGCCTTGGGGCACATGGCGTTCGCCGGGCCGAGGCCACAGGTTGAGAGGGGTGGCAGGGAGGGAAGGAGGCCGTGTATTATTTACTGTTAATCTACTAACTACGTCTCCGATACTGAAAAAAATTGGAAATGTGCTTAGGTTGTTGTTGTTGTTTTTACTCTCTCGTATACGTACGGAGTAATAAGGAGTAACATACGTAGTGTAGAGAAAGTTGTGTAATGCTGCGGAAAATCGATTCCGATATTTCAACGGAAATTCACGTTTTGAGGCCCACTGATACCGAAAAAGTGTTTTCTAGTTTTGTTTTGTTATCAAAACGTCTGTCCGTCCGTCTGTGGACGCCACTAGCGCCTAAACCATACGTAGGATTTTTTCCAAAACATATTCGCCGGTCGATCTGGCTCGACTCGAAACTTTCAGATTCTGACAACACATTCTTCGAAATTTGAGGGTACTTTACATACATTTTCAAAATTTGTTGAAAATGGCTCCAGTTTTTTCTTTAAATTTCTAGTAAAATTAGATTCAAATGCACTTAGTATAAAGGTGGTGTAGGTGCGAAGTAAAAAAGTTTCAAATTTTTTCGGAGTTTTTCTACAACTACAAAATTGAAAACAGAGCTTTTTCCTTCAAATGAAAAAAAATGTGTTTCATATTTAATTATTTCATTAAGGTCATGAACATTTTCTGCGATTTGTATACATTATTGCATTTCATTATTGTGTTTCAAATGACTTCCAAAAACGTTTTTTGAACACTCAAAAGTTTCATGTGAAAAAAGTTTCAAATTTCACATTTACACTAATGCTTAAACGATATTTTAACAAAGGCTCCAAATTTTCCATGGAAATCTTCCATAAAGGGCGAGGTTCCATTCTTCTTTAAAGTAATATTTCGATTCTACCACTAGGAAGCCGAAAAATTGAATTTTTTAACGAAGTAATTTGGGTGGCGATAGGTGGAAGCTGGCAAGAGGATATGGCAAGACCGAAAGGTTAGTCGACACCAAAGAAAACTAACTAGTACGAGAAAGACTGCCATTCTGCGGTACCAATAGTTCTTTCTGCGGGCAAACGTTTTAAAAAGATGAAATAACCGTACAAAAGGGAGGATGTGAGGAGTTGATTTTTATATTTCTTATAGAATATGCGATATTTCTGAATAAATTCATTTACAACAGTTGTGTGATCAATGAAAACGATGCATTTAAGTATTTTTGTTCAATGTTACAAGGGGTTAAATATTTCAAAATAGTTACAAAAAGCCTTCATAGTCGGGAAGAGAAGTGAAAGAAAAAGTTTTGAAAAAAATTACACTTACTTCCCAAACGAAATTGTGGTTCCACGTTGTTTGGAAAGAACGTTGTGTGTGTGTGTGTGCAACTGCATCCAATTCAGTGAATGTTTCTAAGAAAATGTATCTTTCGACAAAGCATTGCAAGATATTTCATAAATATTTGTATAGAAAATACAGATATATTGTATTATAGCGAGCTCATCATTCCAAGCAATAAGATTTTTCAATCCATCGTCGTGCCTGGTTGACTTGGTTTTGCCGCGGGCTTCGCACGTAATGGTTATTGAAGAGGGGTGGTACGAAGCTCTTTGCCCATTGGTCTTCTTCATAGGTCCAGAAAAACCGATTGGAGGGGGTACCCTTGATTTGCGTCAGTTCACAGATTTCCTAGTTACGCGTCATAGTCTATGGCTTACAACGTGGCGATGTAGTGTGAGGTGAAAATGACAGTCATACGCTGTATGTCGTAAAATTGTTTCAAACAATGTTTGAAATAATAAATATTGGAATTTTACGTGTTATTAATTACAAGATGGACATTAAAGAAGAAGAAAAAAGTATGTTCTTCCCAAGGCATCAGAATCCGGAAATCTCACTTGAGGTAAAATGGTGTAGTATCTTAATATGTATTTAAAACATAAGGGTTTATTCTAGAATGGAATATAAGCTTTCTACCCAACGAAATCTCGAGATTTTTTAGTTAAATGAAATACGGTGGGCCCCAGATGTGTTATTTGCTCTTATTAACCGGTTTTGTAGTATTAACACAAAATTTTGTTAAAATCGTAACATTAATAGAATGAACGCTTAACTGTCATCTTTTGTTCATTATGTCGTGTGGTTGTGTCAAGACCAGAGTGTGCATGTACAGTATACAGAGTATTCAAGGTCTCGAATTATCGCAAGGACGTGTGTGCAAGAATGAGTTTTTATTTAGCTCACCGAAAATAGCGAATTTAATTTCTGTGATTAAATGTTTTTGAATGCAAATATTGTGTTTGTATACACAATGATGATGAATGTTTATAAACGCAATGTCCAGTAATGAATAAGCACATTATTCATATACTTGAAACATGCTCCTGTACAAGTGTTTTATAATTATACGATGCATTACGTTTTAAAATTAAGACTGATACTTGTAGTATGATTTCATGTTATAGTCCACTACAACATACGTGACAAGATATAGGTATTCAGTACATATAAAACATTTCATTTCAGAAACATGTTGAAATCTGTGTTTACAGTGAAAGTGATTTTGTTAAGTGTCTAGCAAAAATTGGGAATACAGCATTGATTTTGGAAATACACTAACATTGATAAATGTAATAAAGTTACAATACTTCCCCAATTATGTTGCAAAAAGGTGTTTTTTTAAATTATGATTTCTGCACAAACTAATTACAATAATTTTAAGGCATTTAAATCTTTATTTCTCTCTACATATTTATGTATTTTAGAGTATTTGCGCATGGATTTGTAGCGTATTACAATGTGTATAATAGCTAAATTAACCAAATGCCCTAACAGGCCTGATATACAGACGGTTACATTAATATTTGGGCAAAGATGAAATTATCACGTTTAATGATTTATGATTATTTGAAGGAAAGACGCCAGTACAAGTAATATAAATATTAATTTATTATTTCTAAACAAAATGAAATTATATATACATAATAAACAAAATAATGTACTCAAATTTGTACAAATCTTACCTACATCATATGTAATTTTACAGCCCCTTTAATATTCGGGCAACACAGGAAAATATGATAAATTAACATTAAACTGCAACTTAATACTTTAGTTATTCCGTTTTGTTTTACCTCACCTTTCAGTCTTCTTGGCATTGATGTTACTAATTTTTGGGTTTAATTGCTCCCAATTTTACACCATTATTTTCGTAACGTTTCTTCTAATTTCTTTTTTCACCGAATGTAGTGTGTGGAAATCTTAATTTCTAATTCGTGCTAAAGATTCGCAATAAAGTTTAAGTCTGGAGATTGGAATGGCGTATCGAGTACCGCGGGACGATTGTATAGAAGCCATTCCCTTCACAACGTGGGCCTTAAGGTTAGGGCCGTTGCCGTTATAAAGTTTAAAACAATCTCTAATCCCCAGTTCTCTGCTTTTCGATGCAAAGTGTTCTTGAGAATATGCGGATAATGTATTTTGTTCAAGGAACCTTGAATAAAAGCAATTTCTCCCACTCTGCTAGCGACTAGTAGTAATAGTAACACAGATCGCACGCGATGACTTGGTGAGCCCCCTAGAAGGATATTCAAGCAGTTGGATGCCAGCCTTGGTTGGGCGAGTTTAGAACATTTTACAGAGGTTGGACTAATAGCAACTACACAGCGCCAAATCATCACGTGCCACCTCCATGGTTTACTGATGAAGTGATATTCTCATTTTCAAGCAACTCATTTCGCTTTTTCATCACCATTCACCTACTATCTGAACTAAACACCTCAAATTCACTCTCGTACCGGGAGAGATGGCTCCGGACATCAACTGATGTCATTGCAGTCCTTCTCACAGGGAGGTTCTAGGTTCGAGTCCCGACGGTGACAGGATATTAGACACTAATTGTCAGCTAGGTCGAGTTAAGTCGCTGCCTGGAGGAGAATTCTAGCAGCCGGCTGCTCTGATTGGTAGTTTTCTATGGTTTCTCCGATGAACACCAGGTGAATGCTCGAGCAGTACCTTCGCTGTACTGCTTCGCTGTACTGCTTCGCTGTACTGCTTCGCTGTACTGCTTCGCTGTACTGCTTCGCGACCTCTTTCTATTTGCTTCGCTTATGAAAGGATTTTTTCTAGCAACTCGCCCATTATAAGCAACATTTCTTAGCATTCTGCGCACAGTTTGGACGGACGATCCAGTTGAAGCACACAGTTGGGAAAATAGCGCTCGAGCACTGATTGAGATTTTTCATTACCCGTCGCAATAACATGATTTCTTCACATTTACTGACCTTGTTTGGACGCCCTGTCTGTGGTTTGGATTGAATCAGTCTTCTTTCTTGTACGTCTGTGTAATGTCAATAACCGTACTTTTTCAAATATTTAAAACTTCTGCTATTTCTCTTCGCGTACGGCCCTTGGCGTGACGAACAATCACTATCACTCCTCGAACGCATGACGTCTTTTGCGGTCCTTCTTTCTTAGATTTGCTAGTCTGCTGTCAAAACAGTTACTGAACATAAGCTGTGATATTTCGGTTCATTACTAGGGATATTTTCATCGTACCACATCCTAACAAATATGGAAATCATTTCTCATTACGAGGAACGTGAAGAATTGCCCGAATATTAAAGTGGAATTTCATCCTCTATTCCGAATACTCTCGTAGTGTTACAAAAATCTTTCAACTTCCAGTGGTCTAGTTGGTACTATCATCTGCAGTAAAGGTGTAAATGCTTTATATCTAAACATTTTGTGCATTACAGCTCAACTTGAAATTGGGTTAAGGAGAGGAAAAAAGGGCTTTGCCTGAACATTAATGTGACTGACTGTACACAACTCCGAAGTGGAAACTGCGATTGATAAAACTCATCCGAGGAGACAGATGCTGGCCAGCTTGCACATACTCGCAACGATCATAATTAGGGCAGCCATCATTGTCCTCTCGTTATTGTATTTTTTTCTGATCTAAATACTTTGATATTTTTATATTTTGTGATTTTGCATATAATCGAATTTACATGTCTTTAACTTTTTTAGAGATATATTTTTATATAATATACTCTGTCCCATTTGTTTAATCTTTCATACACTTTGGTGTATTATGTAAATCAGATTTCAATTTGAATTAGTGTGACCATCAAAATTTATTAAATTACTTGCCTCTAGGAGTCGCCCATAAATTACGTAACGCTAAAGGAAGGGGAGGGAGTTAGAAGAAGCGTTACCCTACAATATACAGGAGTAGGGGTGTCAGTGCTACGCAATGCTACTCATTTTTTAGCAATTTTTCTGTGTTTAAATAAATAGTTTCTTTTAATCAGTCTCGTACTATGACAACAAAACTTTAAATTTATTTAGAATATATTAGTACGTAAAAAAGTTATTATGAATAAATTGTTGTAATAAATGGAAATATTATTCTCCAATGACATTTTGTTTGACTCTGTTAGTTTAAGAAGAAATATTTCAAAACTGAAAATTAGTGTATTCTAGATTCTAATTAAATGAATGGGTAACCTCACGTATGGGTCATCGATGTTCGCATCTGTCCGGCTGATTGGCAGAGATTTTCTCGAATAATTTTTTGTAGTAAAACTGAGACCGGGGATATTTACTATGAATTTCCTATCTCCTCCCCTCTCTTTTATTCACTATTTATTAAAGGAAACTAAGTTCACTAATAATAATAATAATAATAATAATAATAATAATAATAATAATCGGTGTAGCAGTCGGTTTGCGTTACAGCGCATTTTTACATATTAGAAACGTGGGTGAGGTGGTGACGCAAGCTTTAAATAATTGAGGGGGCGGGGGGTCGTGAAGCTCGCATTAAAGCGAGGAGGGGAAAATATAAAATACTACAAATTTGCGTTACTTACTTTATGTACCACCCCTTACATCAATTTATTAATACAATTCTAACGAAAACAAACGAAATTAACCTACTCAGAAATCCTAAACAGAATGTTAAAAACCAGGACCATATTGGCCGGTTTAAAAGCAGTGCCATATGAAAATCATCTGTTGTGACGCAGTTATCAAATCGGGAGCTTCAATACCAAAAATTAAGTCGTAACGAAGCTCCATATTTAGTAATATCGTCTAGCTAATGATCTGTCACAAGTCAATGTATTTAAGGACCAAAGTGAGGGACCAAAGTGAGGTTTATGTGTGCTTTTTCGGTGCAGGCGAACGCGTCGCGCGCGTCGCTAACCTTCACGGACTTCGAGGAAGCGATCGCCTTCGACGTGGACGACCCCGACTTCGCCCGGCTGGAGGCTGTGCGCGCCAGGGGAGCGGCGCGACCCCAAGCGGCGGGCGGCGCAGGTGAGTCGATGCTCGGAAGGGCCACCAGAGTGCAGCGTAATGCTCGGTTGGAGGGCATTTCGAAGCGATGGACGGATTTCGAATCGATTGGTTGGAGCAGGGGTCTTCAACCTGGCATTCGCGGAACCCTAGGAATCCCTGGAACGTAGACAGGGCTTCCGCAACTGAGCACTATTTGCTCAACCAAAGAATTCGGAAAAAGGAAATAATCAATGCAATGCATTTTTCGTGTAGGAACAAGTTAGTTAAAATAATAGACTAATATAACATTTAAGAAAAAATACAATATTAATATAAATTGGATCTAAAAAGGCAGTTGATTGTACAAACACGTAAGATTTATTAAGCAATAAAAAAACGTAAGGAAAACACAAAAATAAAACAAAATGTAGTTTTTTTTATTTTCAAACATAAATGAATTTATATGTATTTTGCTCACACCTGATGATGTGTAAAACTAAATATCGCGAAACGCCGTAATTCATTATATTTGAAAAATAAAATTTTTTATTGTTCTTTTTTTGTGTTCAAAAAGAAACAAAATATACCTGAGGGATTAATTATTTATATTATGTGCATCACTCTATTTTATACATGTTTGACTGTTTAAATAATTTTGTGAATTTCAGTAAAAAAGGATCGGATAAACCATTTTATCTGCTACTTTATTATCGGCTAATTATCTGCTACTAGATATTTAGAATCAAACCGCAAATATACCCAAAAATATATTTACTGGTGGGTGAGGGGCCAACGAGGCATTAATTTGCACTTGCCTTTCGTCCGCACTCGCACCCGCGCATTATTAACCTTTTCGAGCCCTCATTCGAGAGTAATGCACGTGCGCATGAGGGAAGACGGGCAGATGTACTAAGACGAGCCCTCATTCGAGCATCATGCACGTGCACACGCGCATGCTCACGTATGCTCACATATGCTCACATATGCTCACGTATGCTCACGTATGCTCACGTATGCTCACGTATGCTCACGTATGCTCACGTATGCTCATGTCATGCGCCCTCCGGCAATCATGCTCAACTAGTTGCGTACCGCGGGAATACTACGTTTATTTCTAATAATTAGGAATTTCGGTAGAAGGTTCATCACAGCAACATAGTCCGATTCCAACAATATGTGACATTGGTTGGTGGTTTGGTTGAATTGGTTGGTGGCGTTACATAAGAGCATGGCTAATTTGTGTGCAACCGTGCAACCTAAGCACAAGCCGCCACTGTTGCTTTAGCCGACTTTAGCTATCGCCGATGTACGATAGCTTTGGTACATCGTAGGTGTATAATCTGTCTTATTCCGCGAAGACGTGATGGCGTCACACGAGATTTCAGTCCATCTGCTTACGAGCACCGATGGTCTATTTTAGCAAATGAAAGTAGGCAATATTATTTTCAGAGACGTTTTGAGTGAACAGTACTTCGAATATTGAATGTCCACATGCAATTCGTGGTATGGGGAATATGAGTATGGTGTACATTGTGATGGCAGTAGAAGTGGTGGTTGTGGGGGTGATTTTATAGGGGGCTAGCTTAAATACGAGGCCTTGCTCAAGTATTTATTAATCACAAACGTCTGTTAGGCAAGAATATAATTGTTTCGTCTGCAGTTCTATCCTTACCCACCTGCCCCCTGCCCCATCCCCCAAGGTGAAGTACATCATTAGGAAACTGAATGTAATGTCATAACTATTTACTTAATCTAACCAAAGGGGATAAAAATATTTGTATTGTTGTACACCAAACTCTCAGAACAAAGTTCGACCTGGAGTTTCTCAAAGAATAATTGCGCTTCGAATGAATCAAAATGTATTTAAATACATTTCATGAAATTTATGAAACTTACAATTAACTTGGGATAATGTAGTCTTACGGATTTCGAAGTACTCCCGAAAAACTGAGAGTGCACACGTAAATTTTGTTGTAAGGAGTAGGAAAGGGAGATGTGCGTAGTTTTACGAAATCTGTTACTTTGAAGGTCATGTGTACAAAATTTCATTTATGTCGGAATACAACTATATTTGTATAAAACAACATTCATCTTTAAATATTATAAAATAATGATCTGAAATAAAAAGTATCTTAAATTTTACCCAACAAAATTCTGTACCGCTCAGCGAAAATCTTTTCAAAATAGGTTTAATCGTTCCCGAGAAGGTTCTGGACAAACTGGCAGACGTAGTGGGCAGACGTAAAATGGTTGGAAAAACAGTAAAAACAATACAATTGGTTTTAATGCCGTGCAAATAACAATATGCAAATATAAAAAGACAGTTATTTTGGAATACCAGGTTGATACTCCAATTGAATTTATGTATATGACTGTGCAGATTGTGTTGGTAGTGGTGATAATAGAAGCGATAGCTATTCTGGCGCGTCGGCCGGTATCATGTGGCATACTGTGCTGAGCTGGCGCGCTGGCTGCCTCCAAGGTTATGAAGGGACTGGCACGTGGCAGCCATGCCATAAGGCGCGAAACATAGTATACATACGGTAGGACATTATTGTGGAAATAACGAATCTCAAAGGGTAAAACAGGCTCAATAGAGCATACTAGTTTTGCTTAAAGGTAATTGTAATGTGTTTATTTCATCCTGAAGACAAACTAATACAATGTCAGGGGTAAATACATATTAATAAACACATTGCGAATGGTGGTAGTGCTAGTACTATGTCTGGTTCATGATAATTAATAGCCTTTTTGCTTGCTTTAACCCCTCCCCTAAAATAATTAATTTATGAAAATAGAATAGAACGTTTCAATGGCATATAGAATACCGCACTGACAATATTACGATGGATTGAAAATGGGAGACCCCTATTGTGGCAGACTGATTGTCTATCACCGGCCGTGGTTCGTTTCTCGTCAGATAAAATTGGACCTTGGATAAAGATTATTCGGTGGAATAATTCGGTGAAAAATTGGATGGTGGATAAAGCACGTTTCTTGAAGTTCTCCCACATTCTCCGTTTCTCATTCCACCGTTTCCTTTATGTTCGTGCTCATTACTTACATCATCATCACTTATACATCTCATCGCAAACGTCTCATAGCGCAAATGCGCCGAAGGCGATGTTGGGATTTCTGGTTTAGGAACTGCTACCATTGTTCGACACCTCGACACTCACGCTGTACGATAAATATTTAAGGACAAATCGGCTCCAGAACAGCACTCGGCGTAGGACTTACCATAAGCACATGCAAATCTCGCCTTTCGGACAGCAGACTTATGGAAGTATTTGACTGTGTTATTTGCCTCATCATAATTACTCGGTCCAAGTATTGCTTCAAAATGCTAGTGTGATTTTAAATTCCCATGCTCCTACAATTTGTAAACGTCGAATAGACAATGATTGGGCAGGCTGGCATGACCTCGTGGTGGGTACACCAATATTCTTCAACAGCGTTGTTGGCATTATTATATCACTGAGTTTGTATTTTTACACAATTAATTACTGTCCACAGAAAATTTCATGCGTTAATTTTAAATAATACGAGTGAGAAAAATATTTCAGCAATAAAAAAACTTCTTCAGAAGCACACTCGTTTTCGACCTGTCTCGATGTTAGTATCGAATTGACAAGTTATGTGCCGAATGAACTGCAAATCAAAAAAGGAATTTCTAATTCATTAGGGTTTTGAAATAATTTTTCTGTGAGTCTTTTTTAGACGTTCGTTTAATTACTTTATCTTGTCGTGATGACGTGAATAATCTGAACCGATGAAACAAAATGGCTGTCTGGGAATAACATGAATTATGAAAAAAATTATAGAGGAACAATAAGTGAGGAACATTTCAATTTTATGATTTACTCATAATTTTAAATTCGAGTAGGATAAAAAGTGATGCAGAAACGCAGCACTTACTTTCCATTTCATTTGCAACGTTCGCTTAATCTTATCTGTTGTCTTGGATCGTATTGACACTGCTACACACGCGATCGCTTTCTCTGATGACTGAGTTGTTCTTCCGTTGACAGGGCGAAAGAATTGAAAATTTTTAGGTATAGAAAATTTTGACAACACCGTCGTTTTCAAAACTTCTGTTATTCTTCTCAGATCTCATTGCTACCAGTTAACGCCAATAGGCTTTATGCTGTCGTCACTAAAACAATCTCAGTCAAAATTCGCAGCATAGAGCAAAACAGGGGCACGTAGAACAATTTACATTAATACATACATTTTAATCTATATCTTGTTCTTATTATTGACAAACATCGTAGTTCAATAAAATTTTAAGGTTTCAATGTTAGTAAATGTGTTAAATGTGTGTTTGTGCCGGAAAAACCGAATAGTGAGCTTGCGAAGCAATGTAAGCCACAATTTAAATGATGCATCTGAGAGATCACTGCGTGTGCTCCAGGAACTTTTACTAGCACGTGTGCCGCTTGGTTAATCGGTGATTCTTAGAGGTGTCCTGGTCAGGTCAATTCGATAGATATTCGGATCTCAACAATTCATTATAGTTACTTGGATATGTAAGTCGGTGAGGCCTGCCATGAAGTCGGCGTTCCAAAAACATCCGAAAGGTGTTCGATAGGATTCAAGTCAGGAGTCTGTGCACGCCAGTCCATTACAGGGATGTTATTGTCGTGTAATCACTAGCGACAGGCCGTGCAGTATGAACAGGTGCTCGATCGTGTTGAAAGATGCAATCGCCATCTCCGAATTGTTCTTCAACAGTGGGAAGCAAGAAGGTGTTTAAAACATCAACGTAGGCCTGTGCCGTGATAGTGTCACACAAAACAGCAAGGGGTTGAAGACCCCTCCATGAAAAACATGACCACACAATAACACAATCTGGACGTTTCCAGATACTTTTGATCACATAATGTAGTTCGCCTTACAATTAAAGTAATACTGTTTACAGAATAAAATTTTATTGTTTTAGTAAATAACAGAAATATATAATTTATCTTCTTTATTTCCTCCATTACTATTTCATATTATGTCGGATCACACACAGCCCACCACTTAACTGTCTCCACACCAGGGAGCCAGGTCACCCAGGTGAGACTAATATTAGCTCTACTATAACTCAAAAGTTTGGTGTATAAAAGGACTTTATATCTTCATATAAGCTGTACATACTGAGAAGTCATGGATACTCACAGCAATCACAGAGTCAGAGCTTTCATATAACAAAGATTTATTTACAAAGAAAACACAACAAATATTTACAATGAATTTACACTTCACACCCTAGCTCTGATAGACCTGCTATCCCCTGATGGCGGAAGCGATTCCAATCCGATTGATGATCGGTTTCAATTGTGGCACTCACCACTCCTACATCTGAAGCGCGCACAAAGCCAAGATTCAGTGACTGGATGTCACACTGGGACACAAAGTCCGTACCGGCGTACCAACTGATGGTTTGCCTCGATCGCAGGAGCGATCTGACCCGATTGAGAATCGGCCGCAAGTCGTGGCACTCAACCACTCCTCACCCCGGAGCACGCACACAGCATCGCTCCCACGTGACCGCAGTCATCCAAGGACACAAAGTCCTCCACAGGCTCGTCAACACGTAACTTGCCTCGCCAAATTTGTGCATTCGCACGAGGTTTTCCTAGTATCTCCAGAACCCACCCACTGGCTCTGTACACTCCCTATATACTCGAGGCTCACGTGACCTACTACGTCACGCCGCCCCCGTTGCGCCCTATTGATGGCCATGAGGGTTTGGGTCTCCGTTACTTAAGACCGGAGGACTACAAAACCTCGTGTCTCCCTTTTCCGCGTGCTTGCTTTGAAGGAAAAAACCTTCTCTCCTTCCTGTGGCGAGGCGTTTTCCTGTTACTAATACCTTACCACGCGTCCCCAAATAGATGCCACGAGGCTCGCTGGCTAATAGGTTACAATACAATTACTTCAAATTGATATCAATAACAAGTAGAGGATCGTGGGGCAGCGCGCGGAAGGTGAAGGCGAGATGTAGGGCCGGTGAAGCTGGTAGTTCGCAGCGCGTCGATTTCGCGCATGAGCCGCGGGGCTCGCAGGGCCAAACGTCCGCAGAGCACCGGGCGTGCGTCCACAGCCCCGATTTTTATTTGATAGATAGATTAGGGTTAGGAGAATATTGATAGATTCCGGGTACGGCAACTTCTATGATTATTAATCCCGTACGATGTTTTCGCCAACCAGGTATCTCCCACTAGCGAGACAGCGGCCGAGCCTCGACAGACTCTAAGCTCCCGACTGTTCTCCCGACATGCGTGGAAATGTAGTACATGTAAGTGTTAGTGTGTGTGTGTGCGTGTAATGGGGCGAGGATAGGGCAAGGAAGAGTAAGGAAAGATCGCGCGTGTCTGTGGTGGTCCTTTTGTTAAGGTTCTGCGCCGGCATTCGCCTGGTGTTGATCGGAGAAAATACGAACATCTACTAATCAGAGCAGCCGACCGCTAGAAATCTGAGTCAGAAAGCGATTAAATTCGACCTTGCTGCCTTGCTAGTATTGAAAACCCTAGGTTCTCTTGGTCGTAGGCTCTGCAGTAACAGCAGTTGTTGCCCTGAGCCACTTAGGGCGGTACTGTTCCTGAGGTGGCGACGGAGGGAGGGGGAGCAGACGCGACCGCGTTGTGGTGCGTGCCGCTCGCTTCTCGGCCACCCAAATCGCGCGTATGGAGGCCGGCGCGGCCGCGAAGCATTTGACCGAACGATGCGAATGCCGTCGATGACGAGGAGACGCTTCTGATGGAGGGACAGGTCTGGGTAGCTGAGGAGGGGCCTTGATCGAGATCCTAGCAAATGCGTTGGTCCCTTGCGTCCTGATTGTGCCGAAACAGGCCCTTCTCAGACATGCAGAGGTACTTCTCGCTTATGGACGAAGGCTGGTGCGAGCCCGTCAACATTGATTGCTCAGGGTCTGCCAAATGAGGTTAACGCCCTTACGTTAGGGCCAGGCGTTTCTGGCAGAAGTTAACGCCCTTATGTTAGGGCCAGGCGTTTCTGGCAGAAGTTAACACCCTTAAGTTAGGGACAGGCGTTTCTGGCAAAGCTAGGAGAGATATGCAGCGAAGCATTCATTCAAGTATCGGTGCGTTTGGTACTGATTGTAAAGCCTCTAGAACACCTACAGAGGTGGTTGAGAGTCATTTGAAAGATTGGGAAGATGGTTAATCTTTAAATTTGCTCCCCTTCTCTTTCAATCTATCAGGGAAGAGGATTGACATTTTCTTTTCCTGGCGTTTTTATCGGCACAGCCGCTGCTTGCACTTTACATCCCGATTGGACGCGTACCCTAGACACCAACACTCATGCGGGCTCCTCTGATCTACGGTCAGCAGTACGCGAGGCCCTCCGCGACAACATACATGAGAGTCGACGGACAAACACCAATACTCAAGGCGAGACTCAAATCTGCGACCCTTCTGCAGAAGTGCTGAGTTGGTATACATTCTTAGTTACGTCTGCCATCCAGGCCGGCTGAAATTATTTTCAATTTTCAATCATTGAATGAAATATGTTGTCATTCATTGTTGTACTGTATATTGTATTATTTTCTTTCTTGAGTGCAAAAGAAAATAATTTTGTCGGTGAATCTATAATTCCTTTGTCGTTAGGTTAGACCCGAATTCAGAGATGCATAGATGCAGATTAGAACTGTACCACGATTTATGCGATTGTGCCCCTGGCAGGTATCAGCTGTTGACTGTTTTATCCAATCAGGAGCTTGAACGTCGCCATATTGAGTCAGTGTGGTGGCGTTAAGGCTCCCAATTGGATGAAACCGTCAACAGCTGATACCTGTCAGGAGCGGTGTTGCAAAAATCGCTGTGTAAGGAATAGATCGCCCAGTTGTCTGACTCCTGTAGACAGCTTATGAAAAAGTCCGGAATTCATGTCCGAAGCTCTCCTTGTATAGTCGCTCCCGGACGGAGCGTAGGCCTAACGGCAACGCGTGGGGGGCGGGGCGGCGGGCGTCCTTGGGCGTCGCGACGCCGTGGGCGGCGGGGGCGCTGGCCGCGCGGCCGCGAGCGCAAGGTCGTCGCGACGCCAGACGTCTCGCCCC
>BOPP01000001.1:16667250-16687352 GCA_017312745.1 Gryllus bimaculatus
AACATCGTAGTTCAATAAAAATTTTAAGGTTCAATGTTAGTAAATGTGTAAATGTGTGTTTGGCCGGCAAAAACCGAATAGTGAGCTTGCAAGCGCAATGTAAGCAAACAATTTAAATGATGCATTCTGCAGAAGATCACTGCGTGTGCTCCCAGGAAACCTTTACTAGCACCCGTGTGCCGCTGGTAATCCCGGTGATTCTTTGAGGTGTCCTTGGTCAGCGTCAATGCGATAGATATTCGGATCTCAACAATTCATTATAGTTATGGATATGGAAGTTCGCGTGTGAGGCCTGCCATGAAAGTCGGCGTTCCAAAAATCATCCGAAAGGTATTCGATTAGGATTCAAGTCAGGAGTCTGTGCACGCCAGTCCATTACAGGGATGTTATTGTCGTGTAATCACTAGCGACCAGGCGTGCAGTATGAAAACAGGGCTCGATCGTGTTGGGAAAGATTGCAATCGGCCATCTCCGAATTGTTCTTCAACAGGTGGAGCCAAGAAGGGTTTAAACATCAACGTAGGCCTGCTGCCCCCCGTGATAGTGTCACACAAAACAGCAAGGGGTTGAAGACCCCTCCATTGAAAAACATTGACCACACAATTAACACAATCTGGACGTTTCCAGATACTTTTGATTCACATATGTAGTTCTGCCTTACAATTAAGTAATTACATGTTTACAGAATAAAATGTATTTGTTTAGTAAATAACAGAATATTATAATTTATCTTCTTTATTTCCTCCATTACTATTTTCAGATTATGCACGGATCACACCCCACAGCCCACCACGTAATGTCTCCACACCAGGAGCCAGAGTCACCCAGGTGCAGACTAATATTAGCTCGTACTATAACTCAAAAGTTTGCGTGGTATTAAAAAGGACTATATCTTCCATATAAGCTGTACCATACTGAGAAGTCATTGGATAACTCACAGCAATTCACAGAGTCAGAGCTTTCATATAACAAATATTTGATTTACAAAGAAAACACACAAATATTTACAATGAATTTACACTTTACCACCCCTAGCTTGATAGACCTGCTATCCCTGATCGCCGGGAGCGATTCCAATCCGATTGTGATCGGCGTTTCAAATTGTGGCACTCACCACTCCTACATCTGAAGCGGGCACAAGCCAAGGATTCCGTGACTGGGATTATCACACTGGGACAAAAAGTCCGTACCGGCGTACCAACAGATGGTTTGGCCTCGATGCAGGATCGATTGACCCGATTGAGAATCGGCCGCAAGTCGTGGCACTCAGACCAACTTCCTCACCTCGGAGCACGCACACAGCATCGCTTCCCACGTTGACCGCAGATCAACCCTAAGGACACAAAGTCCTCACAGGCTCGTAACACGTAACTTGCCCCTCGCCCAAAATTTGTGCATTCGCACGAGGCTTTTACCTACTATCTCCAGAACCCACCCCCTAGACTCTGTTACACTCCCTATATACTCGAGGCTCAACGTGACCTTACTACGTCACGCCGCCCCGCTGCGGCCCTATTGTATGGTCAGAGGTTTGGCGGTCCTCCGTTTACTTAAGACCGGCAGGACCCCAAAGCTTTGTCTCCCTTTTCCGCGTGCTTGCTTTTGAAGGAAAAACCTTCTCTCCCTCTTGTGGCGAGGCGTTTTCCTGTTACTAATACCTTACCACCGCGCCCCAAATAGAGCCACGCAGGCTCGCTGGCTAATAGGTTACAATAACAATTACTTCAAATCGATATTCAATAACAAGTGAGGATCGTTGGTCAGGCGCGCGGAAAGTGAAGGCGACTGTTCGAGATGTTAGGCCGGTGAAGCTTGGTAGTTCGCAAGCGCGTCCGAATTCGCGCATGAGGCCCGCGGGCTCGCCAGGCCCAAAACGTCCGCCAGTAGCACCGCGGCGTGGTCCACAGCCCCCGATTTTTATTTGATAGGATTAGGGTTAGGAGAATATGCATAGATTTCCGGTATGGCAACTTCTATGATTATTTAATCCCGTTACGATTTTGCGCCAACCAGGTACTCCCACTAGCGAGGACAGCGCCCGAGCCACGACAGACTCTAAGCTCCCGACTGTTCTCCCGGACATGCGTGGAAATGTAGTACATGTAAGTGTTAGTGGTGTGTGTGTTGTGTGTGTGTGTGTAGTGCGTGTGCGTGTAATGGGGCGAGGATAGGGCAAGGAGAGTAAGGAAAGATCGCCGCGTGTCTGTGGTGGTCCTTTTTGTTAAGGTTCCTGCCCGGCATTCCCGCCTGGTGTTGATCGGAGAAATACGAACATCTACTAATCAGCAGCTCGACCGCTAGAAATCTGAGTCAGAAAGCGATTAATTCGGACCCTTTGCATGCCTTTGCTAGTGTTGAAAACCCTTAGGTTCTCTTGGTCGTAGGCTCTGCAGTAACAGCATTTGTTGCCCTGAGCACCTAGGGCACTGGTACTGTTCCTGAGCAGGTGGCGACGGCCAGGGAGGGGAGCAGACGCGACCGCGTTGTGGTCGTTCGCCGCTCGCTTCTCGGCCACCCAAATCAGCGCGTTATGGAGCGCCGGCGCGGCGCGAAGCATTTACCCGAACGATGGCGAATGGCCGGTCGATGACGAGGAAGACGCTTCTGTGGAGGGACAGTCTGGGTTAGCTGAGGAGGGGCCTTGATCGAATCCTAGCAAATTGCGTTGGTCCCTTTGCGTTCCTGATTGTGCCGGAAACATGCCCTTTCTCAGACATGCAAGAGGGACTCTCGCTATGGACGAAGGCTGGCTGCAGCCCGTCAAACATTGATTGCTTCAGGCGTCTGCCAAATGAGGTTAACGCCCTTACGTTAGGGCCAGGCGTTTCCTGGCAGGAAGTTAACGCCCTTATGTTAGGCGCCAGGCGTTTCTGGCAAGAAGTTAACCGCCTTATGTTAGGGCCAGGCGTTTCTGCAGCAGTTAACGCCCCTTATGTTTAGGGGCCAGGCGTTTCTGCAGAAAGTTAACGCCCTTATGTTTTAGGGCCAGGGCGTTTCTGGCAGAAGTTTAACGCCCTTATGTTAGGGCAGGCGTTTCTGGCAGAAGTTAAACGCCCTTATGTTAGGCCAGGCGTTTCTGGCAGAAGTTAAACGTCCTTTATGTTAGGTCCCAGGGCGGTATTCGGCAAGAAGTTAACGCCTTATGTTAGGGCCAGCGTTTCTGGCAGAAGTTAACTGCCCCTTATGTTAGGGCAGGCGTTTCTGGCAGAAGTTTAACGCCCTATATGTAGGGCCAGGCGTTTCTGGCAGAACGTTAACGCCCTTGTTAGGGGCCAGGGCGTTTCTGGCCAGAAAGTTAACGCCCTTAGGTAGGGCCAGGCGTTTCTGCGCAGAAGTTAACGCCCATTATGTTAGGCAGGCGTTTCTGGCCAGAAGTAACGCCCTTATGTTAGGGCCCAGTGCGTTTCTGGCAGAAGTTAGAAATGTTAACGCCCTTATGTTAGGGCCAAGGCGTTTTCTGGCAGAAGTTAACACCCTTATGTTAGGGCCAGGCGTTTCTGGCCAGAAGTTAACACCCTTATGTTAGGGCCAGGCGTTTCTGGCAGAGTTAACACCCTTAAGTTAGGGACAGGCGTTTCTGGCAAAGCTAGGAGAAGATTATGCAGCGAAGCATTCATTCAAGTATCGGTCCGTGCGTTTAGGTACTGATGTGAAAGCCTCTGAACACCTACAGAGGTGGTTGAGAGTCATTTGAGTTGGTTACATTTCTAGTTACCGTCCCGCCATTCAGGCCGGCTGAGATTATTTCCAATTTTCCAATCCATTGAATGAAATATGTTGTCATTCATTGTTTGTACCTGTAATATTGTATTATTTTCTTTCTGCGTGCAAATGAAAATAATTTTGTCGGTGAATCTATACTCACTTTGTGTTAGGGTTAGCACCCGAATTCAGAGATGCATAGATGCAGATTAGAACTGTACAGCGATTTATGCGGACTCTGCCCCTGGCAGGTTATCAGCTGTTGACGGTTTTATCAAATCAGGAGCTTGAACGTCACCATCGTGATTGTCAGTGGGGTGCATTCCAAGCTCCCAATTTGGATGAAAACCGTCCAACCAGCTGATACCTGTTCAGGAGCGGTGTTGCAAAAAAAATCGCTGTGTAAGGAACTAGATCGCCAGTTGTCTGACTCCTGTAGACGCTGTAATGAAATAAGTCCGAATTCATGTCCGAAGCTCTCCTTGTATAGTCGCTCCCGGACGGAGCGTAGGCCTAACGGCCAACGCGTTGGGGGGCGGGCGGCGGGCGTCTTGGGGCGTCGCGGACCGCCGTGGGCGGGGGGCGCTGGCCGCCGCGGCCGCGAGCGCAAGGTCGTCGCGACGCCAGACGTCTCGCCCCCTCTCCTCCCCCCCCCCTCCCGTAGGCCACGCTGTTCCGGCGCACCGCCCCTCCGCCACCGACCGCCTTGCTTCCCGCACCGCAGTGCCGCCGCTCGAGGCGCCTTCCGGGCGAAACAGCGCTGCTGCCGGTTGAACAGCAAGCAGTGTTCCGTTCAGTCCAGTTTCGCCACCGCTTCCGTTGCGAGTCGATTGTTTAAAACTATTAGTTCATAGAACTTGGTTGTTAAAATTATTTTTTGCAGGACCGGTTGTTTAAAATTATTTCGCCTGATCTGGTGCGTTAAAATTATTTTAATTCGTAAATACCAGTTGTTTAACTGTATTTCTATAGACCTTGTTTGGTAAAATTATTGTAGTTCGCAGAGCCCGATTCTTAAAATTATGTAGTTGGCAGAAACCGGTCCTTAAATTATTTGGTAGTTCGCAGAAACCAAGTGTTAAAATATTACTGAGTGTGCAGAACCAGTTGATCTTCAATCGGTGTTTTGTATTTCACTTCTGCCCAAATTTACATTGTTATTGAAGAACATTTAGTAAATTGATTTGAAATGTCTCAAATATTATTAAATTACACTTATTTATGATTACATTTAAAGTGTTTTGGGTAATAAGCGATTAATCGGCAATTGGACAGTTTCCAGTAAGCCTACGCGTTTCAGTTTATGTATGTCCCTCACTTATTCCCAGTAAGATTACTTTGATACCGTGGTTGGTTTGGTTCACTTAATTTCTTCAAATTTCTCCTGTCTATTTTTCCTAATGACCGTTCGAAAATAATTTCGGTCAATTTTAGTAAACGTATCACGGCGCTGTAGCTCCATGCTATCCATATTTAATGAATTTTTTAAAGATTATTTATTTAAGTCTCTTTTAAAAAATAACAATTTGAAAAAGTTTCTTTTATTGCAATTTAAAATAATGCTTACGATAAATCATCGGAGAGAACCGGTTGTTAAAAAATGTAATGTCAGCCATTGGTAGTAAGTCCAGTTTGTTAGACTAGTTGCATTTGGGCATCCGCACCTTCTCTCAAAGTAAATCACCCAGAAAACTTCATGTGTACGACGGAATTAAACGATCACATGTTACAATTAGGAGAGTAATAGAACACGTATGGTTTCGTCATAACTACGATACATCACTTTGTTTTGTTGTCGTTAAATTTTTGTACGCCGCTCAGAGAAAATTTCAAAATCGCTCCTCGCGAACATCCCACCAAGTAATTTAAAGAAACTATACCCATTGACCTATATTGGGTAAAATACTTCAAATTAACAAAATTACAATCCAGATATTCAGAATTTATTTTCACAGTATTTTTTGAAATCCCATTTCATAATGGTAAATGTGGAAACAAATTGTTCTTTGATACTATTCGCAATGGACTAAGAACAACCTCTCTGTAGAAACAATGGACGCAATTTTAAAAAAACCACAACCACTATAATCTTAACCATATTTATGCATTTTCCTTATTTTACTTTATTTCTAAATCACATTAAATCATGAAATTAGTGAATGGAAAAATTTATGAACGTATTGGCAAGTTATTTGGAAGTAAAAGAATTAAGATTATCGCCTCAGGTGTTTTAGAATGTTAATAAAATAACATTAATCATATATTTTCTCCATAAATTTTATTTTCACGACTACGTGTCTTTTTTTCAGCAGCCTTAATCGTCGGTCGCTCTGGTTCGTGGATGTCTTACTTGAATGACTACGTGATTGCTTATGTTTTTTACGGTTTTGTTAGGTTGTGCAATTTACCTCGTTCTTATGTGTGACGTAGTGAAATTGAGAAATAAATTCAATTACAAAATAAAAATAGTATATTAAAAGATTTATGAACAAGTTACAATAAATTGCTATATTAAACACCCCGGCAACCTTTCCCTTTCAGTATACCCTGCTTTTACCGCAGGAAAATTACAAGCCACGCGTGATGCGAGCTGTCGGACTTCCGTCCCGTGGCGAGTTACCGTCACATGGCTGACGCCAAAATTTAAAACCGGTCGCTGGCGGACCGTGTGGCCCTACAGCACGCCGAGATCGTTTCTGCCCTTACTCTCCGGGACATTCTCGCCCACACTCACCTACACTCCTTGTACTTACACGTACAAACGCTCTTCCGATGTAAACTGAATAGAACGCGGGCGCAGGTGGCGCCGCGTTAAATAGTTGAGGCTGACCCCCACCAACCCACTGTTCCATAGATTAGGCTCGCTTGCTGTCGGCAAGCGAGCGGCTCGCTGGGCTAGCCATCTTGGGAGGGGGGTTACGCCCCCATACAACAGATTCCCAGGTTGCCTCGCCTGCTGTTCGGCAAGCGAGGGCTCGCTGGCTAGCATCCTAGGAGTTTACAACCTAAGATTATTTTTGGCTCTGTAGCTCTTACCGAGGTCAACTCGCCAGCAGCGGCATAATCCCGCCGAAGTTTTCAGGCTCAAACCCCTTCCCTCACCAGCAGCGCACTTTCACCGACCTAACGGTTCTGGCCCTCGTGTTAACGACGCCACATATGACTCAACTGAGAAAGATGCCGACGCCCAAAAAGTCCATATCTGTTGTCTTAAACTTCTCCAATTTACATATCAAGTCACTTCTCTCGCCATTAATTTATTCGTTTAAAATTATGCGATTCATTTCTTCATTTCTTCAATTAATCCCAGCCATTAATTTCCAAGAAGGTAATAATCGACGAAGATACGCTATACCTGAAGTCTGTAAAGGGTCGTACATTAACGGATGAATTGAAAAATGAAGATTTAAGAAAATAATTTGTTACAGACAGCATATAAGAGAAACTAACTATGGTTGGATCATTTGAAAAGGATGAACAACGAGAGATTGCCCAATAAGGCTTGTTATTGTAGTATTCCGAACTTAGGTAAGGAAGGTAGGAAGATCAAGGACGGGATGGTATTCGATGCTGCTGCCGATGTATTATTTCCACTCATTCATTGTGATCTGCATGAAGCTGGAGATGAAGTCCAGAAACAACACTCTGATTGCTTGACCCAAGTACGAAAACAGCACAAAAATAACATTGAAACAACAACATGATGTCTATTTTTCATTTACAAGGCGCGTGCCCGGCCGCTTGCCTGGGAAATTCTGCACACTGTTCTCTCCGCCGCCCACAAGGGAGCCCCAGACATTCAGCGAGTCCCGTTCCAGGGGACTCCCGACCACAACACGTGTTGCCTTTGTTCCGTGGACAGGCTCGCGAATACACCCTCTCCCTTGCCCCGCGGGTAGACTCGGGAACTGTCCCGCTGGCAGGCCTAGGAACACGTGATTGTCTTTGTTTCTCTGGTAAGCCCGCACACTCGTCGCCTTGATCCCGCGGGCAGATCCCAAAACTTGAGGTCACCTTGGTCCCGCGAGCAGAACTCCCAAGAAGAGAGCTTGGTCCCGAGAAATTTCAATCGTTGCGTAGATATGGCCGTAAGTAAATTGGGGATCAAATAATTCCTTCATCTTTTCTCGCGAAACTTACTTTCGAATTCTGTATGTAAATTGAGGATGAAACCAACCCAGATTGACTGAACAGGTAAGCGCCTTAAGGGAACCGCCGCAACACTACTGTCTGGTTTTCCTCGTGCCTTGTGGAAAATCTTCCAGACTTGCTCCTACATAAAAATGAAAAGCACTAGAAGAGTGTTCAAATTTCATGTTCAGCAATACAGAATAATAGCAGAAAAAAGGTAGAATAAAAAATGCAAAAATAAGCAGAATTCATTCGATAAATTAATGAAAACCAACTTCAACCAAACCATATTTCGAAACAAATATGTCAGACCGAAGTCTGTAAAATTGAGAAGGGAGCGGTGTTTTAAAAATACCGTCTATGAAAATGTTTTCCGAAAATAGTGTCAGCTTCCTCTTTTTCCTTGAAGAGGATGAGGTACACGGTCCGCAAATTACATATGCCCTTCTCTGGGTAGGTCTGCAAAATACATATGGATTAAACTCCCATTTCCTTTCCTGTACTAAATTTACATGTGCCGGTAGAGATTTGCAACATAAAGTGATTTACTAGAAAAGTGATGTACGAGAAGTGATGTGAAATTATTATTGAGGAAGCTTTCCCAAGTTTTACCAATTAAATCTATAGTAGGATATTCAGTATAGTAACGCGACGTTTGAGGGGCTGATAGTATAACGTATAAATTGTATCATTCTTTTAACGATTCATTATATGTCAATAAAACTTTTCCATACGAATCCTGAAGTTGGAACTAAAACATTGATTCATCAAGACGGATAATGTCGAAAACCAAAAGTGCTTCCACGATTGGAAGTATTCCAGAGTTACTAGGGTTATATATGAGAATGTGGGTGTTACTAACGTTATTACAAAAGTGAACTCGAAGGACTATAGAGTAATTTCATGTGTGAGCCCCGAGTATCTTCGGATAATCAAATTAATGTTGTGGCTCGGAAAGTCCGAAGGCCACCAGGCCGACCGCAGAAAATGTCTAGTCACTCTGTGCGTGCGAGACCGGAGAAGCGAGAGTCAGAGGGCTATCAGGTGTCATCGCCTTCTTCTTTGCCAACCCCGCCCCCTCTCAGACTATCCTCGTTCCTGCCATAAACACCCATCTGCCTAATCTGCTGGTTTGTTCTCGGCCTCTCCGTCTCGGCCTAATCTGGTTTGTTCTCTGCTGGTTTGCTCGGCCTCTCCGTCTCGGCCTCTCCGTCTCGGCCTCTCCGTCTCGGCCTCTCCGTCTCCTAGTTCACCAGAGGCTCCGGCCGCCGCAGCCGCCGCCACCGCGACCGCTGTCCGCCCAGGCACGCGGCTCCGGTGTCAGTGACTCTCCGGAGAACAAAGGGCCGGAGCGAGGGTCGAACCAGCGCGTTCGCTCGGGCGTACGCTCGCGCTAAGGCACCAAACTGTCTGGCCGACGGGAGGGATGGCAAAACTTCAGAGATAATGGCTCGGGATATGGGACAGGTTTACTTGAATTATCCTGAAGGGAATCGCCCAACTGAATGTCGCGATGGGTTTTCTCTCGCCCTCGCTTCTCAGCTAATCCTCTTTCACTTTCGTGTGCGACCTGTACGCTATCCTAGGACAAGGATTGGTCAAAACAGTTGAAGACATTTTTGAGAAAATTTTGAAAATGTCCTATGGGATTCGTGTAAAACACCCCCAAAATTAAAATCTTAATTTCAAATTCATGAGGCTGCAACATCAGTCAGATCGATTGGGGAAAATCAATTTTGAGCTCAATCCTGCTTGAGGTTCTGCTTAGAATCCTGTTAGCATTGTCCACAAACGGACAAATAACAGACGGACGGGCGTGGAGACGTGACGACGGACGGACATTTTGCCGTCAATCCATTTTTCTGTATCAAAGAATCACCAAACGTAGATTCTGACAACACAACGTATTAGAGAAATTAATTTACTACATTTAGCAACATGATTTATCCACTTTTCCGTTACTAGGGTCCGCCAACAAGAGCTTTTCCGTCGACAATCGCCGTTTTTTTCGCAGCATATAATTGTTTCTCCACACTGCATAATCAGAAGGCAAGAAATTAAAATGTTTATTAAGTAGCAGTCGATGTACCGTTTCATCCTAGCCCAGGTGACACATAAATAATATTTAAAATGTGCAACATTTAACATAACATCAAAAATAATATATTATTAAGGCAAAATAAAGTTTAAATATTTGTAATTGTGTTTATCATTACTACCTCCGTCATTACGTATTTTCGAACAAAGATCCGTTAGATTTGGCAAATGGTCATTTGTGGTCACTGTAATAATAAACCCATAATGGGTTTGTTATCAAATCGTTGCCTCCTGAACCGCCGGCTTTAAAATCATTTACGGTGTCTTTTAATGATTTCTGCACAGTTAAATTTAGAGGTAATGGTCGGTCGTGACAGTTTATAGTGAACAACTTCGGTCTGCGTAATTTCACAGCGAAATGAGTTGTAGAATCAAAATGAACGACGAACGACACCATTGCCATGTACATTACATTGTGACCCTCAGGGTGATTTTTTTTTTCTTTTTCGCATCTACTTACGCAGTACAGATACATAATTGTAGTGCTGCGAAAAAAAAACGGGGAATTTTTGACACAAAAACTCTTATTGCCGGGCCCCGGTAACTAAAATGTGAATAAATCTTGCCCCTGGATATAATAAATTACGTTCTCCAATACGTTGGGGAATCTGAACCCTTGTGTTGTGGGCACCTAACGCCGAAATATCTATTCACGGCAAAACGTCTGTTTGACTCTCTATGTGCGACTCTCTATGTGCGACTCTCTATGTGCGACTCTCTATGTGCGACTCTCTATGTGCGATTAGAGACTGATTTCGCACTAGTTGACTGATTTCGTTGAAAACTTCACTCTTTGTTCTTATTAGTATCGCGAGTATTTAAAGATTGGTTTAAATTAAATCGGACATAACGAGGTCTTGGTGATGATGTCTCCCTTGGTTTACGATGACTCAAACCCCCCTGAACAGAAGCACGAGGCATCCCGCCGCACCGCTAAGTATTAGTATTTTCTGTGACTGCATATTCTGCCCCTGCGAAATATCGTCCGGAAATTTAACAACCATTACTGTTATCTCGAACAAGCTAATCAAATTTCTCCAATTCAACGTCATTACGAACACATGCACAATCTAGAGAGAGAATGTTTTGACAAAAGTATTTGTGACAACCGTATCCAAACCAGGCAATAAAACAATTTTGTGAGAAAGTCTCATCTATTAGAATTTTTGCAAAACGGAGCGTAAAACATGATGAACAATCTCGTGACCAGTAGCGAGTGAAGTGTAATACACTGCTATATCGAAGCGTGCGGCGTCCGCTAGTTTTTAACAAATGAAATAGACACATGTGAGCGTTTTCTCTAGAAAAATATTTCAATAGAAATATATTTATTAATAAAAAACAAGAATTTAATCTTGTATTTTCGAACACCCAAATTCGAATGTCCAATGCATTGATTCGGAACACTTAAAGCAATAAAAGAGCAATTAGGAGCAATAAAATAGGATTCAACTATTCGAGTTATTTATGTAAATTTTCATTAGTCGGCATGACTACTTAAAGGTCAGAAAGAAATAAAATATGCATTGTCATTGATGTGTTGGATGAGAATACCGGAAAAGGGATTATCGAAGCTTCCTTAGCCTAAATATTCGAAGAAAAGTATCATTTAATATTCGCGCACTTATGCGTGCACAGCCGGAAACAAGAGGGGGAGGAGAGCAATTAATTTTCTTGTGCTCCTTGTCCAATAATGTTTTTCTTACATATGACTTAGTTTTCTAACAAATAAATAAAACATTAAAGAGATTCACTTGTATTTTTGGTGGTATAATTAATAAGAATAATAAATTTTACGTTGGACCATTTACGGGGGTTGACAGATGCATTGAGAGTCTCAAACTGAAATGTCATATAACAATTCTCCGAACTTTTCATGATGAGTGCGTACCGCTTACGCACTCATAAACGTGTCTTAATTGGAAATAGCGTTTGCTCTAATGCTTGAGACGGTATATTTTCAAAATAAGCCATCTTAAATTCGTAAGATACATTGGAATATTGGTTCCAGAATCGTGTAATATTTAACATTTATGTTATTAAAATTTGTGTAATATTATTCCTTTATCTACACTTGTAGATAGATTTTAATTTTCCCCCTTTAGGAATTATCTGGGGGAAATTCTTTCAATGGTTGGCAACAGTTTCGCGCCAATTTCTAAATGATCTAAAATGTTGGCAGCACCGCTGCCAATTGCGCTGAAAGAGCTCTTCCAGGCAGTGCGCGTGCTTGTCGCTAGATGGCGCTGAGGAGGTAAAGCTGGCCGCACTATCCACAGCCGTCTCTGGCACACAACCGTGTCGTTCTTGAAACCACCGGCGGTACATGCAGCGCTGTTACCGGAACGTCTCGACTGGTCACGATCATTGTCGACTCCCACTCTCGCCGCTGCCGCCGCAACGGACATTCCAAACATTCCCCGCCGGCGCCGCGCCGGTGTCTGGAATTGGCGCACCGCACAAAAAGGAAGAAAGCGAGTGCAGGCGGGCGGCGGCGGCGGCACGAGGGAGACAGAGACAGCGAGCGAGCGAAAGAGATACGGAGAGAGGGTAGAGCACTGCCGTCGAAAGAGCGTGGGAGAGGAGAGGGGATGACCGGTATGCGGTTGCGCTTCCCTACCGCGTTTTATTCCTGACTTTCCAAACCGCCCCCTCCAGCCGTCCATCCGTTGCTTAAGCCTGTCTTTCCGACTTCGTGATGTTAAGGGCTCTAGGAGAGGGATAGTATTGCCCGTTTCGTTGCACCCTTTCAAGCAGGCTGTTGGTGTCTGATTTCATCGGATATGCATTCATAATTAACGATTTCCTGAAAGCTTGTATACATCTCTTTTCAGATCATCTCTTTTCAGTCCGCTATAGGGCAGTTGTAGTTGGACCACGCAGTGGCCGATCATTTTGGAGGGGGCCATCATAGATTTTTGTCAACTAACAAACATTTGTTATTATATTGTATATTATTTTTGTAGTGTATTTATGATACTATACAGTATTATTTTTTAATTAATTATATAATTCTAATATAAATATTTAAATCAATTTTGCCAAATGAAGAAAAGTAGCAAACAAAAACTTCAGGTTTTTTTGGGGGGGACCCTGGATCTGCCATTGGGTCCAGCGCAGCAAGTACGTATTTCTTCGAAAGGTTCTAAAACAGTTAAGCATAGAAGAATACCGCATGGCTTCGCAAATTGATTTCTTTCGGTAGCGAAGTGATTTAGTTCGTTCAGATGACCTCTATAATTAAAAATGTAAAAATAAATAGAAATCGTGTTTGAAAGCATGTGAGGAAATTAAAACGAATTTTCTGTTAGAGAAAGTAAAAGTAAGGTATCATGGACGTCGAAGATAGCACACGGAGATAAAAGAGAGCACGCTATTTACTTTCAACTCGTTCTCAACTCAACGAATAATACGTGTAAATAATATTTCTGAAATAGAAATGTTCAAGGTAAGTCCCCTTGAATGCTAGCATCATAAATTATTTCCATCGAACTTTCTTCGTTTGACGTTAATTACAAAATAGTAGGAGGTTCCAAGAATGGTCACAAATTTGCCAACATTAGGGAGTTTTGCATGAAATGCGATACTAGCACTATTGATCTTCTGCGCATGCTGTTTGTGTCGCATCCCTTTTGTTCGTTTCCGCACAGAAGATCGAGATTGCAGTCGATTGCTGCACGCTAAGCCGTGCAAAAACGCCCTACTATAAGAAACGAGAATATATACTATAACAAATGAGAATAATTTCTGTATATATATATATATATATATATATATATATATATATATATATATATAAATAATCAATTACTGTCAATTAAATTTTGAGTTCCGGAGAGTCAGAATAAGAAATTTTTGCAAGGCATAGAGTGCTGCAATCGACTGCAATTTATACATTCTGAGCATGCGCAGATGCACTAAAGAGATGCGAAACTTGAACAGCGCGTTCGCAGAAGCTGGAAAGTGCTGCCGATTGCTCTAACGCTTCACCGTTCAAAATCTCCCTAGGGGTCGCCCATAAATACTAAGTAACGCAAAGGTTGAGTACCCCCTGTAACTCACCTGTAGCGCAACCGTCACGAGCGCTTGAACTCCTCGTAAATAATTACGTAATGCTTGCGACAAGACCCCCCTTTTTTCAATACGTTAAAAAAACTGTAGCAAGTATCTGTATTAACTTTGTGTAATATATTAAAATGTATGATGATTAAAGTTCGAATTAGTTGGCGATGCGAACTACATCTGACACAATACAATTGGGGACAATTTTTTAATGAAAGAGGCTTAGGCGAATAAATATGCGACAAGCCATTGATACGCCGCCGTCGTGGGTGATGCACGGGCACAGAGTCTGCTTTGACAATTTAATTGAGTTCTAGAATACACTATACATCGATTAGTTTTGAATATTTTCTTCCTAATGTTACAGATTCAATGAATAAGCAATTGATGAAATCAAAATCCATTTTTTAAATGCTTACGTTATAACTTGAATTTATTTATATATTTTTTTTAATTTAAGACTTAATAAAAGAAATAATTTCAGTAGATGTTGAAAATGATTAGAAGTATCAGAATCACGCATCGTAACGCTGCCTCAAACTCCCTTCCCGCTCTGTAGCATTACGTTATTATGGACGACTCCCTAATAACTTGTCACATGGCTGCATTGAATGACCTGACACGCCCTCGCCCGTACAATTGCGAGCAATGGATGGACCGTGGGGTTGGGGGGAGCACAATCACACGGCCGCAATGATGAGAAGATGCGACATGATTCGATCGGGCGGTTGAAAGAGCGCTTCTGAAGGTCCCACAGGGAAGCGAACGCGAGTCGTGCCGACGTGGGTCGGCCACATGCGTCCTCAGCAGGGTCGGGCGAATGGTTTAACCGGGTAGCACCAGGTTTCGTAACAAATTGAGGCGCGGGGTGACTCAACTACCCCGCAGTAAAAATAACAAGAAAACGGTAAATAATACACTAGTTTTTGTTTTTTTAATAAATACGTCTTTATTTTAAAGTTGATATAAAGAGTTTAGAACCAACAAGTGATGAACTAATTTCCATCAATTTGTTTGTTTTTTTCAAATAACTTTTTCATATGTGCCTCGTGTGTTTAATGAACACTTACTACCTTCACACATTGACCAGAATGATGCTTTTTTTGTACATACACTAAGAAGCTCTTCTGTAAAAAGACCACATTTTAAAATACTACGGATATAACAACAAATAATAAAATGTAAATATTTTCAATAAATATAGTAGCACTATATAAATAGAATATCACAATTTAATTATCTGTTAATCAGCTTAAGAATAGTTAAAGTTCGATTCACAGAAGTATAATGTATTTTACAAACGTATATAAATAAAGACTAAGAAAAAACTAAAACAATGAAGAAAATTGGTATAATATAAACATACTATAGTCAATAAAACGACCTAAATAACACCTCCCATGATGGGTGATGAGAAGTAAAAGCGCTTAGCGTGCGAATGGATCGTCACGGGCTGAGAAGTGCGGGACGAGAAGCAGTAAGGGAAGAACGCGCGTGGGCACTCGTCGACTCCACGCCGCCTTGCATTTCCTTCGCGACGAAATTTCTCAGGAAGGTTCGGGAAGCGTTGAAAGATGAGCGGCTATGCATAAAGAGTTTTTCGAAAGATATTGAGAAGATAGAATAATTAAAACATGCGTTAAAGTACAGTGGGCTCCGAAACAGTGCAGGGGTGACTCAGGCTTTCCGCTCTCCCATTCCCGACTTAAAATGCCTTGTCCAACCACAGAACCCTAAAATATATTAAAACGTTCAATATGTGTATTAACACTAATACGAAAATACACTATTTCTTTCCATATTAGTTAAAAAAAATAATGTTAATACTCTATAAAATTATTAACTAATGTATTATCGGGACCCTTATCGGGCTGGGTCCGCAATCATGCACTTTATGTAATTAACCTACCCTTGATCTGGAGCGTGTGTGGGTCCCGTTACACGTAAAGAGAGATATTTGGTTCGTTATTAGGGAGTAGGGACTTTTTGCTCGGCATAGCGTACAGCAAACGACTGCAATGTCGATCTTCTGCGAAGGTGCAGATGCTCAAAGCTGTTGCGATGTTCGAACTTCGCAGAAGATCGATAGTGATGTCGATTACTGAAACGTTCACTATGCAAAACCTCCATATTAATTTAATGTAGCTTGATGTCTAAAGTAGATCCTCAGGAATGTATAACGTAACTAGTTATACTCACCCAATGTTCTTTGAATTCCGCAGATTCCCAACATATCTGTTTTGGAGGGCGTGTTGCTGCCATCTCGCTCATTCTACAGGACAGTTATTGCTCGAAACATACTTTATTTTTCTTCGGATTGATTTTACCATGCGAACTTTGTCCTAAAACGTGTATTTAAACTGTGTATCCTACTGCAAAAGTGTACCGTTCAAAGGAAAACGGTATTTTGTAAACTAAAATTCACTCATGTTTAATAATAGATTTGTGAAGTTTGTAATTTACACCTTTAAATTAAGAAGAAAATATCAAATACCGTCATCTTTCGGCTCAAGAAATGCTGAATCTATTTGCGTCAATATCTTAATTTCTGATATAATGTTCGCCTCTCGTCAATTTAAGTAGCATCGTACGACATCCTGGTTGACTGCAGTTCGAGTATAATGAGTTCATCCGCTGTGACACCAGACGTTCCGCAATTCCCTCTGTTTAGCTTGTAAACTCGGAGAGAGGTACAACAAGTTCCCGTTTAATTGTACATTTCAAAACGCTTAACAGAGAAGACACTCGCTTTCGTAGTGGTGGATCTTTTTAAAGCACGATCTGATGTATCGATCCAAAACTTTGTCTTGTAAAAGGAAAAATAACCCTGTGCCAAAAAGATCAGTCGTCCGAGTTATCGAAAGTATAGCTCGTTAAGGTTGAAAAACCGAATGCACCGTTGTTGAAAATCCCATGTAACCTTTCAACAAATTAGGGAATTCCGACGAAATAGGTGAAACCAGGTAGCGGGGAAGATACTTCTCGTAAGCAGAGCTGATGAGTTTGACACCAAGCTAATGAAACTCTATAAATGCTCAAACCATACTTCAAACCATACTATTTTTGTATGCTATAACTTGTAAATAAATGTACATATACTGTCGTCTTTTTTCATCACGACGCTACAGGGGCTGATGCGTCTCGCAAAAATGAATTTCACGTAAAAATAAATAAATGATATAAATGTTTTTATTGAAGGAAGCTGTCACTTGTTAATCGGTTTGTGTAAAATGTTACATGGAAAGGTCTCAAAAGTTGCCTTGAATTCTGGTATCAAAAGATAACTTTACGAGCATCCCCGATAGAAAGTTGCTGAGGAGGTGCTGGTCGAAAAGTTGCCAAGATTTACATGTAGTACATGAGTAACAGCAAAGTTGTCCACTCGTGTACCTTTTGATTCGTTGAGGACAGTGAGGCTCTGAATTCACCAACGCTAAGTAACTCATCCAATCTTAAAAATCTATATACTGTTCACCTGTACATAGCCTTCTCGGTTCCCCTTACATCATGAGCTTCGATTAAAATTGCATCTTACCTTCAACGGTTCAGAAGATTCTATATGTGTTCCATTCCGTATACATAATTTGGAAGTAGAAATCCTTTTTTGTCCTTCGGTCCGCTTCCGATTTAATCCTTTTTTGTTCCTTCGGTTTCGTCACCTGTTCGTTGCATCCCGAATCTCCACGCTGGCCACAGATTTTCCCACATCCCTGGGGGATAGGCAATTGCAGGTAGAGGGGGGCACATATCTCGGCCGTGTTGATGGGAGGGGAAAACCGAGAGGATCATGCACAGACTGTCTCGTTGTACAGAGAGGGCTATAAGATGGGACCTCTTTGACAACTACTGCTTAGACACTGTAGGCAACATAATTGCAGTTTATGCTCATGCACTCATTTAGTCAGTACGAACGTTTACATATAGATCATTTGTAAATGGTTTCATCGCTATCTCTTACAATGTCAACGCCGTGCGTGACATTACTTTGTTTCCCGACTTGCCGGACCGGAAGAGATGGCTCAGGGCATCAACTGATGTCACTGCAGTCCTTCTGACCGGGAGGTCTTAGGTTCGAGCCCCGACGGTGACAGTATATTCGACATTAGCTTGTCTACTGGGTCGGTACTGCATCTGGAGGAGAATTCCTGGGCCAGCTGCTCAGATTTGTAGTTTTCCGCGGTTTTCCAACATCAGGCTGAGCAATTCCCTACCAAACGGGCCACAGACCGCGCGCGATTTTCCTACCTCTACCTTGTCCTATCCTCTCCCCTTACACACATACTTGCACGAACACGCACTACACAAGCACGCATGCCGGGAGACCGGTCGGGAGCTTAGTACTTGTACCGGTTGGGTCGGTGCCCCGCTGATGGGAGATTCGTGGTTGGGGAAATCGTGCTAGCCGACAGTAGGTCGGCGCCGGATTTCGCCATACAGCGAGGGAAAGATAACTGCCACCTCCCGCGAAAGGCCTGCACTACATTTATGCGGCTAATGACCCTGGTAGTTGACGTGCCCGGAAAACAATCAATCGACCTGTCGGAGTGGTCCCTTGTTAAAGTAATTCCTCTATATTAAGTGTTGCTCCGGCATTCGTCACGGCGCGACGTGTTCAGGGAAATAACCAGGCAACTCTTATTATACTGCATATTAAGAGCGCTTAGCAATAGTGCGGGAATCGTCATGTATTAATGTGGACGTTGAAGGCCACTTGAGGTATTTGTGGTGGAAAGGGAAGGCTGTGAGGAGGAAAAACAGACGCCAACAAGGCGTATCCCTGCGCTTCCGTGTAGGAAAACCGGGCTCTCCATGGTGGAGGGGCGATGAATGATGGAAGCTGCTCGCGCATCGATCGGTGTGTGACCCCCAGGGAGGAAGATATACCGGGAGGAAGCAACGGGAACGACATTTACCAGAAAGCTTCTTGGTTTGGGATGCAATACTAATTGAAGTTTGCGTCATTGATGACTTTGCCAGGACACATCTTTCTGTTAATAATTACTGCGATGATTTGGTGGCGTACTGCATTTATGTGATTCATTTAAGCTCAAGAATTTACAAATAATTGTATCATCAAAACACTATTTTTCAAAACCCCAATCTCTATGTTTATTTTATCATTCTCTCCTGTATTGAAAGTTCTAGAGACTGAAGATTCAATTAGTGAAAATGATAATAGCAATAATATGACAATAAACAATTTTGTGTTTTACGATGGAAAAGAGCAGTACTCTGTCAAATATGAGCAGTACTCAATATTTCCCTGTGTGGTTTGAAGAATGCTTCACTTCTCTACATCTAATTGATTTTCATGCTGTGTTAATAATTGAAGTTCAGAACGTCCTGACGATGACATGGAGTTTTCCAGGGAAATTTCTACTGGTTTACCACTGAGGAATGCTGTCTGTTCTTTTCCCATAGTCACGTTACCTTTGAAGGCGGAGGTGTAGGTGATGAAACGCCTACACCGATCAAGCAGAGTCACTCCATTACGACAGTCTATGCTCTTACGAGACAGAAAATTAGTGTCGGTTGTTATTGCAGTTGTTCAAAAGTTTAAACGATATTTCACATGCTAGCGTAAATAAAATACATCGTGTGTCTGTTGCAGTGCTGAACATTATTTGTATATTCAATAAAATTAATTTGTTTTTTGTATCATCTAGTCTACAACAGGTAACAATTCATTTAGTTTGTAATGGCTCGTAGGGTTGAATCTGTGTCTGCTTACTATTGGTAATAGTGACCCAAAACGACTCGTCTACTCATCGTTGTTTGGGGAAGTTAGGTGTAATCAGTTTCCCTTCGAAGAAATAGTTATTCATTGATTATTTCTTGTTTCCGAGATAGTAAGGTCATTCGATCCGTAAGTGTAGTGTACGTTTTATCACGGCAAGTGCCAGTGTTCTTCCCCTGCTGGGTGGTGAGATCTGCCTACATGGCAGCTTGTGGGAGTTTCCTCATCCACGTATCTCCCCTTTGCGGTGCACCGCCCAAACCGAGACAAGCTCTAAGCTCCTGATTGACATATGCGATAATGTAGAGCATGTAAGTGGGATAGTGTAAGGGGAAGGGATAGGACAAGCAAGAGGAGGGAAAGATCGCGAGGA
>BOPP01000001.1:16705745-16720094 GCA_017312745.1 Gryllus bimaculatus
ATTTTGGCGCGTCGCGTAGTTATCGGGGCGGCGGGAGGCGGTGTACGCAAATGCGAAGCGGTGCGGTGACAGAATGTTGAATGAAACACTGGTTCCATTTGTTATGTACTAGACCAGGGGTCTCAAAACTTTCTTCTACTGGAGCATGATAGAATGTTTTTATGAGCCTCGACGGCCAAAAATTAAATTTCATGATAGAATGGATTTATCGTCAATTTGACAAATTGAAGTTTAATTAAAGAATACAATTGTTAACAATTTACAAATTAATTCTTAAAAATGAGGGGCATATGATTTCACAATTTTTTAGGACATTATGTTTGTAATAATTAATACTCATGGAGGACTACAATTTTAAAGTTTCAAAATTTATATTGATGTCAAAATCAGGGAGGGAATAGAAAACTGTTTTATCGATGGTAAATGTCTGCGGGCATTCTAATATTCTTTATGTAGGATTCCCATTGGTGCGACACTCGCAACATAACTGGTATGTGAAGCAAAGAATGTGTAATTGGAAACTAGATTATTATATCTTCAAATAAAACGTTGCAGCCTATGTCACAATTAAATTGATTTAGAATATATATACTTTGGCCTGGCGGGCCACTAGAATACTACCGAGGGCCGGATATGGTCCGCGAGCCATAGTTTGGAGACCCCTGTACTAGACTATAACAGGTCACTTTCAAGTCCTGAGTACCTTCCACTCTAGATAATAACTTTATTTTCGAAAGGATATCCTTGTTGCAATTTTTACCGTAGTGAAACACGGTGAATTTCCAGTTAAAACACAAAAGGAAGGAAGAACACAAAAAAAAGACATTTCTATCACTGCAATTTCAATTAGTGGAAAAAAAATTAATTGTTTTTTATTATTTTACAGAAATGCTGTTTATTTAATTATTTTGTTTTATATTGCAAAACTATCCTCAAGTCATATCTGTGTATTTTGGTCTTCCTCCAAGAGTGTTACCATAAAAAATCCAAATATCCAATGTCAAAGCTGCTTCAATCAGCTCTTCTGTCACCTTTACACAATACTTTCGTTGCGATCACACTTTCTAGCGCACGAGATTATGAGCTGACACAAGCCTGCAAGAAACAATGAACAACTTGCTGCTACAGTGGTTCTTTTGTTGCTCATTTCTCGCTGATGATTCCATTCACAATACGTTGCATTTAAATAGCGCTATTGAAATATGATTACACAAGTCCTCATGGACCTTCCCGCAGGTGGCAGTAGTATTGTCTTTTGTGTTTCGTCTTCCTCCAAGATGAGTGTCAGCAAGTCTTTTACGTGGGTGAGAAGCACTGCTGATCTACATTGCTGGTGACATAAGGATTACCACGGCGATATTTCTGTTTCTTTTCACAAGTGTTTACTAGTCACAATAGTTATCTTACGTCGTCAAAAGCAAAACCTTGAACTCTGTTTGGAATGATAGTTTTTAGGAATGTATGTGTATGTATTTTCTAGCAGAAGACATTTGAATGCTAAGTCGTAGGAGGAGAATTCTGCTTATTTTTTACCAAACATTTCAATGCAGAAAGTTTTTAAATTACAGTCGCGAATTAAGAAATAATGATGATCGAAGATGATGTTCGTCGTTTTCTTCTGAAGTTCTTGGAAGATAATATAGTTTTAACAAAACTTGACTTTTCCTTTCACTCACCGAAGTATCAGGAAAAAATAATAATTACAAAATATATTTAGAAACAACTAGACGTTACAATTTTTTAAGTTATTTCTTTGCTTTGTGTATGATTGATTACATTTACTTTTGAAAAAATACAACTGTTTTCAAAAATAACTTCATTTAGTGTGCCTTGGAATGTAGGTAAATATACTAAAATACATTACTCTACGATTAAAATTAGTTTCGTCGACAGGTTCAGTTCCTCCATGATTGTTTTCACATGGGAAGAGAATACAGAGCACTCAAAATTTTGAGGTTGCTTTGAAATTAGTTGCTCTCAGATTGGGTTTCGGCGATTCCTCAATGCAAGTGGCCGTAATACTTATACTGAAATGTATCCTAGTGCCATTCCCTCGGTGAAGGCCTCGAGCAGCTGTGATGGCAGCTAGATATTATGGCAGTAAGACGGCCCACTGTAAACGGGTGATTAATAACACCGAAATATCGCCTGTATTAACAGTATGCTGTGCGGGGCATGGATCACTCGGAAAGAAGAGGTTCATCATCAGCGTTGCCACCCCCAGATATTATTTTATAGGATGGTTTTGTTTTGTGTAGAATATACGGGAATGCTAACGAGATAATCCCACTTTTGTAGGATATCTATAAAATTATAATATAATGTACATCTACAAGACTGGAACGCGATGTTCTGAAACAAAAGCTGGCAAATGATCAAATTTTCTTTAAAAATCCGCCTGGTAATGCGGCGTACACCGAAAGAACACAACCTTCAAAACAACTCTTGTGGGAGCGTTCGGACTCGCTTGTACAACACTGTATTCTGAGGTGGATAGTGACCGTAGGACAAAAGAACATCCGTGAAAATGATTTGCAACTTTACATTATTGGTATTTTTTATTATTTAATTTTAATTCTTAATATATTATTTCTTCCGACGATGAAAGAACTAGACATCTGCACGTTTTAAGTTTATTTTTGTGTGAAACTTACACAATCGAAATTTATAAGATTTGAAAATATTTTGAAAATGGTTTGAAAGCGTCGGCCGTTAAGCTGGTATATTATAACCAAAAAAGTATCCCATAATAAAATGGTCAAAAACACTAACATGTGTTCACGTATTGTGATAAATTCTAGGTTCGGGAGTGCAATGTTTTTTGAGAGGTTTCCCTTAAAATATTTCCAATTTAAGTTTGAGTTAAGCAGTAGGTACTACCTAAGGGAAAGAAAGAAGTTTATCCCACTCAGAGAGCAGAGAGAGAGAGAGAGAGAGAGAGAGAGATGAGAGAAGAGAGATCATAGTAAACACCGTGTTTTATTGCAACGCTCGTTAACGCTCTCATTCAACCTTGTAAAATCCATGCTTGAAAGGCGTTTTTTCTCTGAGAACATACTGTTCTAAGTTTACAACATTGGCACGAGGCCAGAATTCGGTAAGTGCTATTAAAGTTCTATACGAAACTATCGGACAGGTAGCCACCGAAACTAGCAACATGACGGAGTGCTAGCATTATTGGGAGTTTGGCATGCTCTTGCCGCGCCGTTCGAAGTAATTGTGTTCGTATAAACTTAAATATTCAATAAAAATGTGTTTTAACATAAGATAGTGTGCTGTTATTCACACCATTAAAACATTATATACATATATCTTATTTTTCGCTGTCGACTTCACGTATTTTGATAAAAAGGGATTCTGAAATAATATACTCTAGGATTATTAAAACCACAGGATCACCCGCGGAGTAGTGGAGATCACGAAGGTTTTCCTTCCTGTGGTTATCAGATTACAGAAACCGGCCACGCATTTCTGGTACACACCGCGAGTTTGCAAACCTATTCCTTGGGTTTCATCTGCTTCCCTTGCCTCACATTCAATCACCTACTCCAATGTCATTGCATTATCTTCCCGTGTCGCTCAGCTTAACTACATCTCATAGTCAGTAGTACGCTGTAGTGAAGTTGGGTCCTCGGAATTGCCGCCATTGTACCGTTCCCTGGAAATACTAGAAATAAAAATGAAAAGAACGTAATATTCCTGGCGATTCGGTTAGTGACGGCACTTCTCTCGGGTATTTCGGCCATCATCTAGAGGGCACAAAAATATCCCGATCTCCTTGCAACGATAGAAGCGGGAACGAAAAGATGGAGGAAAACCAATCCAGATATTCTGCGCCATAAGGAAAGATCTACCAGCATTTGAAGTTTAATAAGGATCTCTCTGTAGGTCACTTGCGGATGTAAATAGTTTTCATTATGGGGGAGTGAATATTTCTTGTAAATAACGTTTGTCAGCTCTCGTTGCAGCCTTCATTCATAAGTCAATCTAATGTAGTAAGAGTGGGAGGAAGAATTTCCGAAGAAACGTGCCAAGATTGTACTTTTCCCTCATACGTAACACAGAGATTTGAGGTTACTTTTTTTACATTTAATAAATTAGTAAATTAATTGTGCATACATATTTTCCAAATAAAACCTTCGAAATCACTTATCGAAATAATTGTTTTCCTTAATGCATTCACTTTACTGTTATCACACGCAGGTCACTCGTACGCATGTACACTAAAGCTACATACCTTGACTGTTCCTCGGCGAATATTTTAACCAACCTTACTGAAATATCACTAATGTTTGTATATTACATTTATTTGTTTACTAAATATGTACAGTACATATATGGCAACTAAATTGTTAGTAATTTCCATACAACACAAGTTCGAAATGCAATTTTAAACTATATCTAGTATCAGTAATTATATCAGTATAACATACTCAGTTCTATTAATGTTCGGCCCTAAGCCGCCCTCCTGATTGAGTTTTTTCTGGGTTTACTCAATCGCTTAAGGCGTATGCCGGGATGGTCCCTAGGTTTGTTCTCCCAGATGTAAATGTACAGCTTGTCCTCTCCTCTTAAAATGTTACTACTCTATTTGTATGTAAATTCAGTTGTTAGGCGGAAGAGCAGGCCCTATGGCCTGAGCCTCGCCATTAATAAAGGCATTATTATTATTATTATTATTATTATTATTATTATTATTATTATTATTATCTAGAGTACGTTAGATATTATCCAAGATGTACAAATACACAATATATCTCTAACCTCATGTGCAAGGCGCGTGGCCGATACCCGTACTTTCGCCACACTGTAGTGAAGAACCAATCAGACCGTGAAATTCATACTCGTAGCTAAGAAGTTTGGAGCAAATTCTAATGTCACATTGTTTAACATCGAATACAACATAGAACAATTTAGTATTAATTTTTTTTAAACCTGGCGTTCTGACAGGGTATGTAATACATCACTCACATCCATTGACGCTACGCCCCTGTCATCCCTAAAGACCCACGTTTAGAGCTGTAAATTCTATGGGCTTTGCGATCATTGGGAGTTTTTTTAGGGGAAAAAAGGGATTGTATCGATGGTGATTTGGTAAAGAGAGATACTTCATGAAAGAGAATTGAAGAAAAGAGGAAATAAAATTTCGTATGATCATTGAATGCAAGTAATACTTCTAAGATATTAGATTTACAAAAACTACACTAAATTAACTAAAACTCCAATACCACAAAAAATTACTCAACTTCCTTTACCCGAACATCAACGATGTATTCTTCTGAACGTAATTTGCAAATAAAATATTTGCTTTGATGTTTGAGGGTATATGTATAATTTTTTTAAATGACAGCTATGAGGGTATTTACTTCGATCGAGTTTTAAACCATGCACTCTTTTCAGGGACCGGAAAGCGATTTACAGTACACCAGGAAGTCCCTCTGCAACAAACCGAATCATGGCCTCCTATTAAAAATTGCATTAACGTAGGTAGCAATCAGATCACTGGGAAACAAGAGAAGAGGACAACACTTCGAGTCCCTTTTGTGATTGTAGTGTGTACACAATTTACGTTTTCAATCTGTAGCTCGTGCTACCAACATACTTTCTGTTGCAAGTACTCTTATACTAATAAGGTTCCACCGCGGAGAGACTTTCCTCTCGCGCTGTACTAAATCCCTTTGAGCAGGAACCGTGAGCCTTTCTTCCTTCAAGACCAACTCGCGTGTTAATTGCTCTTATCGCAGAGCCCTCCTGCGGCCAGAAAAGGAACCGTTTTAGAATGGAGCTCTACAGCCTGAGGGAAGAACTCATCAGGTGGCTTTTTCAACTACTAGTTCAACTTCCAGTACGTGGATGTGTGGCCAGCACGCGTGGTACATGGACAAGGACATCTAGTGGTACGCGTTGTTATCCCACGACATGGGCTGATGAAAGCCAGGTGAAGGAACACATCGACTCGATGTTTCTCTGTTGTTACACAGCAAATCTACGCGTGTAATCTAATATTTTGTATTATTCATTTGAGGTAGTTTATGCAACCGACTTCTTTGTAATTCCTCCTCAATGCGCAGGAGCCGCCATTGTCAATCCTTTACGTCAGTAGTGAGTTACTGAGGGCCTTACGCATTTTGTAAACGGCCAGAATTAAAAAAAAATAGTCTTTACGTTCAAAAAACTAATTGTACAACGTTTCACAAAACAAGTATGTTGTTCACGCTACATTTTAGTAAAAAGTGTTTGTCCCATCCACTACGGAGAATATTGTACTAAACGTTATTGTTTCGGCCTCTCGCTCTGCTTTATGATTATAATACAAAGGGGTGTTGACAATACATGAGCGAGGATCTTTGATATTCATCTAGAAGTATGCTCCACTCAATCACTCTTGAAGAAACTAACCCTTACCTCCGTGCGGATGCAAATAATGCAAAGCTTTTTCGTTTGAGCTTCGCGGTTCTCTCATCAGTTGTGTCGCTCTCATCGGGGTGACGAATGCTGATCGGTTATTGCATAAAATTATTTAATGAAAATAGGATATGTTCTATTTTATATTTTTTATAAAACCCTACGTTTTACCGTGTGAGAGCTAGAGTTTATAAAATTTATGTTTAATGAAACTTTTACAAAACAATTTTATTATAATTATTACGATATGTAGCAGGCATTTCGTCACATCAATACTACACATGATCACTGGTGTTAAAGGACCAGACCTGATTCTATCCATGAATGAGAAGAAAAAAATCTATCTAACCAACAACCATGCTGTTATAGACCTTAACACGTACACAAATCGCTCTAAATCCTGTGTTGGCACGCAACAACATTTTCCCCATTACTCAGAGTATCCTATTCATGCCACCTGCTTCCCTTATGCCTGCCCGTGTTCAGTGATTATCTCACGGGAAATTTTCCTTCATGAGGTTTCCTCATCGGGTGATTCTACTCCTCAGCGGGATGTTGGTAACAGCTACAGCTGGTGAACGGTTAATGAAAATTCTCCGTTCTATTGCAATGTTCGCTACACTATTGTTAGTTAACCATTTATTGATAATCACGCTAGTTTTATGGAAAGTTGATTAATACATTCTGATGGCTCATCCGATCTCTCCAAAATACAAAATTTCTTACAACGTATCCGTTCGTATACATGAAGTATGTTTTATGAAAGAAGGTAATGCAATGCTGTTGATAATGAATATTTCAACCGAAATTTACATTTTGGTGTGACCTGATATCGAAAAAGTGTTGTTTTTTTTCTTTTTTTTTCAAAACGTCCGTTTGTCTGTGAACAATACTGGCACCTAAACTTTTGATAATGAATATTCCCCGATCAATCTGTAACGACGTCAGGATCAGCGAAATTGCAACGAATTCTTTGAATTTTGGAGGTACTTCACGTGATGCTCCTGGGACATTTTCAAACTTTTCTCAAAAATGACTCCAATTTTTAAAAAAAATTATTGCTAGAAAAAATAAAATGGTTATGAAGACGGTCCAATTTTCACCGTTGACTCTCAATTTTCGAAAATTACAGAAGTTTCCAATTTATTTGGCCGCTTCATACAAGAAGATTACTGAAAAACAAGATATTGTGTTTTCAACTGAAATTAATAGTTTTCACGCAATTTTGAGTGAAATAGGGGCACTTTTAAAATAAGATTTCCTAAAGAAACTTCTCCAGTTTTTTAAACGTTTTGGTGGATAGAGCTAATTCCACTCAAATGTAAATGTCATATAGATGTTATATTTTAATTTTTCAAAAGAATCGCAAAACAAACATTTTTAAATATAACTCACGTTGTTGATATTTGTATTACAGGCACTATCGTTTATTCCTTTTGTAAGTGCAAGTCCTTCAAATGCTTTCTACAAATTTCTCGAAAACTCGCTTTTTTTCTATGAAAAGAATATTGAAATTTGAATATTGAAAAGAATATTAAAATTGCGCACTTCCAGAAACGCTCAAATGTCATTATCTCAAACCGTCTCCAATTGTTTCAGTGAAAACGTGTACATAGACAAGTTTCGCACTTTTATGCAATTCTTAAAGGTCATATTTTATTCTTCTTCCCAAAAAGAACCGAAAAATTAAGAAAATTTGAATAAAATGTTCGAGGTGTTAGATAAAACAAATTTTTTTCAATATAATTGATGAAAGTAAATAAATAGGAATGTTAACTTAGGTCTGCCTTGCATTACATACTGTAAATATTATGTTCTGAAACATATTCTGCAAGGCGGTATTTTTGAGAAAGCTATACAGCACTGCGATGTTGATAGATTGACTTTGTATTTTTGCTATGGAAACAATTGGTTTTAGTCATTAAAATACATACATTCAACGCTTCAAAGCACAATGAAGTTCGACTGTGCATAAATAGATCAATTTTAGTTTTAATATTAGTTTTCACAAGTTATTATTGTTACATAACCGCAATGCGTTCACAAATACTTCTTTCAAACGATGTGTCTCTTGAGACAGGGACTTGGGGTAGGTGAGCCCAAGTGGTACACCCTGAGACTGCGCATTCTAAACCCGCGTAAGGGAATGTTTCAATTTCTGTTTGTGGCATTAGAAGGGGGCAATCAAAGATCATCGTGTACTCGTATTATATCTACATGCAAATCCTTCCATAAACTCTTGGCCTGACAGGCAACTGTGTGTGAGATGTGTGTGGAATCTGTCTAAGTGAGAAACTGGCTCCCTACAACCACAAACACGGAAATGGGGCTGTGTCAAAGGAGAGCATAGGCAATCCTTAAAGGTCCAGGGCCGAGATAGATCTATACGATGTTTTCGGTGCTTTCACTGGGAATGTCTCGAAAGGAGCGGCAGGTATGGGAGAGTTACTCTACCACTTTGGCACACCAGGAAACAAATGAACGTCATGCAGGGCGAGAACATTGCTAGAGATAGTGATGAAGGCATTTGCAAATCGTAATCGTAAACGAACGCACTGATGGACATAACATGCCGTTTTGTCGCCAGCAGTGGACAAGCAGTAGCTGTAAGTGCGTTCCCTTCTTAAAGTATTCTCTCTGTACCGTAAAAGGCCCTGGTAGGTCTTTTAAACCACAATAGGTACACGAAAGCTGGGAAGAGAGAGCGGCAAAACCGAAAAACCAGCCCAGACTCGAGAGAAGAGGAAACTAATGTGTATAAGAAAGACTACGACTTTCTGTAGCACCACTGTTTGTCATCAACCAATAGTTTAAAACATCGTTTTGCTGTCAACGCTCTTTTCAATTTTTTAGTTTTTGGAAGTTCTTGAATACGCAACCGCCAAACAATTATTTCATAAATTGTCCGCAAGTGACAGTAAAATAGACTTTTACAAATATTGCTATTTGCGTTGTGTCTTCATGTTTATATTCTACGAGGCGTTAACCTACATTATATAAATCATTCGATCATGAACATACTTTCGCAAATGTGTGGATGTGCAGATGTGTTTGTAGTATTGTTATTTTTGTTAATGTCGTTGTCATCGTCTAAAGAGGGAAACTTATCCTGACCATACCCGTCTTAAATATTTTGTTCGCCATTTTCAAACTTGACACTTCATTGGCACCCAAATCTATCAACTATTTTTTTAATTTTATCGTTCATTGTCAGAGACAGACACAGCAACGGCCTTTGTCATATTTTTACGTTGCTTGCTTTGTTCCATGGTTAAACGAACAAGGAATTTCACTAGACGGAAACAACAGAAGTATTTGACTTTACTGTCAGAGTTCTTTTACATGTCACGGGCACACTCAGGACCTTCCGCCTTTTGAAAATTCTCCTCCGCCAGCTGGATATTAACACGCACATTTGGGTTTGGGACCCATTTAGGTGCGAATGGCTGGAAGGGGTAGCCGCATATCGTTCTCCTTGAGAGTTTGCTGACCCCGGCTGGAAAGAATTAATTAGTCTCTGACAGAGACCACTCGTAGGTGCTCCGTTTGTGATTTTCACATTGTGAATGGTTGAAACCCAGAAATTGAAATGAAGGAAATTGGACAAGAAGACATTCAAAAAATATTCCGAGACCATCATTAGAATTCATTCAGACTGTTGTGCACGTGAGCGAAGGTGGTTTTAGTCACCCATCAGTTCTTTGATACGTCCTCCCCTGGAGTTTTAAATCCCCTCCTCTGAAGAATATTGTCAATTCGCACCCTGGTTTTAAAACCAATTGGACTTACATCCATACCACAAGAGATGGCACCACCCCAATATTAAGTGTTTGTTCCCCTTTCTGAAGGTAATCTACATTCGCTTACGCCAACACCGCGTGAGGGACCGCTTCGGATTTCCCGACGTCAGAGCAGGTTCAGGGGTTCGTGGACGCTTGGGACTCCCCGTGCTGCCGTCGAGGTGAATGTCTCGTCCGTGTGGATGCGTGGAGGTGCGGCGGGGAAGGCCCACTTTCCGTGTGGAACGGTGCGTCGTTTTCGAAAGTGGTCTTTTTGCATAATGTGTCGACAGATAAATGCCGTGTTTTCCTTTTGCGTGGGTAGGGTTGCGTTGTGCGGGTTGCCGGCAGACGAGTACTTGCCTATCTTCGTGCAATCAATACTACATGTAATATCATATCTGAGCTCGTTTGAATTTCAGAGAACAATACTTTCAAAAATATTTCCTTATGTTCTTCCAACGTAAACAGAATAACTTTCTTTTGGTGTCAATTTGTTAATAGAATGATTTCTATTCGTCGAAAAGTATTATTTAAAAACTAATTACAGTGTATACACCGTGTGTACGCAAGTCTGATACTGATAAAGATTGATGGCTCTACAAGGAAGATTTGCATGCTATCTTTACCTGTGGGATAGCAGAGACACAACACTACCATATACGCTATTGTCCTGAACATACTGGTTTCACAGCGGGGAATCACAATATTAAATGGGAGCCCTTTGTAGTCCCCCGAAAGATTTACCTTTCACATAAAAATGAGACTGATTAATCAATTTGGTACAGCGTTGGACAAGACATCTGCAGCAACCATCTACGACATTGTTCCCAAAGCTTTCAGACGCGAAGGTTTAAGCAGGTTTTTTTTGGTTGGACCTCAAATCAAGAAAGTTATTGAGGGTCAATAGTTTCACAAGCTTCTCGGTGGGACTCTGGTCAAAAGTACACGAATATGGGTTGTAGAGTGTCTCAAAATACATATCCTTAATTCCCACCTTGATATCTTTAAAGAGAACATGGATATTTCGAGGAACAAGAATAGGGCTTTCATTAGGACCTACAACGCCTTTAACATCACTACCAGGGGTCATACAATGAACATATGATGTAGTCATGTGTAGGATCAATTTGTAGAACTTTAGTTAAAATATACTATTGATTTGAAATATAATGTTCCCTTTTCTTCTTTAAATAAAGATAAACAAGAAAATTTGTACGATTCATTCATTAGGACGCAAATTTCAACTTTTCGTTCTCCAGACCACAAAAGCTTGAGGTTTTTAAGATAAATGAGGTTTCTTCATGTTTTTATGATCCAACCAATTAGAAAATGATATTTATAAACTGGAAAAAATATTGTGTTACGTGGAATTCAATTCATTATATATGACGAATGTTCGTTTGATTGCAATACATTTATAAACATTAGAACATTCCTATACATTGTTTCGGTCCTAGTCAGTATGCATACATTTTTTACGTACACCGTCAGACATTTCTGCATTACTTTTAATGTAAAAGTTCATGAAAGTAATAATCGTGTATGCACAATAAATTTAATGTACACGTACAGTAAATTTCATGTACACATGTACATTACATTTACTGTACGTGTATATTAAATTTAATATACATGATGATAGTTGCGTATATATTATTTTACTTTAAAAGTACTGCAGAAATTTCTGGCTGTGTTTTTTACTTCTCCTTCAAAGGCACACTCGTGTACTTCTAACACGGCATTGCTTTTTGTTGCTAGTATCAATAGAACTCTTATAAGGCCCTTAATGCATGAATAAGCATTAACTTGTATACCAAATATTTTTGATTTAATGTTACCAAGGATTTATTTATTGAATAGGGAAGAATAAATATATATTTTCTTTATTAATACACAAAAATTTATTTTTTTCAAAAAATACAAAACTATCAGCACTTGAGAAATGTAAAATTCGCAACTTATTACAATGTACACTTCGTTGCATTTTATCCATAATTTTGGCCAATTTAAAAACTGCAGAATCAAATTTTTCCACCTTGTTTTTGAGGCCTTTTATCTCCTTCCGTTAGATTTATTTTCATAATTACCCTGATAATTTTATTGTTAATAAATAATATTTATTCAGCGTTTTATTTTTATACAGTTAAACAAATAACAATAAAATATTTGACAGAGGCACTGGATTTGCTTGTGCTTAGGAACGGAGTACAAAAAAGTGAAAGATACATACACAATAAAAGAACAAAATGAGAAAGAAAATCGATTTAATGTGGGACAAACCATTAATTATTACTAGATGGTAATATTATAATTATTGTATATAATATATCTTTCTTCTTTGGTCATTCTAAAAATTACTAAATCAGAAACACTATTTGGTTCGTAAGGATACAATCCCTTCTCTATTTAACAATACCCTTTTTGGGAATGCTTTCGCAATTTTATTACTACTTAAAACCAATTGACACCAATGGCCTATTTATTAAAAATTCTAAAGCATATAATGTAAAACATTTATCTCAAATGTTCTATCGATAGTAATAAGTTATTTAATCAAACTTTATTTTTAATTAAAGGCTTAGTAATACAACTTACCTTCGTATGAATCCGAGGGTTATTTCTAATTTTGCAGAATAGGTATATCCAAAAACGTAATAGCTTGCAACACCGTCAATAGTGTCTTTCTCAAAAATTTGAGACTTTTGTTCCAGGATTACAGTTATTTACTTTGGACTTATTATGCCTCACTCATTTCCTGAACTTCAGTTCGTTGTGTTAATTTGTTTGGTCCATTCTCATATTTATATAGTCACTTGCAATCTGCAACACATATCCATCAATTAGTGAAGATTAACAAATTTCACATTTCATGAAATGAATATTAAATATTGTTACAAATGAAAATAATATTAAATAAATAATACTATAGATATAAATCAGAAGTTTTAGAAATGTCTGTTATTACTCTAATACGGCTACAAGAGCTGCAGAATAAGAGTGCATTCCAGACACCTGAGTACCTGAAATAGGCGGGCTGGGAAACCCGTCACCTTTTGTCTTGCCTGCAGGGGACCGGAAGGGTTGGGTATTCCCTAAGCCTCTCCCAAAATAAAGCCAGAGGAGACTCCTCATCAGGCAAACGTTGCAAAACGCAGAACAACTGAGAATAGTGAATGATCGAATACAGTATTAAACAAAATGGCTTTATGGAAAAAAATGATTAATTATTATACAGAATAAAATGTAAATCTCAAATAAAGATTATATTTTAAATTTATTGTACGTAGTGGAATAAAATATTTCTACGTTTTTAAACAACAATGTTCTATGTGTTCCATAGATGTATATCAAAACTGCGTGAATTTTCATTTGAACATATTTAATGTTCAACATATTAATATAGTTTTAATGAAGAAGATACATTACATTTCATGTACAGTCGTTCATTAAATCTATATTGATTTTAATTTAAAAATTAAATTTAAGGTAGAAGTTAATTAATCTCCTTTTAATATACAAAGTACATTAAAATTAATGTACGGTTGTACCTTAATCCACATTAAATTTAATATAATTTCTGACAGTATAGTCTTTCCAAATGTGTTACTTTTCTTACGATTTTGGTGGTTCAAAAGACTGTTTACACTAACATATGGAACTTCAAGAACTTCCCGCAGTAATATTTGATAAATGAATTTCTTAAGTTACATTTCCGGTTAAATTTTTATTGTATCCTCTAAATACGTCAGCCACCTTATTCGCTCAACAATAATTGGCATTACAAGTGTGGGAATATAGCACAGTTCATATCGAGAAATATTGTGAAAACGTGAAATCTTGGATTTAGAATTTTCTTAACTTCAAAAGCTGCCATTCAAAGGTTGTGGTAGGAGTGTGTTGTGTACCTTGTTTGATTAACCGCTTTGTTATTGTGATTGTGATCTCCGGTTGATCTTCAAGTAAGCAAAACAACAAAAGAGAAGTGGATACATATTCGGTAGGGTTAGTTCCTAGTGCCGTAAAAAGTTTGTTTCTTCAAAAAATTGGCGTTGTTAACATTAATAGTATGAATATAGTCATATCAGTACTTTTTCAAAAAAAAGTTATTTTAATTTTAAAAACAATGTACAAACTCTTCACACAGATTAGAATATTAATTTTC
>BOPP01000001.1:16729630-16744388 GCA_017312745.1 Gryllus bimaculatus
GTTTAAAACCTGCCGCTTAATGGCTTACAAACATTTGAGAAATATTTCAGGTGTGCCATAAGGCGAATATACTCTTTATTATTTAAAGATTGCGCGTGACCTTAAAGATCTGTGATTCAAGATTATGACATTTAAGCTCTTTGTCTTACACGAAACAAGATTTTTAGTCAGGAAAAGAATATTCACTGTCTTCTATTTTATTAGTTGAAGAAAGACGACGGAAAACAATTTGAAACTTTTGCAATTTTCGCGTTCAACAAAATTATCTGTGCCTTTTTTTAAGCTCATTTGCTTCTATCCAAAAAAACAAAAATAACACAAAATTATAGAGATAATTGCAGACAACCTCGTATCTGAACGGTTTCAGGTGCTGGTAGTTGACAGAAAAAAAAGTACGGACAGGACACTAACATTTTGCCGTAAACTAATTTTTCGGTCTCAAGTAGTCTACATGAACTCTGACTAAACACAGTGTAGAATGAAGTAATTTACGACACATAGGAAAAATATTTATCCTTTTTTTTTTGTATCATGGCCCCACAATAAAAGATTTTGTCTGTCGAAAAATCGCCACTAATTTCTGCATCTTCACGATTCTTTTTCTTTGCTACATAAGTACAAAGTAGATGAGAAAGTTAAAAATTTCAACGAATAGACAGATGGACCTAGTCAGGATTTGCCAAATATACTCCCCAAAAATAGTTTTCCTTAGGTAAAACGTAATATTGAAAATAAAAAAAATAGTCATTAAACTTTTCAGTTGATGACGAATTATTTATTATTATTATTATTATTATTATTATTATTATTATTATTATTATTATTATTATTATTAAAACCATTATATTGATTTATTGACATAATCGTGTTTTATCAAGAGATTAACTACTACCTACATAAGAATTTTTATCACTTCAATGAAAAACCCAACGAAAATTTGCTTAATTTCTAAATAAAAACGATTAACAATTCCTTTGGTTTTGAAACTCAAAGCATCTTCATCGTTTTTAACGTTCTACGTCCGCACCGTGAACTTTAGTCGTAAACGAATAAATCTGAGATGAATGAAAATAGGTGAAAGGGATGAGTGAACCCTGGAATTTCTTCTAGTGCCAAGGAACTTAAGAGACGTTACGCAGTAACGGGTGGAAGTTAAGAGGCGGCAGCTGTCTGGGTGAGGAACGACGGCTTGTCTCGCTTTGAAGTGCATAGAAAGAAGCCGCTTCCGGTGTCTCAGATTCTTCTGCTGTCTGAGCTTGTTTTTCTACTGTACGATGTATGAAAAGGAGCAGCGTGTGTTTTCACGCTGTCGAAGGCGCCCGCATGTTTGAACGAAGGCCCATTGTCACGGAGACATCAGTGAAGATGAAGATGACGATGAGGATGATAATTAGTGGTTGATGAATAATATTTTGATGACCTAAAACATCGCCAAAAATAATCAACAAAAGGCTCTTTAAATGTTTTTAAAAAAGATCTAAAAGCACAGAAAATGTAAATAATGTTATCAAAACCAGTGCGGATGAACAACTCAAACTGTTGAATGTTACTTATGTAATTGAGGATTCTACCTCTGGTTCAAGTGAACTCAGATTGCAAACTTTTGGTATTGACTGTTCTTTACCAGAAAATGTCTGTCCTAAGTTACCCCCAAATCGGTGGAATAGAGAATGACGCTGATAGGCATCACATACTCACAACGGCTGACAAATACGGATCTGAACAAAAAAAATGAATATGCTTCTCAGGAATTCTGTGGAAGTCGTAAATATTATTCATGCAAGTACCATTAAAATTATATTAAAATGTATGAAATCAGCGAAAAATTACCGAAAAAGGTGAAAAAGGTAAAATAGACGATTTCTATACTAAAGGGCTTTGTTCTAAAGTGAAGAGATATAAATGTCATTTCATGAAAATCCGACCCATAATAATGAAGATGGCTATTGCGCGTAACTATTTCGAGAACGGTATTGATGATGATAGTGACGATGTCAGCCTCCCCGATGAAAAAAAAGCTTTGGAAAGGGAACGAAGAAAGAAAATAAGGGAATAATCGGAAAGAGTGAAAGAGAAACAAAGGAGGTTCAGGTTCTGTAATCTTCAACGTCATCTCATGTTTCAACTAAATCACCGGTGTTAGTAACTGTATGAGTTCATGATGAAGACAAGTTACTAGAAAGGTTGCGACGATGAAGCTTCGTGCATGGCAGAGGAAAAACCAACAATGGACTCAAATAGCAACTCGTGTGTTTGAAGAGGTGGGCGACTTTGATACTGTATCTGTTTCGTTGCGTCTCTGGTCCTCCAGGCTCTCCTCACGGACCTCAGAAGCAAAGGTCCCTCAGATTGTGTTTTTATTGCATTGAATTTAGATATTTTTTAACACTAGACATTTGTCTGCTGGCGTTCTTATTGGTGTTCATTTACCGCTTCGTTCTTTTTGTTTATATGTTCGAGATCGATTTACATCAGACCATCTCATGAGTGACCACGGCGATAAACTACATTATTCTTCAATTTTTGTATTTAATAATATTGATCCCGTATTTGGATGCAAATGCCGGATACGCCGGAACACAGCACCCCACTGGGGCGCCTTCTCAATTAAACCTGTGTAGAGCCATCTCGGAGCCACACTACGGGCTAGCAGCGCAGTCTAATTGAGCGCCACACATATTGCGCGGGGACGGATCCCTGATCAAGAACCAATGAGTATCGGACATTGCCAGGACGAATCCCAACTGGTGGCCGCCCAGACCGAGATCCAGGAAGCTCGCGCCCCCAACCTATCTACAATTCTAGAGCAACCTGACGGGCGATTCTTGTTACTTGATGGAGTTCTTTGTGATGGTTTAGTACCAAGTCACGCCCCATTCCTGCTCCGAAGGTCGGCGAGAAGGCCTCCTGACTGCAGAGCCACCTTGGTGCTGTTGACGTGAGTACCCCCGAGAAACTAGGGGAACTTGGGTTCGTGTCACGGGACATTGCCAGGCTCCACAAAAAACCTCAGGCCTTTCGGCCGTCGGTTCTCCCTGCCTGAGTTCGAGAGAGCAGAGGACTGCGCGACCATTGACGTTGTATCGCCCCCGCCCTCGCCCTCGCCCTCGCCCTCGCCCTCGCCCTCGCCCTCGCCGCCTGCCGCCCCTTGGCGTGGCTGACCCGTACGCAGCGGCTGTTAGCGTGTCTGGCGCTGCCGCCACGCGTACCCCCCCAACGCAGTCCCTGCCCTCGCTGGGCAAGGTTTCTCCTTTGACAAGTGGGGTTTAAGTTATAGTACATGTTTGTGTAGTGTGTGTTGTGTATGTGTATGTGTAATGTGTGTGTTTGTCGCGCCGTGTGCGTGATAAGAGAAGAGAAAGGAGGGGATTGAAAGAGCATCAGGAAGATGGAGGAAGGTCGCGCCGGTCCTGATCAGGCTCTTGCTCCGGTGCACATTGCATCCGGTTGTGATAGGAAATACGACCGAAAAACTACGTATTGAGCAGCGGGAGAGAGAGATCGGCGAAACGGCGGCTTTGAGGTTGCTCTCCTCATGGCAGTGGGTGGGCGCGCGTGTGAGGCGAACGTGTGGTGCGGCGCGCGGACGAGGGCGAGGCGCGGCCGCTCGGGGCCGCTGGCCCCCCGCGCACGCGTGGCCCTGCCACGTTTGGCTTTGGCGCGACTTCGGGCGCCGTATCTGACGGGGCGGGCTGGGACGAAGTACTCACGGCGATGACAGCACCCGCAAGGGTGGCTCTGCTAGGCCAGAGCCCTTTCTCGCCGACCGTCGAGCAGGATTGGCGACTTGGGAGCGGTGCAGAGGGCGGCGGTTCACCGCTATAGAGCCGAATGTCAGAGCCGGGAAGAAACTCGCATCAAAGGGCAGTAGATATTCGTGGAATGGAGCAAAGGCATTGTGGTGCATGCAGCCGGGACGTGTTCAAGCTGATTTGCTATGACGTGACCTTCGTGCAGATTTGCTAGATAGCGTGGAGTTGCGGGTCGGCGAAGCTTCCTGGATCTTACGTCGCTGGGCGCCAGCGCATGGATTTCTGTGCGGGCTCTGCGGACAATGTCCGATGTACTCGATGTTGTATCGCTGATCAGGGATCCGTCCCCGCGCAATATAGTGTGTGCATTTATATTTTAGGACTGCGGCGTTGTCTTTTAGGCCCGTAGGGTTGGCAGTCTCCCCGAATTGGCTTCTACAAGTAGCAGAGTCAGAACGGGAGCTGGATTGAGGAAGCCGCCCCGAGAGAACGGATGCCAAGTCGCAGTGGAGGCCGCTAGTGTGGCTGCGTAATTGGCTGTTTGTTTCATCTGTAGAGACGGACGAAGGATATCCCCGCGGATTTTCGAGTTATCAGTACCAAAGTGGAACAATGAGGGCAGGCAGAGTGAATGAAGGAAAATGTTCTAATGTACTCAAATCACTTTTATTTATTATACAAGTGGAAATATGAGCAATATATGAGTTTATTCAGCCTGGTTTCATCATTGCATGTGAGTCGCAGGCCCATGAGTCTATGCGGTTAAATTAACGGGAGGTTCTCGAGGAAGATAAATACAGACAAAAAACCAAGCGGAGTGTTAATGAGATTGAACACCAAGGAGATGAACGCAGGCAACGTAGGATATGAGAGTGTGAGAAGCATTTAGAGACAAAAATTACTGCATTTATTTAATCCTCACATTATCTAGGCAATAAGAGAACACCCTAAGTCCTCTTACATTGCTCAGATCCAGTCATGTGAGGCGTGAATGTAATCCGCTAGGGGCAAGGACTGGCCATGAATAATGCCGCTCTCAGACGGGTAAATTTAACACAAAATATCAAACAAAGTATACTTCAAATGTTACGGTGAATACACATCTCTCCAACAAGAAACACTGCAAGGATTGACGATATATTTAATTTTGAGTATACCAAATTTTTTTTTGATTAATTCTCCCTTTCATACGCATCCAAATCGGAAAGTCATATCTCAGTATTCGTGCGCAACCTTTTCTGTTAGAACTTGGTTCTTTCATCATGGACAGTCTAAAACATATCTCACTAACATTGCACGAAACTCATAGGTGAAAATGCCTCGAAGTCGATTTTGACTCTCACAATTTTTTAAGGATTAATAATAGTTTTATTATAATAGATGACACTCGAAGTTACCACCTAGTGATTCTCCTTTACGCTGTTCTCCGATTATGTTTCCTCTTGATTTCCTTATAATCACTTTTCTTTGTCACTCAAAGCTTGGGTCAATATACAAACGGTGTATGACGGCCGACTATCGTGCACTATTCGCTCCTCAACCAAAAATACGGGTATATCTTACTCAAAATTACCATAGTTCACAATTATCTGTAACTGCCACATCAGCATCCATTCTTCATACGTGAAGATTTGTTGAACTGTAGTGGGTCTTCCATGGAAATCTTGATCATGAAAATGAAACAATTCTTAATCTATTCTCTCACTATAATTCAGATACTTAAGCCCCTGTTAGCTATAGAGATATCTCATGAGAATTTTCATCTCGACTCTGTTATTCAACCTTTTTCCACACTCCAACCGATAAGGAACTCTCCTTGACCCATTCGTGGAAAATCTGTCTATAACCTATCTTATTAAGCGTTATAAGTTTTATATAATGTCATGATGACTTGCTGCATTCGGCGAATTATAATATAACTGAGGTGATATCCTTTTCCACATATGAATCTCAAAAGCTGAAAGGCATATCATTATTATGACCAATGCCAGATATTGTTAGAACACTACCCCAGTTTTCCGGGAGTCGTGAGATTTATTGTGGTTCAATCAGTTTAAGCCAAAATAATCGGTATAATCGGTGTTATTAGGGAACACATGTTGTGCACTTAGCGATCAGTACTTCGTCGTAGTCCCTACACTGTATACTGAGGAGTAGTATATAGGAGTATAATTTGCTAAGAACGACAACATATTTTTTGTTTCAAGTATTACCCTGTCAATACCAAAAGCGCTATATAAGGAACATATCTCTGATGGAGTCACATGTTAGAACCAGAATAATTGCTGAGAATGAGGTTACATCACAAGATCAAATGCTAAATTACAATAAAACATATTTTGCACGCTCTCAATTTTTTGACTTGTCATCGGCTTCTGTTGTGTGTAAACGAAAATTACTTTTTGTCTCGTGTAGCTTTGTTAGTATTTGTATAGAAAAGAATATTAAGAACTCTGATTCGTAGAAGTTTATAATTTTTTTTGGCCTCTCGTCATAAGATATTCGTCCAAAAACTAGTCACAAAATATTATATCAACCACTAATATTCCCATGCGTCTCTTCATCTGCCAACTGATGGTTCTCAGGGATAGCTGTCTGGACAAGGGTTCTTATCGTTCAAATCTTACTCAGCCGTGATTCGAACTTCTCAGACTGTGCCAGATCGTTAATATTATACACACCGCTCTCTCTCGTGCTGCCCCCTATTTCTATACTTTTTACCTCTAGGGCTGCAATGAGAGAAATACGATACAATCGTACGATACAGTCCTATGGAATTATTATTGAGAACACTTATCTTGATGCCCGTATTTTCATTCTTATGTGACGTTCAAACGGACAAGCCGTCGTTCCTCACCCAGACAGCTGCCGCTCTCACTCTAACTTCCACCCGTATATCACGTGTCCTATGAAGCCGATTCTTAACGAAGATTGACCTTGCACTAGAAAATTCCGGGGTTTCACCTCATTCCCATTCTTAGCACACATTTTTTCCCTTATCATCTTCTGATACTTATTTTTCTGTCAAGTTTACGAAACTTACCGTAATTCGTACAGCCCAGTTGCTGGAGCCGAATGGCTTAGAATCCATATCTAAATAAACCGTATCGTAAGAGACTTAATTTGGAGTTTCGAAACCTACCAAAGAATGGTTTAACGTTTAGTACTCTTTAGAAATTTTACGCATGTTTCCAATTGGCGTGTGTGATCTGGCATAGAAATAAGTGATATATATAATAAATAGTGCTCTTACTAATGTTGGCATTATGTTTCTCTCTACATATCAAATCGCGTTTGATTGTTAACACATTATTCGTACAACTAATTCGAATGTTATGAATCGGGTTTAATTCGTATAGATGAATAATTGATATGAAAATGATTGTTAAATAATAAAAAATTACAGTTATATCACTTAAAATAATATGAGAGTGAAATAAAATAATAATGAAATAAATTTCGTTTCATTACATAACTTATTTATAAAGTTTTGAGTTATGAAAACACTTAATTTTTTTATGTAGTTTTCACATTTTTTGTGAGCGATTCTTTACTATCTATTTAATAGGGGTAGATGTAGATAAAATTTAATATGACGAACTTATTTGTGCCACAACTTTACACAAATCTGCGACTGAGGAGACATTAATTGATTTGCGCTATTCGTCATACATCTGTATTAAACGTGTCGTGTCAAATTATGTCAAAACATTGTTTTACTCTTCTTAGTTAGACTGTCTATTTTTACTCTTTTAGTGAGTACAAAGAACTACATCAAACCAAGCGGATGATAGTCATGGTGCCAGAATTCAGATAAGTGAGACACTTGGCTCTATCCCAATATCTATCGGTGTACGAGCTAAAAAAAATGTCGTTTTACACTTGTGTGCACAGCGCCTTATGACTCTATAATAAAATGAATTAAAGTTATTAAACATTATTATTCCTTTAATGGCTGCGTCGCTATATAGAGTTGTGAGCGGTTAATACTTCTATATTACATAACAACCCGAAACACGTGGATAAGATTTCGTGGATATTAAAAAAATATCAAACAGAGTAAAATACTTAGAAGTGCGCGGAAAAAGATACTCAATAGTGTTACATGGGAGCAAAATAAATGGATTGATTAGTAAGTGATTAGATTACTGAGCTCTCATGTGCTATTTGTCTTCTGTGAGATTACGAACACCAAAGAACAATCCCTGTACAACACAAATGTTTCACCAAGGCATACCTCGAAGCTTGATATGGTCATGTCGCAATTAAGAAAAAAAATCAATCTCTATATCTTGTAGATATGAAGATTATTTCGTCTAAGTAGCTACACTAAACAATAAAATGAACTTTAATAAATAACGACAAAGGTGAAATAAGGACTGTTAAAATTTAGTTTATTATGTTATTGAGAAAAAAGACCCTTTGCACACCTCTCAGCCTGTAAATTGCGTTCGTTGTCCTGTCGTTCTGATTTACTTTCGACAGACTATAATAGACATATCAAATCTAGAAATTCTCTTTACATTTAATGACTAAAAATTCCATCGCCCGTTCTCGTGTGAAGACAGGAAGGCTTAAATGCATATTGCTTACTGTTGTCGGGATCAGAGTTCTTTAAGGTGCAACAGCTGCAAATAATTAAAGATTCAAACAATGGTGAGAGTTGTGGTAACGCCATATAAGTGTATTGTGGGGCTGAAAAGTGATAATTCTCAATGCTGCTGTTATAAGCTTCTAATGCCTGGGATTTATCTCGATCCAAAGCTCCGGACACATTCGCCTCCTGCCTCCTTCGGAATCCCGCTCGCTACAAACTACAAACTCTATTTTACAAACCCCTCAAGCTCTCTCCAACCTGCAACCCTTCAACCTGCAAGAACGTTCTCCTACTCGTCTAGCGCCTTCAACTCAACCTTTCGCTTCTACTCCCGGCCTCCAGGGCTCTCACCAACTGCAAACACGACTCCTTCACAGACGTGCAGCGCCTCCCAGATGCCTCGACACTCCTCTGATACGCCGCCAGACCGTCACCTCTACCAGCGCCCCTCCCTTTCGACACCGCTTTGCCAGCCCCTGCCCAAGGCGCTCCAGGCCACGCGTCAGTATCACAACCCTCAAGAACCTCGAGACCGACAGCCGCCGCCACCTTTGTAACCGTGCGTCAAATCCCGCCCAGACGGTGCCCAATGCCGTTCGCAACCAGGAGCCGGCACAGGTCAAGCCCGTCATTTCGAAAAGACATCAACCCGTTGCATACCTGTCAGCCTCAACGAAACATACGAACGTCTCTATATGCTACCCTGCACTAACTCTTATCTATCCTCTACTCTCGTCGAACCATTTACCAAAATGACTCCCATAACACCGTAAACACCCGTAGTACTCAGACTGATCTCTCAAAACAAAGATCCTTCAACCCTTTGTATTCCTTACAGAGATCAACCTCTCACCTCAACTCCCTTCAACCACGTGCGACATCCAAATTTTTCAGCTTCTTTCACATTTAAACCCCACAATACCTTCTAACTCTTTAACACATAAAACTTTCAAACTAAATTCGATATCTTCGATAATACTTCATTCACATTTTAACACTTATCCGCTACAACCTTCAACCTGACATATCACGCTGCAACGCATTCAATCCTCTAAGTCTAATCTCTTTCAACATCATGACCATATCAACACCCATTTACGAAGAACACATTCAACTCAAATCCTCATACCTACTCTCGCATATCCCTGTCTTACACGCTTCAATTTCCTCAACCCTTTTCACTTCTATGAACTCTGCTATCCCTCAGAGAGCACTATCAATGCTACGTTCACACCTCAATAACCACGGACGACCCTGCCGAAACGCGACGCATCCGAGACCGTGCAACCTGAAAACTGCGATCACACTGCATACGCGGCAATAGTCTGGTTCAAATGCTTGACAACCTCAGTACCTAACCTCTTCAACTGCTTAGCAAAGCGATGCGAACGCTCTCGATGAGACTTTGGCAGGAACGCGTTAAAGCAATCTCGAAACACTTGTTCAACTACTTCTACCTCAACCCCATGAGGTCATTAGACTCGAGATCGTTCATAGCCGTACACCTCCAGTAAGGCTCGTCAAACAGACATGACCGCGTCACACAACACATAACACACCACCTATGACCATTCTACTTCACAATCTCCACTCCAATACCTCCTCCAACTGTGGCCATCACATTTGCATAACTCCATCTCGTCAGATCGCTCAATAGTCCTGTCTGAAAACACCTGGTACAACATTTCAATCTTCAATCATCACGGAACGACAAACACTTGAGATGTGCATGGAAATCCTCTAAAACGCTTACATCATAAGACCATCTCAATCTCAACTTCAACTCCTTTAACAAATCCCGCAACAGTATTCTATTATCCTCCTCCACCTCAAAAACGCACAAACGAAATAGCGCCAACCTCAACCTTCAGATTCCGTTCAAAACCTACAACTCATACGCAGAGACCTCATATAGGCCCGTGAGATGACTCAACCTCGATAGACCGTTCCAGCCAGCGTAGCACGCTCACGCTGTACAAATCCGTCACCATGCCTCAACCATACATACCCGTGCGAGACCTCAAAAGCGCTCTGTAAACACAACTCGTCACCTCACTCAACAAGCCTCTCAAATACCTCTCAATATCCCAACCGCAATCTACTCAATAATCGCACTCCCTTCTCGTGTCCTTACTCTTTCATCGCATTCATCGGTATTGCCGTCGAATTATGCACGATCGCATAACTTCAAAGCCTCTTCTGTCGCTTCTCCGTCGGCCTTTTTTCTGCTTTGAGGATATAATAATTCTTTGCAAATTCCAGACGGTTGTTCGCTTCACAAAATTATCCCTTTGGAAATAAGTGTGCTGGCTGCTTCATCACGACTCGCCTGCCGACGCCTCCACTAGCCTATCACTTTATATGTCCAGGCTCCACCGACTACACTCGCAGCACCCAACCCGCTCGCCTTTCCGCCGCGCTCCACGCTCGACATCCCTGGCCCCCCACCTTCCTGCGCATGTGAGTGTGTCTGTCGTCGCGTTATCGCATTGCAAGAGGACTGCGTTTATTTAGACGCATGGATATGCGGAGAGTGCGAGAAATGTAGACCGTTACAACCGATAAGTGCGTGAGTTAGTGTGTTTGAATAACTTACCGTTGCGTGTGGTCTAGAGCCGACACCTGTTTTTCCCCGTGACCCTCGTTCACCGCACGCGGAGCGCATTACTTCTCGTAACATATGATCATCGGAAGCTGTCCTTCGCTGATGGAAGAGATCTTAGTTAGAAAACATGCTCAGTCTCTAGCATACCACTCTGACCCTTTTCTTTTCAGAGTGAAAAACAACCCCGTCGAGACACACATCAACACATTGCTATCGAAGTGGATAAACATTCTGACCTGGTGGCGGCGACACAAAACGGCAAGGCGCAAGCGATTAATAAAAATGCATCTTCCGGACAAAGCAACAGTTCCAAACCCGAAATGCAACTAAGTGCCGTGTCATGATTGTCTTATGTGTTCGCAGTATGGAGATGGTAAAACACAGCTCGCGTTTGGCAGTCTTGAGCAAGAAAGAAAAGAATAAGAACGATGAGCTAGGTGTGTCCAGGCTGTTACGGGTGAGTGCGTACGCAGGCACAACCTTGAAGAGGTAAACGTTCTGCAGCACCACAGGAACTTGCCACACCAACAGTTGGCGTAGAGCTGGCTCACTAATAGCCACGAAGGTCGGCACGTCCCAGCAGCATCACCGCCACTGGTGCTCGATTACTAGCTGCTACCAGCGCGACACGTAACCTGCCCAACAGATCCGAACCGCGTAAGCTGTAGCCACGTCCAATCCCCCATACTCTCTCTCGTCACTACTGCTCAGCGAGGCTCCGACCTCCCGGTGCGACACCAGCCCGACACGGGGCCACACCACCATGTCCAACAGGTGGGTAAGCGGAGTCTCCAACTATTTCCACTCTCGGGGGAACATCCACAGCCACGCTAATAAACGCCAACACAAGCCACAGAACACAATAGTTATACGTAGATGGGTGACATCTGTGCAAATGCAATGACATTCTGTGTCCGCCACTTCTTTGTGATACCCAACAAGGCCACCAGTGTAAACTGCCACCTTGCCAGACTCCCTCTGAAAACAAACCAGAGGATAACTGTACACGAGGCAGGCCCATCCTAACTAAGCGCCAACTGTCAGCTACGCTTACCTGAGCTACACAGGTCACAAACTATGCGACAGGCCGTTTGTAGGACCTGCGAGCATCCACGACCGTACCAGGTTATTGGCTGGCGACAGGCCCGAAGGGTTAAGGAACTCCTGCCAAAAAGCTCCTTGGTAGGAGTGCGACAGGCCTGCGGTAACTGCGACAGTTCGTACATTGTCATATTGAGCAGGAACTCGGAACATTGCCGCTCAAGTAAATCTGTTGCCGAACACGGCGCTTTCAGGCAGCTGGACATAGCCGTAGCCGGGCTCACGTCTCTCTTATTCAATTTTAATATCACGCAAAAATAGTAAACCATGATGCGACTCGAGGGCTTACACAAATTTGTATGCTGACGAAGCATTTACGTGCACTTCCGTTGAAGGTTAAATGCGTACTAGCCATTCATAGGGTGTATTACATCGGACAAGCAATCATAGGCCTCGGGAGGGGTAGACGAAGCTTCGCAATCTTGGCGCCCTCTTCTCGGTGGGATCCCGCGTACTAACGCGACAGCCTTCCACAATGTGGGAACGCGTATCGAGGCCTCATGTCTAAACGGCGACATGCAGCTTTCGGTTAACGGCTCGATCACGTCTCACGCTATAGTGTACTCCTGACACAGTCTATGCTAGGTATAGACGGCGACAGCCTCTAAGGTGTACCAGCGTATACAAATGATGACGCATCTTGGTAAATCTGTCTGACGTGATCGATTGTCCTTCGGGTTGTATGTCATTTCAACTCAGTCCCTTCTCCGAACGTTGAGACGCGACATCAGGCGCGCTGCTTGTAGGCAACGGCGGAACAAACGAAGGCAGCGCGGGACCCTCTCGAGGAAACTACACGGACAAGCCCTGCGCGAGTAAACGGGTCAGTCCATCAGCTGCGGAAAGACTCCCGACACAGGCCCTCCTGAGGAAACGATTCACGGACGGACAGCTATCACCGTACATAGCGAACATCAGCGCCCCTAACGGACGACGAGGCCCCCTGAACTCTACAAGACAAACACCCTGATACTGGGGCCAGCACCAGGGGCCGCGTGTGCAGCTGCTTAGTTGCTAGTGCACTTTCAAGACGGACGGCGGAACTGCTGGCAAACATGCGCAGCGACAGAGGCCAGAGACCACAGACCGCAGGTGGGCCGTGGCTCTCTTGCGTGCTTGCTTAGGGCTGAGACGAGCCGACCGTGCTGACGGCTCCAGACTGAATTTCTAAAAGGCCAAAGACTTCCTTTTGACGGAGCTGAAGGACGCACCGCTTTCTGGAACCGCAGTTTCTCGCTTATATTTTGTGCTCGAATCGATAGAGAAAATACTGTGTAAACTGGTTAAATCTCGTTCCTCCAAGTGTCTGGGAGGTTGTACTTTTCCCACCAAATGCAAGAATATTGGAAATTAGGGGGAAATGACAAAATTATGTTCGCAGCCCTTCGAAGCAGAGAGCAAAAGTCTACTCAGTGCAGTGTGTTGTAAGATATCAATACATTTCAAGTACTATATTGCTATTTTTATAACAACGGTCTGATACCGGGGACAATTTGATAAAACTGTTATATATTAAAACAGGTATTTTCAATTGAAAATTAATGAAATATGAAGTTTTGAATGTGTAATATTACTGGTTTTAGTGGAATGTGATAAAATATTTCTTGAAAATGTATGAGGGTATGATGTTTGATTGATCGATTATTCTTTGGAAGTGTCCCAATTTTGTATAGAATGACAATGTTAAAAAGAATCTTGCCTGCTTTTGTAAGAGGTTTGCTTGTTATTTGAAAGTTAAGTTATTGTTGAGTTTCTTGTTGTGTCGTATGCACGCTTGTTGAGTTACTCAGAAAAATTAAAAAAGAATCATTCAGCATTTCTCCTAGTAAATCGTGGAGTTGGATCACTCAAGATACATTGCGTCCAAGCAGAGCAAAGAGTGGAAAATTGATAAGAGCATTAAACAAAGTGCCGCAGCGGATTAAACGCGTGGGCGATGGGCGGACCACCACGATAACTCTTTTTCATCCGTAGGAACACACGACTGGCCACTAAACGTTCAAACGCAGCGCTCGCGAGAAGCGGAAAAGCGATGTTACTATCGCGAGACGATGGAGACTGCCTATCTGGATCTAAGTAGCAAGTACCATGACAAATGAGGGAGCGCTCCGTGCCACTCACACACGCGACTACACAAGCCCCCTCAGCCGAAATCGCACTCACGACCCTCTGTGCACTCCGGATCTCCGTTCTTCCCGTCTTCCGCACCCCGGCCACGCTCGAGCTCTCAATGTCCCGTCAATGCGAGTTATACGCCAAGGAGAATATTAACTTGGAATAGACCATCCTAAAACAATTACATCTCATACGGTGTCATTATAACCACGAGCCAACCCTCTGTTCAGTGGGTGTAGACTGCTAGCATTCAAGACAGTTACCGAATGCAGTTTCCCTTATCAGAATGAACGTATCAATTTGCATAACAGGACTTGCTCCAATTGGATCTAGAACGTACCCATTTGAGCTCTATTGCTGAAATCACTAACTGCAGTTTATGACATTGTTCATGAAGTTGGTCGCCACCACAGCGAAAGCTACCGTTAAAAACAATTGAGACCACTTCTCGTGAGCGCGACCTCGTTTTACCCGCTTCTTCCTCACAAAGTACGTTCGTTTGATTTCAATTGTGGTGATTTCTTCACACCAACACCCGCTACCATCGGGTAAATATAATAATAATAATAATTATATAATAAGTAATGA